>CP136062.1:7591709-8191709 GCA_032622095.1 Siphonodentalium dalli
TCTTGCTAAATATTGACTGGGAAATTCCAGGGAATGCCGATTGAGCTCAAACTTGCTACCTACGGGAAGTGTCATATATATGTGTGTGTCCTTTATAGACTCGAACCGATTGAGCTCAAACTTGCTAAATACGGAAAGTGTCATGGACGGGTTCATTGAAAAAAAAACAAATCGGGTAAAATTGAAAAACAAAATTAAAAAGGCACAATTAATTAAAAAATTAAAAAGGCACAATTAACTCATTGAAAAACAAAAAAATTAACTCATTGAAAAACAAAAAATAAATTAAAAATTGTCATGTTTCTGACTATTGCCGCCAGTGGCGGGCTAACCTGCTAGTCTCATATATATTTTGAAGACCTCTGTCTGTATGTATGTTTGTTTGTTTGTTTGTTTGTCTGTCTGTCATTTATACAAATCTACGATTCTCGACAGATCGGGACGAAACTTGGTACTTGTGTGTAGTTTGATCAGGCGGTGAACGTTGTCGTATTGGCGAGCCCGTGCGGCGCCCGCTTCGCGCATGCGCAGACGAGATCTCGGAAACGGGTGGAGCTATTGACTTGAAATTTGCTATGTGAATGTCTCTTGCCCCGGATACGAATTTTATCGGATCGCCGAGCCCGTGCGACACCAGCTTCGTGCATGCGCAGACGAGATCTCGGAAACGGGTGGAGCTATCGACTTGAAATTTGCTATGTGAATGTATCTTGCCCCGGATACGAATTTTATCGGGTCGCCGAGCCCGTGCGACGCCAGCTTCGCGCATGCGCATACCAGATCTCGGAAACGGGTAGAGCTATCGACTTGAAATTTTGTTTTTGAATAGCCCGGACAACGTCGGGCTCATCGGCTAGTCTACTATATATTTTGAGAACTACGTATATATATATGTGTGTGGGTACTTCATAGAATCGAAAACGGCTGCGCGGATCGAGCTCAAATTTCGTATATAAGTGTAGAAACCCACGGTGATCGTCCACGTCGCATTTTGGACAAGCTCAGAGCACCGCTTCCCCCTTCCCAGTCACAAAAAATGGCACCGTGGGGGTTAACACACCAACGCTCCTTATATCTTCCATATTGGGAGATGTAACCGGTTAACGCTCTTTATAGTCATCGACGTATTGATCTAAGAGGCGTAACTCTACATTTGTTATTAGTTTTCACAATGTGATTCTTATGTCTGGGTATCGGCGTGTGCGTTATTATACAGACATGGGCGTGTTGTGTGATTCTTACGAACTTAGGGCTTCCTAGGAACGCGGATCGGGTCAGTGTTTCCGCCCTAGGTGATTTTCACCTCGAAACGGGTACCCACAAATTATATATATGTGTGCATGTGTCCTTTATAGACTCGAACCGATTGCGCCCACACTTGCTACCTAAATTGTGACCCCGACCTGACCTTGACCTTGAAAATGATCAATTCAAGGTCAAATCGGGTAAAATTTGGAAAAACCAAAAATGTATTCAAAAATATAAAAAAAAATTAAATTCACAAATATTAAATTAATTAAAAAAAATTAAAAATGTCATGTTTCTGACGAACGCCGCCAGTGTCGGGCTTACCTGCTAGTGTACTATATATTTTGAGAACTACGTATATAAATATATAAATATATAAATATATGTGTCCTTTATAGACTCGAAAACGGCTCGCTCGATTGGGCTCAAACTTCCCATCTAAGGGTAAAAACCCACGGGAATCGTCGTCGTGGAGTTTTGGAGAAGCTCTGAGCACTCATTCTCCGTTCCCACTAATCAAAATCACCGTCCTCGGCACTGCGGGGGTTAAGGCAACATGCTCTTTATATTGACCAAATTTGGCGTTGTTAACCGATTAACGCTCTTTATTGCCATCGGCGTTGCTAAACGGTCACCTATGCGTACGAAACTACGGATGCAATACGCACCGGAACGGCGGAATGCATTTATCTTGATTAAAAAGGCATAATTAGGAAGGGGTTCTTAGGAAGGGGGGAATTTTCACCTTAAGGGGTTCTTAGGAAGGGGGGAATTTTCACCTTAAATCATACCTCTTTTAGGGACGGGTACCATAATTTCTCTTGATTAAAAAGAATTAACTCATTGAAAAAAAAATGAGGGTTGTGTGATTCTTATGTCTGTCGTTCCTAGGAAAGGGGGAGGTTTTCATCGGGTCAGTTTTTCCGCCCGATGTACCGTAAATCATACCTCTTTTAGGGACGGGTACCATCATTTCTCTTGATTAAAAAGGCATAATTAACTCATTGAAAAACAACAAATTAAATAAAAAAATTAAAAAGGCAGAATTACCTAATTGAATAAAAATAATTTTAAAAATGTCATATTTCTGACCAACCACGCCAGTGGCGGGCTAACCTGCTAGTCTATTATATATTTTGGTACTTCTGTCTGTATGTATTTATGTATGTATGTATGTATGCATGTATGTGTGTGTGTGTATGTGTGTTATAAACCGGAAAAATGCTCGACCGATCCGACTAAAATTTGGTATGTAGGCCTACTTTGACCTCGGGAACAATACGAGCCGGTCAAATTTCACGTGCGACCGTGTCCTTGACTTTGACCTTGACCTCGCTCATATACGCTCATATAGGCATGTTTCTGGACCTCGTCTCATCCGACTCAAATTTGGTTTGTAGGCCTACTTTGATCTCGGGAACAATATGGGCGGATCCAATTTCACGTGCGACCGTGTCTTTGACCTGGACTTTGACCTTGCTCATATACGATCACATAGGCATGTTTCTGAACCGATCGAACAATACTTTGTCCAGACGCTATATCTTCTGCCCAGATGGAGGCGATCACAAAGAAATCCCTAAATAGCCCGGACGAAGTCGGACACATCAGCTAGTACTATATTTCATTAACGAGTGTTTTATCCCTTAGGATATGTTCTGATAAGGTCGCTTTTTGGACTTATTATCTGAAGATTGCCAGCAATGAATATGATATCTACTGCACTTGTATTATCTTTTCGACAGGCTCTCGTCTGCTAATATATCCGTAACCCCTAGGCTGCTATACGTCAGTACTGAGTATACGGACGCAAAATGTCACGCTGTGTGCTATACGTCATACTGAGTACTGACCTAGTTCAGCACACTAGCAGTCTGCGATTATTCAAAACTTGAACTAATCGATTGGTGCTTCGGAGCAATTGTATCTCGAAGTTTCAAACAGTGTATGATGTTCCACGATTTTGAATGATTATAGCCTTTCAACTGAGTCAGTTTACGATGTTCAAGATATTCCCGTTATATTTTTCCACTGGAAAATGACCATAAAATGATAACGTCATCGACCCAGCACTCGACGCCATAACGTCATTATCAGTGAAGAGGTTAATAATTTCTCTTCACAAAAGTACATAACATCAGAGGACTCTTTTTTTCTGAAATCACAAACGCCGACATGGATTCTGTATCTTGTTATTCTTTGAAGAACCATTTATTTGGCCCATATCCAACAAGAAAATTTAATTTTGGTGTTTTTTGTAATGGTATTCCTGCAACCGGTGAAAAGTGTGTGTGTAGACCAAACATCTGGTACAAGGAGAGGTCGTTCCCATCATGGTTAGAGTGATCGTGCGGTGGAACGTGTGAGAGTAGACCAAACATATTATACTATTATACAAGAAAAGGCCGTTCCCAATGGTACCAAGTTCCACTTCTCTATAAATGTCATTCGGAAACAAAAGATTGTTTCTTCTCTTTTTACTGATGTATTTATGTTGTACCTAACATGAATGGCTTTCGCGAATAACAAAACTGGGTGTTAACTGTTGAAATTGTTGGGAATACTTAATTCTGTTCTCCTTGATAAGTTTTGTTTGTCATTACTGGACTCTGCACAGACGTATTTTTGTGTTGTCTTAATATTTAAATTTGTAAACACTGTGTGAAACTAGCAATAAGCAATGAGATTGATTACGCTATTTTAGCTATGTGGTGAGAAACTGGAATCGCGGTCACTGTATAGGAATTCGACAATCGCCTGATTGGCTTCATCACCTTTACGATTGGCTGGCATTGACCGTAATGCTTCTTGGAAGAAATGGAATTCAATGCTATTTATATCAGAAACTGCATCGTGTAGCTTCTTCAATAGTATAATTTTAACCCTTTCATGACTAGAGCTTCCTGATTTGTTTGCGAAAACCCTGTGCCAATGCATTCTCTTATATATGCGAGTCGACCATATGTCGCCTCACATATATAAGAGAATGCATTGGCCTAACAAATGTTATATTATATTTTATAATTGTTAAAAAATGTAAGAAAAAATTAAAAGAAATGATACAAAATTGGTATAGAATGCAAGATAAAATGATAAACAAAATTATAAAAATTGTTAGAGAATGTACACAATTGTTAGGCCAATGCATTCTCTTATATATGTGAGGCGAACTATGGTCGACTCGCATATATACGAGAATGCATTGGCACAGAGTGTTTACCGCTATTTCTTGTAGATTCTGTCACGCGTATAGCTTATTCACAGCCTGATTTTAATCAGACTCTCTGGAACACTGCATGATACATATTTAATAAGTACGTCAGTGTAAGATGTAGTATATACTCACATTGCTTAAACAAGGCGAAGCAGATTATTAACATCAGAGCGATGGCTGTGAGGATGAGATACCGCAGTGACATGTATCTGAAACTAGGAATTATAATCAAATGAGAAATGTGCATGTGATCATGAACGAGTTGCAGGAAGGTATACCGTTTTTACCATTTGGTTATCTTTGGGAACATGCACATTTCAGGATATGACGAAATATTTCTGCTGTCAACGATCAATAACAAAAACATAGAGGATATCTAGTGTTTTTGAGTGGATACCGAAAATTATCTCATTCGTGACCGCGACAAATGTTTATTTCGCCACTCCCGAAAAATAGACATTTGTCTCGGTCACGCATGAGATAATTTTCGGTATCCACTCAAAAACCCTAGATTTTTTTAATATTTTCAATTAACTATGCGGGATAGCGCAACTAAATTCACCCTCAGGGAACCTCATTCTGCAAACGACAGGCAAACTAAACTCAGGCTTGTTCGGAATTGTTGATGCCTGATTAGGATTTTCTGTGAAGTCATGAAACATGAAAATAAATTTAAGCTGGCTTTAAACATGAGTGCATTTGCTGCCTCACATGCTGTTGGTAATAATGATGATATATACTGATGATTATGGTGATGATGATAATGATGTTGATAGTGTTTATGCGCGCGTGCTATGGGGACTGGTTTTAAATTCATGTCCAGTCTTGACCCATCTCTTCTGCGCAATTAAGATCAGTAAATTGAGTACAAAGATCAAAGCTGGAGATACAGTTATAACAAGGACCAATAAGGAGATATACATGTAGCGTCTTGGACAAAACATAACACATATTTTCAAACGACACCTCCTCCCTCCGGACTATATTACCCCCTGTATCCGGCGTCCGGTATGTCGTGGATACCACACATCCGGTGTAATAGCAACCACCAAGGGTGCTTATACCCAAGGCAGGTGAATGACGTCATATAATTTTTTCTATATCCATCAGTGATTTTTCAAGATCGCGGGTATAGAGTTTGAAGAAATTGTCACGTGACTTCCGGTTAGCAACCGTATGGAGATTGCAAATAAAAAATGCGGAATTGGAAATGAAGCATCGCGACAAAAATGAAAGTAACTACTTCACAACTTACGAAGAATGTTGTGAAGTGATTTAAGTCTATTAATTTCATTTAGACCAAATTCGTTGGTCAGCTTAATGATAACGAAAAATGAAGAAGTCATGACGATAATCCAGACAAGATTTTACAATCCAGAGCACGTCTTGTCAATTTGGCATGTCGTCTCCGTCGTTACCACAGCATGATGTTACATAAATTATTCTTAGCATTATGTCACAGAAAAAAGGCAAATTTGAGGCACATCATGTGTGGTTGCTCGTGTCACGTACGATTCATATTACAAATTGTTTGCATACCGACACGTGGTCAGTATAATGACAATCTTTCACAAATATATGCCAATTACCGAACTACTCTTTATGGTCCGCAGATTTAGTTTGTATTCTAATGTTCAGAGATGAATTTATCAACTCAAAAATGTAGTTATTACATTATGATATTTCATCACAAACGTTGTCTGACCCTAATTTGTTAGGGATTTCGTCGGTAATTTAGGCTCCACGTGCAGCTTCATTCTTGTACATTATTCCCAAAGTAGCTCTACATTCATAGAATATTATCTTCCCCAGACCCATTTTCTTCGACACATTGTTTATAAAAGCTGAACAAATGCAATTGTTTTGACGTTGTAGAGCGGTGCTGGTGCGTGTAGTGGGTACAGTGAGCGCGGGTGCTGGTGTGGTGTGATGATTCCCGTTACTTCGGTGCTGTCAGATATAGGAAAATTTATTTTAAAATCCCCCCCCCCCCACAGTGAGACGTGAACGTGAAAATGACACGTTATATACCCACGCAGGTATATTTTATAATTATCATCCTCATGATTTCGTGGGGATGCTCACAATCATAACATTTAGCAAATTGTGAGGATGTTTGATGCTGATTGAAGACATCAGTGATCATGGCGTACCATACACGAATTTCATTTCCCGGTTTACTACACCGTTATACTAGTATTTCGAGTTTCCTCTGGTCTTCACATGTCTGATAAAACGTACGCATCCCATTGCAATGTTTTGATATCCATATGTATTTCAAATATCGGGAAGTACATCTATATTATAGACACCGAGCATAGTAAACATATAACGAGCGAATAATGTAGAGTTCCATCGCCATATTTTCCCTTGATTATACACTGCAAACAGTATACGCTCATTTTGGTTCCGAATTAGGGATAGTTTGGTTCTTTTTGGGCAACTGAAATATGGTCGTTCAGTCATGCAGGCAAAGATACTTCAATGTTCACTTTATTTGTTTCACCCAGGCATAAACACAATTATGTCAGTATTAGTTATTAGGTTTCACGTGCCTTATATAACTGACAATGGTTATGTTAATGTAACCGAATACATTGATATAATCGAATCAATGCAAGCGATAGCATGAACCAAACTCTCACCAAAGTAGGAACCTAATGGTCATAATGTTGTAAATTGTGCATGTACATGTATATTCCTCTGTCGTAAGTAAATATCGTTTGTTGTATATAGCTTCATTGATATACATGTATGGCTCCAACAGATGCAATATAGAGGTGGCTTACGTAAACTCCACCGCCCCCTCCGTGACACATATTTACACCCGAGTAAGCCCCCCCCCCCCCCCCCCCCCCGTGGTGGATATATACACATGGGGATTCCTTATACATCACTCGTTCTGTTGCCTCTTATCGACACCTCTGCGACAAACGACCCTACAATAAATGTACACGGGGACAAGAACACATTGACAGATTTACATTTGGGTTAATAATGGCTCCAAAAGTTGCAACATAGAGGTGACTTACGCAAGCCACCCGTCGTGTATGACATTTCTTAGCCTTTTGAAGAAAACTAACACCGAAGTCCATTTCGGCGATATAAGTATACTTCTGTTCTATGTAATTTTACAGAACTTTACCCACAGTAGCAAAAATGGTCCTACTTCATATATACATCAACACTTGAGACATTTATTACATAGAACGTCGACAATTTTGTTTCAGAAGATAAAAGTTTCGTGTATTTAAGTAATCTTTGTTTGATTAACGAAAGTTTAGTACAATTATCATGCACTTAAATTCAGTTCCTATGTTTACACAAAAGCGTCAACCATCCGTGCAACTGAATTATACGAGCAATAAATGGCGCACCGGGTGATAAATTATAAACACGTGTTCATATGTCAACGGGGGGCGGTAATAATCTGGGAAATTCCATGCGCAAAATCACATTTCATCTGAATAATCCGACTTAAACACCTAAGTTATCATCAAACATTCCCGTATGTATATGCTCGGACAACTTAGAGCAAATTGGAGCCTTAAATTGGTGGTGTAAAATTGGGCCGAATATAGGGATACATTGTTGTTGCTGCACTGTGGTAGTTGTTTTTGCCACTAGCCGGGGCCTCGGTGGCTCAGTCCGTTAGGGGTACAACTCCAAGTCGTCTCGCCTTGCAGCGCTGGCGATGAGGGTTCAAATCCACATGTTTCCATGATGGACTATGTAACTGGAAATAGTTATCTGGTGGAGTTGTCAAGTTACTCGCCGATGGCCTGTGGTTTGCCGCACATGGTCGAAGAGTTTATCAGCAATTGCAATCGCTGTTAGATTAGCCGTAAGTGTGCGGATTTCCTCCACCACTAAAACTGGCAATGTCGTGATATGGCCTTAGTTTCTGAAAGCGAAATGAGGCCCCAAATCAATCAATCATTGCTACTTATCTTCTCGACAAGGTGCAAATTCCTCAGAGAAGAGTTAATGCTGCATTAAAATCGCAGTTATTTCCTCGTTACCACTTCTATCTGTCGAAAATTTAGCACTTAATTTCCCCCTTGATGTAATTAATTTCTCTGGTTACAATTTACATTCAACCTGACTATTGAATATGTGTGACTATATGCATGCGATATACATTGTACATGAACTGTTCCAACACCCTGATGTATGTGGTTACAATATGGAAATTCAACTTGTCAGACTGTTGAATAATTGTACCTAGATGCATCATGCATGCAATATACATATACGATCATATACATGAACTGTTCAACTGACCTTATTATACGTTATCGACGGAATGACGTTCATTGGCCACTACCGGCTAATAGAATAATCCAATATACACAGAGAACCTGCGAACACTACATGGGAATACCCGAATAATCCAATATTCACAGAGAACCTGCAAACACTACATGGGAATACCCTGAAAATGTACACGATATTACATACATTGCAGAAACCAAACTCAAGCGTCAGGTCCGGTTATAAGCGAACAACGCGCAGCAACATAGTTATAATAACAAATTCGGCTACATGCCCGCATCGCACATGAGTGCAGCCAGTGTCTGCATGTATTCACTTATCATGCATCACATGCGCATCAGATATGACGGACATACATAGATATATCAACGACCAATGTACAAAACCAATTAAGGCACACGACAACAAAATAAGAAATAAGAAACGTAAATGGTTTGATATTGACTGCAAAGTTGCAAAGAAAGAAATGTCGAACTCATTTGCTGAAATGAAAAGATCTCCCTTTGATCGACAACTCATTTTGCGATATTTCAAAGCCAGAAAGAAATACAAGAAATTAAATAAATACAAATATAAACAGTTCATACAGAAGATGGTTGAAAGCCTAAACGGGTTAGAAAATGACAACCCAAAAGAGTATTGGAGAATAATAAACCATTTAACGGCCCGAAAGATTCAAACATCAATAGAACCGGATCCCGATAAATTGGTAGACTTTTTCAAGGAATTATACAAAAAATCAAACTCAAATATGCCAGGCGAACGATCAGATGAGTGGGAACCAAAATTCGACCAAAATTTAAATAACAAACCTATAAGCACAACCGAAGTACTCTCAAGCTTGTCCAAACTGAAAAATAACAAATCTCCCGGACCAGATAACATATCTAACGAGTTTCTCAAAACTGTGATACATTCTATGATAGACGAAACAGTGAAGCTCTTTAATCCGATTTTAAGCACAGGATATTACCCACCAGAATGGAGCAATTCCGTACTTACTGCTATATATAAAAAAGGTGATCATCGGGACCCGAATAACTATAGGGCAATAGCTATTAGTAATACCATAGGGAAGTTGTTCAACAAGATAATCAACACTCGAATTAACGATTATCTGGAGGTGAACACAATTATTAGTGATAACCAATTCGGATTCAGAAAGAACCACGGAACCCAATACTGTATGTTTATACTGAAATCTATTATTGACAAATATAAAAACAAAAACAAGCCGATCTATCTCGCGTTTATTGACTTCAAAAAAGCATTTGATTCCGTAAACAGGGAGGCTTTATTCAAGAAACTGGATAATCTGCAAATCACGGGTAATATATTAGAAATTCTACGCTCAATGTACTCTTCAAGTAACTACACTGTCAAAACTTCTCTAGGTTTGGCAGAACCATTTACGTCGACAATAGGAGTCAGACAGGGGTATTCACTGTCACCTACGCTCTTTAAAATATTTATAGACGACATTAAAACAATATTTAATGAATCGTGCGGCTCGTGTACTCTACAACAATCAAAAATAAATCATCTTATGTTTGCAGACGACCTCCTCCTAATGTCCGAAAGCCATAGTGGTCTCCAAAGATCTCTTAATAAAGTTGTTAAATATTCAATCGATAATCATATGCCAATTAACATCAACAAGACTGAGGTGATGGTACTAAACCATCATGCCATCATGGACGCATCCTTCACAATTTTAGGACGCGAATTGAAAAGGTGTGCCCAGTTTACTTATCTAGGTTTAATATTTGAGAAAAACGGAAAGTTCAAACTAGCACAAGAGGCTTTGAGCATCAAAGCACTAACAGTTATACACAAATTACGACGAGAAATGACCAATCGATATAATCTACCCATACCCCTGGCAATCAAACTATTCAACACGCTAGTGAAACCGATCCTGCTTTACGGAAGCGAAATATGGGCTCCAGACATTTCACCTAATGATAAATCACCCGCAGAGAAGGTACATTTAATCTTCTGTAAAATGATACTCGGCGTAGGGTCAAAGGCGGTTAATCACGCAGTGAGACTAGAACACGGCGAATATCCGATACGCTTGGAATGCATATCGCAAGCGCTTAAATTCTGAAAGCGAGTCAGTGAAGACCACCCCAACTCAATTATCCGTGAAGCTTTCCGGTCTAGTGAAACGCGTAAATCTAAAACCTCACTTCTATCAATGAAGGAAAAATACATTGCATCATTAAATGCACCGAACGGAAGTAGTATGTATATCTCAAATGATTATATTAATGAAATCACGGAAAGAATGAAAGATGAATACATAAACACATATATCATTAGCGTGGACAATCCACACAGCAAATTGAGAACGTACCAAAGTTTCAAAACCGTATTCCGAATTGAACCGTATCTACTAAATACAAAGTCAATAAAAGAACGAGAACAATTTTGTAGATTGCGAATTAGCTCTCATGCACTGGCAATTGAAAAAGGCAGATATAAGCGGCCCCCAACGCCCGCTAATGAACGAGTATGGAAATATTGTGACTCAGGATCTGTTGAAGATGAAAAACATTTCGTTCTTTATTGTCACAAATATGTCGAATTGAGAAAAGACCTTTTCGAGAAACTAGCAGCGATAAACATTATGTTCACAGAAGCCAGCGACTTGGAGAAATTCATATATATATCATGCGAAACGATGAGGAGCAATCCAGCGATGTGATCAGCAAAGCTATGAGCAACTTTCTCATAGCACGCGAGACTACTAACAGCTGAAGTTAGATAATAGGCCTACTCAACCTTTCAAACACCAACTGGCACTACTGACTTAATACCAACCAAATAATTATTGTATAGATGTATATATGTCTTGTGTTAAAATGTGTTATTTTGCATATTGTTATGTCACCATTATGTATACATGCATACGGCTCTCACGGGCGTCTTTATGCTAATAAATCTATCTATCTATCTATCATGGTAACACTTTTTATGTTCCTATATGCCCTGGTTAATAGAATAACAGCAGACAGGGTGGTAAATCTAATAACAGCTGGTAATGGTATCCTCAGATAGTCTGTACATTCTTGGCGTCTCGATGCTTGAACTCTGGTCCGTATAATGAATCAAATGACATATGTATCATGCGGCTACCATAGAAAATCAGAACGAACAACAATAACAACAATAACAACAATAACAACAAGTATCATAGTAAATAAAACACGCTGAAGTAACAACGGCCGATGACGTAATACCCCTCACATATATCAGTTTGGAAGCATTTATTAGAAACATGCGGATACCACATGTTGCCAAGTTTAATTCCTGATGTCGTCTTTTTGTGGAATATCATATATTTCGCTCATATGCCCTATCGAACCAGCTGGTGTTAAACTGTACGAACTTGTTGATAACTTGTCCTCCAATCTCACATGTAACTGTTATTGCACGACACCCATCACACGTCCTCAAATACCACATGCAACTGCCATCATTCAGTTAATTAAAGCATGTTTAACTCCACTGAACGACACCACGGTCAAGGTTTTGTCGCTTCTAGTTCGAACTGCAAGTGAGATGAAAACCTGCCTGAGAATGAGGGGAATGCGCAGTTTAGTGTAGATGAACTTATGAGCCGTTCGTTATAATCGGAGCCACGACGCACACTGTCGCTCTCACTATAGTATCTGTTTTAATACACCAGCCAACATATCGGCTCCGCGGGCAGACGAGAAAGTCCCGCGACAAACTCTCGGTGGATATCGTTATCGACAGCAGGCATGCATATTGGGGAACGAGGATAATGAGACTATAATAATTATGTGAGACGATATCTCAGAACGTATGGGGCGCCGTTCTTCTATTTATTACCTATTTAGTGATATCACTAATTCATTTTATGATATAACAAAATCGATTTTGTGATATCATAAAATGAATTAGTGATATCACAAATTCGATTTTGTGATATCACATATTCATTTTGTGATATCACTAATTCTGACAACATGACTATTTAATTACATCACTAATATTATTTTGTGATATCATGAAATATTTTGTGATATCACAAAATCGTGTAAATGAATTTATGATATCACAAATTTGATTTTGTGATATCACTAAATGCTACTATTTTGTGATATCACATATTCGATTTTGTGATATCATAAAATCATTTAGTGATATCACAAATTCGAATTAGTGATATCACAAAATGATTTTATGATATCACAAAATAGTAACTATTTTATGATATCACATATTCGATTTTATGATATCACAAATTCCACGGCTTTCTGAAAATACGACCCTAATGAACGATCCCCGTGTTAAATTAACTCATTTTGTGTTATCACTAATTCGAATTATTGATATCACAAAATGTTGGTAATTTTTGATATCACAAACTGAATATGTGATATCACATATTCGAATTTGTGATATCACAAAATCATTTTGTGATATCACAAATTCGAATATGTGATATCACAAAATAGTAAGCATTTATTGATATCAATAATTCGATTTTATGATATCACAAAATGTTACATAAATAGTAGAATGGCGCTGCAAGCTATGCCATTTCCTATTTATTGATATCACAAAATGTGATATCACATATTCAATTTTATGATATCACAAAATGAATATGTGATATCACAAAATAGAATTAGTGATATCACTAAATGCTACTATTTTGTGATATCACATATTCGATTTTATGATATCATAAAATCAATTTGTGATATCAAGAATTCGAATTCGTGATATCTTAAAATATTTAGTGATATCACAAAATAATTTGTGATATCACAAAATGAATTAAGGATATCACATAATCGAATTAGTGATATCATAAAATGAATTAGTGATATCACTAAATAGGTAATAAATAGAAGAACGGCGCCCCATAAAAACGCAAACACTGGCACCTCGGTAGCTTCGTATAGCCGCGGGAAACACATAGCAATAAGATTGTCTCTCGGTCTGTTATAAGGTTGTTAGTTATACGCGGATCTTGAGTGGGAGTGCGAGTTTCCAACTGACACGAAGCCGGATCTTCAATTATATGCCACTATATGTTACCATAATGACTTGATAGGCTGGTATGTAGCCTATATATAGCATCAACCTGTTCAAATTTTGAGTAATGACACATGTTGGCGTAATTGAGTCTCACACATCTTGATTTGTCAAAGTTGAAATGACCATGATTTGTATTCTATATTTTCTTTACCGGTTCACGGGATTCATCCAAATTTTCAAATTCAAATTTAAATTCTTTATTGGTGAAAAAAAACAAAAATTGGTTATAACCAAGAATGACAAACAGAAAAAAGCAAACAAAACAATATATGATTTCTATTCACAAAGGTCATGAGCAAAACATATCAAATGTGTTGAAGTAAAATGGGCGAAGTTCACACATTACAGTTACATAACTGGTATAGGCGTATACTGAATGGGAAGCTATAAGATTTATTTAAGTAAATTATTTGCATAATGTACATTGTTCCCAGTAATGATGCAATGTGATACAAATAGTAACATGTGTTCTGGTCAGAAACAGAGGCAAAATCTGATGTACAGTTTGTATCAGATAGCCTTATTTTATAGCATCCATATCTGTTACCTCAATACTCATGAAAATGTAATATGAGTTTAAGAGAATAAACTAATTGAATTGAATTGTTTAGTTTTGAGAAACTAAATCGTCATGGGAATAGTCCTACCGCCCCACTGAGTGGAAGTGCGAGTTCCCAGAATAATCCTACCGCCCCACTGCGAGGGGTAAGAATCCCCTAATGTGGCACCCTGTTTGTCGTGGGGTGCACCCCGTGAGGTGTGGTGTAAAAGTTCTGGTGGTACTAGGGCGGTCGTGTCACGTGAGGCATCGACCTGCGATACGGCTTAGCGCATGGTCCTCTTTGGTCCTGAATATCTCCAAGACGGGTGATCGAGTTGACCCGGCTCAATCAATCGGCTAGTCACACCTCTCCAGTGTTTCAGATTACATTTTTGTCACGTGTTGTGTTTTGTTCCTGGTGTCTAGTTGTGCGTTCTGTTTTTCAGCTATGTTGTTTATTTCGCCTCATGCATGTCTCTTTGCCTTTCGTGTTCATGATTGTGAAATGTTTCAATATTGTAATATTCATGCCTGTCTCATTGTGGGGAGGTACCAAGAGGCTGCTGCATGCAGCGGCTAAACTGGTCACCGCATTAGTTATACACCAGTCCTTGACCCGACCATAATTCGAAGGGTATAGTCCAAGGCAACTGCTGGGCTAGTTGTCGTTTATTTGCGTTTCTTATAACAACTCAAACCAAACAAAAACGTATTTGTCGTAAGAATGATAACTCCCCAAGTTCTGCAGGTACTGAGGTATATCCCAAGTACTTGGTTCTTGGCTTTGAACCAAATGCCAAGAGACCCTCTGTATTTGTCACTTACAGAACTCTGCAATTGAATCTGATGCTCTTCTGCAATTGACATCACTATGCACAAACACCAGTGTTGATTACTCCCCACAAGACATTTCATTTAATAATAACAGAGCTGTGTTGAGAACTCTCGATATAGATGATTCTTCGGAGTCAGATATATTGGACGAGTGGGCACCACATGGAGTTACAGAAGTCCGCTGGTGTTCAAAGACAGACGGTGAACACAAAGTTCCATTGAACAGCTATCTTCTGACCTTCAATCGGCGTGAACATCCATCGACATTGAAGGTTGTGTATATGACGGTAGATTTAAGTACATATATATGTTCCAAACCATTACGATATTCATCAACTGCTAAAAAATACCTTGTCAATGCAAAATCCGATGTTAAAAACTACTTTAAATATTTCGATGTACTGCCTTGGTAATTTCATGTTATTTATATGCTATTGATTATGTATCCCTGTACTACTTATATGCGTTTTATATTTAGTCAGTTCTTGTCCTTAAATTCCTAACTCCAAGCGGAATAATGTTCTCTTGGGTGCTGTTATCTGTACATAATACATAGTTCATTGTTTTAATCTAATCCGCCGTCTGATTTATCTACACAGTTGCTCAGCTACGCTTTCTTTGCCTCCCTTATTCTAATATTGGTCATGATATGGCCTTGTGGTTAAAACGACATTAAACCTAACCAGTCAATCAATAAATCAATCGACAGTATGCATGCATATTGGTGAATTGGATTAATGAGACTAGTATCATTGAGACAGGATCCAAGAACGCACGCACAATCACATCTGTATCATTTGTTATCCATAGCTGCGGGATACATATATCATGCCATGAATATCTTCTATATAGCTCTACGCCCGTATACTCCACCAGTACAAAACTTGGGAACTTTTTGATGTTGTGACAGAGAGGTTCATACTATTGAAAAACAGTGCAGTTAATAAATGTCTTAGTTAATATCTGTTACCTAATATTAATGTATTTTACAGTGAGTGACAGTCCCAACTCGAAATTGCAAGGATAAAGTGACTTTGTGGGCGATGTTGTTTTGCGTTGCAAACATTAATGGAATTTCTCCAGGGTAATTGGTTAATGTTATTGCGACATCCGCTCACGCAAGCATGCAATTTCGAGATGGGGCCATCCCTTACTGCGATGTAGATTTCGAGAAATAGGCATCAACAAAGAAATATATCCCTGCCTTGTTTGTTCAAAGTTATAAAGTCTCTGTCAGAACGGGTCAGAATATCAACGAGTTCCCAGGTTTTGTACTGGTGGAATACGATCTATACGGGCGTACACATAGTAGCGATTCATAACATGATCCACGGGACACATATAGCAGGGAGTTTTCTCGTGATCTGTTTAATATTAGACATTGAGTTGAAGTGAGCTTCTCTATACTGCTGACATGAAGCTTGTCTTCAAATATGCTATACTATATCTTATGAGATATTGACTCTGTCGCGCATGACTAAAACCGATCACCCTGGTGGAAACGGAGGAGGATGTTCAATTACGCAACCAATTCGTATGAGAAAATGAAGCCTATTCTCTCGAAAATGCGCACATTATCTGCTTAAAACAGAACATGAGTTAGGTTGATAATCTACTGAGAATCGGCTGATTTTGAGTCGATATAATTCATAGAAAATGAGATCGTTATATTCACATTATCGACTCATAATGAGGCTATTATAATCAGATTATGTGCGCATAATGACACATATAACCCAACTCACGACTTTTCATGTGTACGCTCTTTAACATGTGTTTTCGCTGTGGCCCGCGCCATAAAACGAAATAAGGGACATGACTGCATTATCTGCTTATTTTCAGGATCAAATAATAACATCATGTTCCTATTCCACTTTATATGTCGATTATGTGCGTATTTGCGCCAGGGTATGTTTGATAATGGCTTTATAATAACTAAAAGGGTTACTGTCATGGACAGAGAAGTGGATCTCCAATACTGCTACAAGAACTTGACAGATCCTTGCAAGGTTTAAATTTCAGAACGCTAAACAACGCGCGTATAAAACCAACGGACTCTGGGACTATAGCACTTTATATATTGTGGCACTTCTGGTCCGACTGGTCGGAAAATGGCGTAGAAATCATCCGGCAGTGAGACGAATAATGTATAGTAGTTTCGTCTTGAATTATGATAGTCCTTGAACCTGACTCAGATATTGAGAGCCAAGTTCTATCGACGTCAGCTGAACTCGTGTTTATGTATATCCCCGCAATTATGAAATTGTGTCCAAATTTTACGACAAAAAAAAACAATGAAAATATTGTTAACCATAAAAACCTGCCCGGTTCGACCTCCTTTCAAGAATGCTGCTAATGCATATTTCGTCAATCGTGTTATTGTGTGCGTTAACTATTTCACCGCCTCGTTGTGGCGGCCATATTAGATTTGCAAAAATCAACAAAATTACTAAACTAGGAATCGCGGACGGACCGAATTGTTCTACTTTCTGTTGGTAAACTGATTTAATTATGATGCTGTTTTCTCGATAACATTCTCGCATACATATCTTATTTCAAACCAAGAATAACATACATTCCTGGGATTGGAACAATCCCTCTTCGTGATATACACACAACTCCTTGATTGTATCCCGCTCAGTTCGTTTCGCTTTCCGCTCCGCAAATTTGATACGGTCAAGTTCAATTGTCGGAATTCGCTCAAAACTAGAGTTCGGATACCAGATATTGTACCCAGTGCCTTCATAATCTTCACTATCATTTGACCCTTCTGTTAAATGACAACAGGTAAAACTATTTATTGATTTGCCATTACCATTTGTGATCAATATTATTTCCCCTGAGCGATGCCTATATACGGAAAGACTTTTGCCATGTTGTTTTTCAAATGTTTTCTTTCGCCGAGTATGACTTCTAAAACGTATAATGTTATGATATGACGTCCTCGTACCACGGAAATCACCGGAAATTGTCTGACATTAACCGTATTGACTTCGTCAGTATTTTATCTTGTTTGGATTTGGTAGTGTGCCAGAAGAAATTAATTTTCTTGCATAATTAGTGATGCGAATTTATCTGAACATTTACAGACACGCACACCTTATTAACAAAGCTATTAACTGTAGACATGAAGACATTGTTACTATGGTCTTTATACACGTTTTATGAATGTGTAAGCAGTATCTGATTTGTGGGACATCTTAATGTGCCATTCTGATAGATTTATGATCATTTCGATGAGAATGTGTTCACCCTCACCCAAGAAAGCACATCTTATAATATTCCATTCCCCGTCTAGTAATTGTATTCACGGTTTACTTAATGCACGTTTATGATCTAATAGCAACCACCCCGGTGGGTGTTTATACCTAAGGCGTGTGTGAATGATGACGTCATATAATTTTTCTATATATATTTCTATACGATGGAACGATTTTCAGGAAAGAGTGTATGCTATTTAGCGAAATTGACACGTGACTTCCGATTAGCAACTGTTTAAAATTGCGGAATCGGAAGTTGAACAACGAGATGAAATGCCGCGGCTCATGACGTCATTTACGTCATGTTGGCTTCGTAGTTGCAACATTAAACCTTTCACGATGGGAGACGCGCTAGTGCAGCATTAATGTTTTTATTACGGGAGCTGTGCTGGTGCAGCATTAACCATTTCACGACGGGAGCTCTGCTGGGCAGCATCATCCCTTCCATATCATTGGTATAGTAATAACCAAGCATTCGTATTCAGTAAAGGTATAGTAATAACCAAGCATTCGTATTCAGTAAAGGTATAGTAATAACCAAGCATTCATATTCAGTAAAGGTAGAGTAATAACCAAGCATTCATATTCAGTAAAGGTATAGTAGTTGAGTTGGTGCAGGATTAGTTATTTCATGAAGGGAGCTGCGTTGGTGCGGCATTGAATATTTGATGATGGGAGCTGCGTTGGTGCAGCATTAACTCTTTCATGACGGGAGCTGCGCTGGTGCAGCATTAATTATTTCATTAAGGGAGCTGCGTTGGTGCAGCATTAATTATTTGATGATGGGAGCCCGAGTTGGTGCAGCATTAACTATTTCATGGCGGGAGCTGCGCTGGTGCAGCATTAATTATTTCATGACGGGAGCTGCGTTGATGATGGGAGCTACGCGTTGTTGCAGCATTAACTCTCTCATGACGGGAGCTGCGCTGGTGCAGCATTAATTATGTGATGACGGAAGCTGCGTTGGTGCAGCATTAACTCTTTCATGACGGGAGCTGAGCTGGTGCAGCATTAATTATTTCATGACGGGAGTTGCGTTGGTGCAGCGTTAATTATTTGATGATGGGAGCTGCGTTGGTGCAGCATTAATTATTTGCTGATGGGAGCTACGCTGGTGCAGCATTAATTATTTCATGACGGGAGCTGCGTTGGTGCAGCATTAGTTATTTGATGATGGGAGCTGCGTTGGGGCAGCATTAATTTTTTCATGACTGGAGCTGCGTTGGGCAGCATTAATTCTTTCATTATGGGAGCTGTGCTGGTGCAGCATTAACCTTTTTATGACGGGAGCTGTGTTGGTGCAGTATTAACCCTTTTCATGACGGGAGCTGCGCTGATGCAGCATTAATTCTTTCATGACGGGATCTGTGCTGGTGCAGCATTAATTATTTAATGACGGGAGCTGCGTTGGTGCATCGTTAACTAATTCATGACGGGAGCTGCGCTGGTGCAGCATTAATTATTTCATGACGGGAGCTGCGTTGGTGCAGCATTAACTATTTTATGATGGGATATGTGCTGGTGCAGCATTAACCCTTTCATGACTGGTAGCTGTGCTGGTCCAGCATTAACCCTTCCATGGTGGGACCACGACGGCAGTTGCGTTGTTGCAGCATTAGTTATGTCATGAAGGGAGCTGCGTTGATGCAGCATTAACTCTTTCATGACGGGAGCTGCGTTGGTGCAGCATTAAATTTTTGATGATGGGAGCTGCGTTGGTGCAGCATTTACTCTTTCATGACGGGAGCTGCGCTGGTGCAGCATTAATTATTTGATGATGGGAGCCCGCGTTGGTGCAGCATTAACTATTTCATGGCGGGAGCTGCGCCGGTGCAGCATTAATTATTTCATGACGGGAGCTGCGTTGGTGCACCATTAACCCATTCATGACGGGAGCTGCGTTGGTGCAGCATTAACCCATTCATGTCAGGAGCTGCGTTGGTGCAGCTTAACTCTTTCATGACGGGAGCTGCGTGGTGCAGCATTAATTATTTGATGATGGGAGCTGCGTTGATGCAGCATTAACTCTTTCGTGACGGGAGCTGCGTTGGTGCAGCATTAATTTGTTGATGATGTGAGCTACGTTGGTGCAGCATTAACTCTCGCATGACGGGAGCTGCGCTGGTGCAGCATTAATTATTTGATGACGGGAGCTGCGTTGGTGCAGCATTAACTATTTCATGACGGGAACTGAGCTGGTGCAGCATTAATTATTTCATGACGGGAGCTGCGTTGGTGCATCATTAATTATTTGATGACGGGAGCTGCGTTGGTGCAGCATTAACTATTTCATGACGGGAGCTGCGTTGGTGCAACATTAATTATTTGATGATGGGAGCTGCATTGGTGCAGCATTAACTCTTTCATGAAGGGAGCTGCGCTGGTGCAGTATTAATACATTTCATGACGGGAGCTGCGTTGGTGCAGCGTTAATTATTTGATAATGGGAGCTGTGTTGGAGCAGCATTAACTATTTCATGGCGGGAGCTGCGTTAGTGCAGCATTAATTATTTGATTTTGGGATCTGCGTTGGTGCAGCATTAACTCTTTCATGACGGGAGCTGCGTTAGTGCAGCAATAATTATTTGATTATGGGAGCTGCGTTGGTGCAGCATTACTCTATCATGACGGGAGCTGCGCTGGTGCAGCAATAATTATTTCATGACGGGAGCTGCGTTGGTGCAGCATTAATTATTTGATGATGGGAGCTGCGCTGGTGCAGCATTAATTATTTCATGACGGGAGCTGCGTTGGTGCAGCATTAGTTATTTGATGATGGGAGCTGCGTTCGTGCAGCATTAACCCTTCCATGACGGGATCTGCGTTGGTGCAGCGTTAACCCTTTGGTGACGGGAGCTGTGCTGGTGCAGCATTAATTATTTCATGACGGGAGCTGCGTTGGGGCAAATGACGTTCGCCTCAACAGTGAAACCGGAACTATAAAATAAAAGCACCATCACACAGGACAAAACAAGCCATGTATGTGCCTAAACAAGCCATGTATGTGCCTAAACAAGCCATGTATGTGCCTAAACAAGTCATGTATGTGCCTAAACAAGCCATGCATGTATGTGCCTAAACAAGCCATGCATGTATGTGCCTAAACAAGCCATGTATGTGCCTAAACAAGCCATGTATGTGCCTAAACAAGCCATGTATGTGCCTAAACAAGCCATGTATGTGCCTAAACAAGCCATGCATGTGCCTAAACAAGCCATGTATGTGCCTAAATAAACCGTGTAAGCCTGTATGTTTGTATGCACGGATTCTAGGATGGGTGACGTGTAATAAACACAGGACGACACGTGTGATAATGTGTGTGTTCATACGACACGTGTGCATCGCGGAAGGATATAACTCGAGGCTGTATATGTCGTTCTACTAAAACCCGTGCCATACCAACACACACATTAACACACTCGTGTCGTTCTCTGTATTTATCACACGAGTGTTCCGACAACTACAGTGTCCCTGCTGTTCCACATTTACAAATTCGCATGGAACAGTCGTTCCACACCCATCCAGTTGACGTCACACGACGTAACTGACGTTCCCCTCAACCATGAAATAAAAGCGTTATCGCACAAGAAAAAACAATCCCTGAAAGTGCCTGAGTAAACCTTGTGCGTCTGTTTTATAATTCACGGATATTGGACGGGTGGTGTGTAATAAACACTGAATTACTTTGTCGAAACGGCACTGCGTCTCTCGTTCTCTCGTGTCGCATCAACAAACCAGTTTACTCTCTCGTGTCATTATGTGTATGGATTTCGCAAAAACTAAATGGGTGTGCCTGAGTGTGCAATAATTGTGAACACAAGGGCATCAAAATAAACTCGTGTAAGTTTTGCGAAAACCCTGTGCCAATGCATTCTCTTATATATGCGAGTCGACCATAGATCACCTCGCATATATACGAGAATGCATTTGGCCTAACAATTTGTATATATTTTTTTTTAATTGTTAAAGAATGTAAGAAAATATAATAAAAAATAATAAAAATTGTTAAAGAATATAAGAAAAATGAAAACACATTGTTATAGAATGTACGAAAAAATTATAAAAATGATAAAAATTGTTAAAGAATGTAAGAAAACATAATAAAAAATGATAACATTGTTAAAAAGAATATAAGAATAAAATGATAAAAATTGTTATAGAATGTAAGAAAAAATTATCACAAAATGATAAAAATTGTCATAGAATGTAAGACAAAACATTGAAAGTCACTAATTTTATTGTCGAACTAGTCTTACACCATAGTAGATCATTTCATGATGCTCTACTCTGGTTTACGCCAGTATATATCATATTCCACCCGTTCAAAACATGGGACCTTTTTGATATTCCGACCTGTTCTGACAAGTAACTTTATAACATTGAACAAACAGCGCCGGGAATATATTGCATTGTTAATACTTGTTCCTTAATAATCAAGTTCACAGTAGGGGTGGCCACATCTCGCAATTGCATGATCTTTCTGAATTATGTGAGCCGATATCGCAATAAACATTAATTTTTACCCGGTAGAAATTCCATGATTGTAAGCGACGCTAAGCAAAATCGCTCACCAAAGTCAACTAAATCATGCAATCTCAAGCTGGCACCTTCACCTACAGTGAAATACATTAGTCAAGGAACCGATATTAACTTTAAAATATGTTATACACACTGTTTTAATTTTATAAACTTCCCTGTCATAACATCAAAAGTTCCCCGGTTTTGCGCTGGTGGAGTATGATCTACAAGGGCGTAAGCCAGTGTGTATATCCATTCGTGACACGATCTAACACCATAGCACCCGTGCCATAATCAAGAAAATAGACACGATAGTTAATAACTCACGATTAATTCCGGCCATGTACACACATGTCGTTTGTGTCTCATTTGGTTGAGATGTTTTACTCCAAGTACACGCATACCAGTGGTATACATCACCCAACAATTATTCTGTTTCCGAAAACAATATATGTAGTCCAACAAGTGTAGGTAATTTATCACCAGAAAGTGAACCTGTGATCTGAAGGTTTAATGCTGGTTTAATAGACGTTGTTCTGAACACGTGTGGGTGGGACGTCTTAGTGCAAAGGCGTTGAATTGGTTCCATATGCAATTTAATTAAAGTTCTACTCGAAGGAATATGACCCATTTCAATAATGCTTCTTAGCAAAATAACTTTTGTTTACAGTTGACACCAATGACGGAAGTATTATCAAGACAAATGAAACCATCGAATTATAGCCCCGCTACTCAGACCAGTCCGATGCGACGAGTGCATTTCCGATAACTCGATTAATCCTTTCCTGTGTGATGTGTGTTGCGAAGGGTGGTGCAGCATTCCCTGTGGTAGCAATTAAAGGCATATTATGGGTTTATTTAAGTATTTAATCAAATAAAACTAATACGTTAGTACACAGCTTCCATCTCTCTCTCTCTCTCTCTCTCTCTCTCTCTCTCTCTCTCTCTCTCTCTCTCTCTCTCTCTTACCTGAAAACATTATGTGGCAATAGCACCGATATCCCATGGAGTTCTTATCGTTCGTTCAAATCAACTCATTTCAAAATAGTTCGTTTCATAACAGTTAGTTTCAAAATGTTCGGTTTGTACCAAAAGCTATGCGTACACTTAAGCAATTACTTTTGGTATATCATACAGCCATCCCGTATTAAGGCTCGGGGGGGGGCAATTGTCATCAAATGGCCGATTGGAAAGTAGATTAGTGTACACGGTGTGCTTAATCTGATAGATCGTGCAAAACGAAAATCCTTTTTTATCACTGAGTGGGATAAACCCAGGTAGAGGTTCATGACATTATCTAGCACCATAGCACCCGTGCCATAATTCACACAATAGACACGACAGTGAACCCTTTCATGACGGGAGCTACGCTGGCGCAACATTAAAGACCCGATGTCAACGCATTCGCCTCGCATACACAAGAGAATGCATTGGCCTAACTAGTTTTTATAATTTTTTAGCAATTTTTCATACAATTAATCTATAACAATTTGTATCATTTCTTCTTATATTTTTTAACAATCTTATCATTTTTTAATATTAGTTCTTACATTCTTTAACAAATTTTATCGCTTTTATAATTTTTACTTACATTCTATAACAATATTATAATTTTTTCTTATATTCTTTAACAATTTTATAATTTTTTATAATTTTTTCGTACGTCCTTTAACAATTTTTATAATTTTTTTCTTACATTCTTTAACAATTAAAAAAAATAAAAATAATATTTGTCAGGCCAATGTATTCTCTTATATATGCGAGGCGACCTATGGTCGACTCGCATATATAAGAGAATGTATTGGCACACGTTTTCGCAAAAATTCTAGAAACATTTAGTAAAGAAATAGATACACAAACTCGAAACAGAAGATATGGTGACGTAGGCCAGGACGTGAGGTTGAGAATATAGTCACATGTACTTACCCACAATACATTCTGTTGGAAGAAAAGCAGGTGGCGTATTCGCTAAGCTTCTAGCCACGTCTCTTGTGTATCTGAAAATGAAAGTCTGCACGTGAGGCACACCAGGACTGAGAAAAATGTTTTCTCTCGTTCCAAATATAAGAACATTGAGACACGGACGATTCTTTATGGATCATACAGCTGGGCGCGAGATGGTCAGAAAGATCGAGTGATATTCTCCTCACCCCCTAAACATATAAATGTACATGATGATAATGATCGTATAAATGTCATATTTGTATTCTGTCGGCAACATGATGTTTTAAATACATGTATATCCAAAATCAATTCAATTAGTTTAACGTCATAGACTCACAGATAATTCAATTCTGTTTATCTAACATATAATCCACTATGTACATAACCTACAACAGAAACATACACAACAATAAAGTACAATATATTATTTTCAATTTGGCATTGTTGCATATATATGTGAATAGGTCTATATTACTGAAGCAAGCCATTGGAGGCAATGGACAGTCATACTGAGTCTCTACAAAACTACAACAAATCATGATGTTAAATGCACCGTCGAAGTTTAGCGATATATATCGTTCGCTCCGGGGTATATCGACAACCAGATATCATCACGAAAGACATTTAAATAATACTAAACAACCTTGCCAAGACTTGTTCAAATATATTAATTCAAGGGTATCTTTCACCCCCATTAATCGACACTAGGCTATCGGAAAATTAGCCCAGATAGAAGATTGTGTATTTTGAAGATATTGACTGAGGAATAATTATCAATTTTGTCCAATTGAACGGCGAATTTATGTGCGCGAAAGTGCTGAACACGTGCATGTTATTGGCGCGGCATAAATCGTTTTGTTGACTTGCTTTCAACAATATTTATTTTCAACCAACATTTTGTCATAACAACAGTCGTTCGACCGATGATATTGGGTAATGTCCCTTGAAAAGAAGAGCGATGTGCAGACAGTATACACGAAGATAGAGAGAGGGAGAGAGAGAGAGAGAGGTGGAGAGAGATAGGGGAGGGAGGGAGGAATAGGGAGGGAGGGAGGGAGAGAGGGAGGGAGGGGAGGAGGGAGGAGGGGAGGGATGGAGGGAGGGGAGGGAGGGAGAGAGATAGATATATAGATAGAGAGAGAGAGAGGGCAAGAGAGAGAGAGAGCGAGAGAGGGTTACGAATCTGCCGACTGGTTCGTTTGGGGCATTTTAACAAGTGCAACGCCAAGCGTGGCATTTACCCGACGGTCAGTTTAGAGAGTGGGCGATACTAAATATTTGTTTGGATGGAAAACTTGTGTTATTTTTTAAATCCAAAATATGGGTATCCTTTCCCTTAAAGTGGGCTACCAATACACCAAAGCACAACCAAATCAGATGATTCATGCAGAAATGTTCATACGGATACAATATTAATACATTTCCAAGTCAATAAAGGGCTATAACTAAAAATGAATGGACGAAATCAATGGTAAGTGGGCATCCTTTACTGCTTGTTGGGCGATCACCACTCCAAAGCATAACCGTATCTGATAATCCATGCCCGAGTTACAAGCTGAAATGTTCGTACAGGGACAAAATTTACAAATTTTCAAATCAAACAAGGACCGTAAATCTTGTAAAAATGAATAGACGAGACCTGTCATAAGTCAGTATCCCTTTGCACACCCTGTGATATCACCATACTAAAGCACAGTCAAATCAGAAGAAGTGACAAGCTGAAATATTTCCAAGTCAAACAAGGTACGTAACTCTGGTATTAATTAATGGACGAAACCCGTAGTATGTGCGTATCCTTTCCCAGAACCTCTGATATCAACATGCCAAAGGACAACGAATTAATAATTAATACCCGAGTTACAAGTTGATATCTTCGAGCGGTCAGACGGACGGACAGACATAACTTCGTCTACCTACCCTCGAGGGTCTACCTACCCAACGGGGGTCGGAAGCATAATAATATAATTTTCGACTCAAAGTTGATATAATTGCTTAATGAATGACACTTGATGTCCAGTTGTCGTCTTCAGTTATCATTGTTTCTGCTCTCGTGCCTGTTTATTTGAGCGCACTTGTTGAAGAGACTTATTCCTGGACCAAAACTGCAATAACTGAAAACGGAGTAACCTGACCCCTCCAGCGACAACGTCGTGTCAATTTAATGATTTAAATGTGTTAGATGGGTATTAACAATTATTTTATGAATTTTTAAATATCAAAATTGCATTCCTGTGTATTCACGGCTCTTGAGTATGTGCCATATTTTGGATTCAACATTGTTTCCAGCAAAACAAAGCAGAAAACGATGCTAAATTTGATTGTCTATGTTGTAACTGGAGGTCTGCATGTGACCCTAATATTTAATGATTTTAACTGACTATTTTTGTACTTCTGTTCTTTTTTAAGATGATGGACGGGTGCTAAGGTGAAACAGAGATGGATTGTTTCAGCAACGACATATACATATATCATAAACAAAGCTAAATATTTGAAGTTGCATTATCCGAATTAACACTCACAAATTTCTTTGGCTTTGGGGGATATTTGATTCGAGTCGAAGAACCCACCCATCAAAGCTCAGAGTGATTAGATATCGATTTTTGAAGTTTGTTATTTCTCGAGATGTGCAATTATTTGTGGCCATGAACCGTGGTCGTCAAACCGACCGTCTGGGACAAAATTGTGATGAAGGATAACTCTAAAATCAAGTGATAATACGGCCATATTTCGTTGAACAAAATGTTGACAAATGAAAGGTTTTGGGAAATTTGATACCATAGTTGACAGTGGTTAGCATTATTGTGTTGCAATTAATCGATTCTGATAACTAAAGCGTATTTTGAAGAAATTTGTTGTTGTATCTTAATGATATGGGGACCGTCTGATCGAATTGATTACCTTTAAACCAATAGATTCATTGAAAAGTTAGAGCATTTAACTAGTGCAAGCAATGTTTTTTTTTAAAGATAATCTTTGTGAAATTTGTTACATTTTTCTTCCAAAACGGCATCACTTCTTGATGTTTATGAAAAAAGATGTTTTGCCCAACCAAAATTAATTTATTTGAACTAATAAACCAATTTGTGATGTGATAAACAATATCAGGTTTCAGTTTTCGTAATTTTCTTAATTTAGTTTTTAGAAATATTTTTTTCGCTCAAAAACATGTCACCTAAAGTCATGGATTATCTCCCTTTGAAAATCACCAGTCTTCAAATATATCTAGTTTACCAACATATCCTCGCGCAAATAGGTTCATACTCGATCTATCATATCCACAAAGGTTCATTTGATTCTGAAATGTGCCCATAGTGGACTTCTATTCGTTAACTCATTTTATGGCGCGGGCCACAGTGTAAACACATTTTAAAAGGCGTACATCTGGTAAGTCATCAGTTGGTTTATCCGTATTATGTTCCGCCCAAACGAACTTATTATAAGTCATTTACCGATAACGGCACTGTAACGCTGTCCTTTTCAGTTCGTTATGGACTCAACATGAGGCGATTATAAGCCGAATATGAACCTAAAACAAATCCTGTGATAAGCCCATAACGTGTTGATTTTCGAGAGAACAGATTGAGTTTACAATAAATGCAATATGTGTCATAAACGCCTTTTAATTCCTCAACATATGCTCGTACAAGTAGATTCATATTGGACCTAAATATTCACATAGGTTCATATTGGACCTAAATATTCTTATAGGTTCATATTCTAAAGACGTCTGAAATAAGCCCATAGTGGTTTTAATTCCGTTATTCCGGTTTATGACGCGGGCCAGAGTGAAAACAGATTACAAAGAGCGTACAGTTGGTAGGTTCACATAGAGCGTAATTCAGATTCAATTAATGCCGACATGAGTGTATTTGTGTGCTCTTGAAATAAGTTCATTAATAGCTTATTTTCAGGATAACAGGCTGAAACATTGGTCACACCAGTCCGTATAAATAAATCAGCGGTTGTGAACTACTTTTTCCATTCACAGGAGTCAGACAAAGTTCGCTCTTGATGGCTTTTTTAAGAAGGCATTTCCTCGTTATTTTCTTATTTGCTAAATTAATCCGGTATTAATATTATACCTCCTTCCAAATTACGTATATAGGTAAAAGTTGGAAGCTCGAATGAACCATGTCCGTTTAAATGATTGGATTAAATTCGAACCATTAAACAGCAAACATGTTACTATTTTGTGTATAATTCATTCATATTTTTCAATGTGGGGATTAAGCACGCATCCGTTTTAGTGCTATATAGAGGTCAAAGTAATGCTGGAGTAGCATTCCATGTGTGGAGCTATTGAATATTCATGAATTCCACATAAGGAATGATACTGCAAAACTTTAACCTGTAGAACTTAAAATCGGAACGGGCTGAGTGGATCCAATATGGCCGCGGCCCAGTGACAGGGCGTATTATTTTCCTAGATTTGTATCTATATCGATGAACGGGAATGTCCAATGTGCCTGCGGTTGAACAGTGACATATCAAACTGAATAGTCACATATCGCTACCTCTATATATCCCTCTCGAACCCCCATCTCTCTCTCTCTCTCTCTCTCTCTCTCTCTCTCTCTCTCGCTCTCTCTCTCTTTCTTTTCTCTCTCGCGCACACTCTCGCTTCCATGCACTTGCAATATCTCGCGAAAAAATTCTTCGCGTTCCAAATCATTACACATGAGTAGCAATGAGCGGTATACTCAATAATCGGATATGTGATGAAGATCAGCAAATATATTACGCTCATTCGCAATTACCAAGATAAGTATTAACACAAGTAGGTGTTTCCTGCTATGTGTATGCTGCTGTAATGCTATAGTGCATATAATATGGAGCGTGGTTTAATATGAACCCAGTCGGTCGTATGGTTCTGGAAAAGAAGTCGTTTTATTTAACCTATTCGATGTAATAAATTGTGAACATGTTGTTTTTGTTTAGAAATCGACGTCTGTTCTGTGCTGAAGTTTCTACAAAAAGTATATTATTTTCAATGGAAGGGGAATAACTCTATATTATATGTTACGAGACGCTAAGTGGTCGGATATGGGTGTCATGTGAGGCGAAGTGAGATCAATATTGATCTCGCTGAGCCTCACATGACACTATATCCGATCACTACGCGTCCCGTAACGTATGTATTATGTCAGTGGACAACATCCAGCATATCCCTATAATTAATCGTCGCTCTCATTTATTTTAATTTGGTAAGTTAAATGTGTCGCTTTGGTCATTAACGTATGGGCGTTGAACGTCAACGCATTGAGTCAATGGCTAATCACCAGAAGTAGGACAACTTGTCGAATTTGATAGTTAATTTATGAGTCTTTAGAACTCCTCAAATATATCGCATGCAGGTTTGGTACATGGTACTATTGTCTCTAAATTCACAGAAAATGATTTCCGACATATATATCCCCTTTCTTGGCGCCAAAATACACTAAAAATATTCCCGAGCCGACAGAATTACTGAAAAAAGATGGTGAATAAGCACCTAATATTGATTTCATATGGGGTATCTCACCTAATATGGGTCCATATACCGTCACTATTTATCGACGCTGGTTGGCTAATCGCAAGAGCTGACATAATAAATTTAGATATAGAGTTATTCCCCTCCATTGAACATAAACTATAGTTTGAATTCTGTTGCATTCTGGGAGCCACAACGGGGGAAATGATTTTATGATTTCAGCTATTTTCTATTACTCTATGGGCACCTTCTGAGACACAGACGTTCCAAATGGTGATGGGTGATAGTATTATAATACTATTTTATGACATAGATTGTTATTAAAACCGTATATCAAAGCACTATAACAAACAAATCGGTGACTCGAAAATTGAGTGGGTCTTTAATATATCACATCAATCACAAGTGCGTTAGTAGTTTTGTGTGACCCACATTATGTGAGTAAAGGGGGGATGCCCAATAGCAGAAGAGTCCACATATAGAGGTACCATGTCTTGCCCACCGGAAGCTGACATAAGCTAATGATAGGCAGAGCACCCTGCTGTAACGGCAGTTTCTGATATACAGTCTCAAAGATTTGGAACAGAAAAGATAGCAGAAACCCATAGAACACACACAAATTCTGTGTTATGATTTATGTTTCATGATAACAATTGATTAAGGCTTTGTATGACCCACATTCGTAATATAAGGTAAGTGCGAAAGCACCATACATAGTATCTGGTATATCAGGTACCGAGCACCTAATATATATCGTATCTAAATTATAGTTATACACGCGTTTATAGATATGTTATCCATCCCCCCCTAATGTTATTGTTGCTGTCCCGTAGGTAAAGTCGAAATCAAGTTATTTTGCGCAGATATGATATGTGTAAATTTGCGCAGATAGGATATGTGTAAATTTGCATGATAGATCAGCGCAATAGCTGCTGGATACCAAATTCCAAGCGGATTGAATGCAACCGTTCAAATTATACGTTTATGTTTATTTTAATATGGGATTTATTATGCCAGGATTATTTATTTATGTGTCTCTGATATTTTAATATGGGATTTATTATGTAAGGATTCACACACTATCATAAAAGGTTATATTGTTGGTGCGAATTTGGGAGGTGTCGTTGTTATTGCGACACTGATACGTGGGAGAATATAAAATGTCACATACAATAATACCGAATTATAGGTACGCGTATTTGTAGTTAAAGTGGTGTGAAACACTCCGGCAGGGCGATAAACATAAATTGAGAATCTTGGTCAAAGTAGTTATTTATCATGAATATTAATCACAATTGACAACATAATTGACAGCTATACTTATATATTAATTAAATGTAATGACTCTTGATGGCGAAATCATTTGTGTTATTTTATCGCCGATATTCGCGTCCCGAATCGAGATGTAATATATCACATCAATCACAAGTGCGTTAGTAGTAAACGCGCGGAATATACATATCATTACGGTGTTGAAATGAAATCAAGTTTAACATTTAAAGATACGGGCGGCGTTGGCGATGGGTATGCTGTTAAAATATTCAGCGCCGTCAAAAACCGCCATAAACAGAAAGAATAGTAAAATATTGACAGACATTGTTCTTATACCAATAAGAAATATGGCATAAACTGCATTTTATTGTCAAATGTTTTCCTTTGTTATGTAAACAAAAGCGAAAAAAACGTTACAGAACCTGGCTTTTGTTTAGATCCGGATATGGTAAACATAACGAGCGTTATTACTTGCGCCAGTCCATGCTGGACGCAAGTAATGTTTTCGGTCCGGATCTCTGTTTATCTGTCTGTGTATGTGTCTGTCCTTCCGCGAACATATTACGTCATACCGGAAGTACATACTGTAAATAATAGTGAGCGTGAGAAGGAACCCCAACCGGGAAGGTCTGGATTTATGAACTTGACCGAATAATTTGTGACGTCACATTCAATGTGATTGAATGCGCTGTCATTTCAAGTTCAAAACATTACGAAAATGATCGATTGAAACATACGAATTAGTCTATATAATTAAATAATTATATAATAGGATCTAAATGCAACATGGACCAGTGAATATGTCGTTACATGGATTATATATGCTACCGTAAGTCACCGTAGATTAAGATTAAATGAACATTTTGCAGCGAAATTTGCGATTGTTTCGTTGGGTCTATTTTTAGCACTGTTTTACAGTGACACTCATTACAATGTTAAAAACTATGGCAGCTAAATTATCGGAATTATTTAGGCCTATAGCAGTCGATCCAAATTGATGGCGTTTTATGCATACGATCTCAAACTATGCCATAGAAGAAATAGTGGTGTTGGAGCAATGTTGTCATTGTTGAGGTGGTGGCCGGGTAATCCCGTAATGTCACCACGAGAATGGATTGGGGAGGGGGGGGGGGGTGATAAAACTGATAAACACTAAAAAGGGTAAATTCAAAATAATTATAAGTTATATGTTTAGTTTATAGTATACCCCAGTCCACAGTGAACGCATCCTGTAACATTGAATTGTCAGTCGTGGTGATTAAGTGAATTGGCACAATCATTTAAATCAGAAATGCTAATTAAGATCAAAATACTAAGATAAAATAATCTAATAATATACAATTTTGTCATTTTCTTTGAATATTTTCTGTTTTTAAATCATGTTGTTTAAACAAAAATATATATCATAATAAGGCCTTTGTTTACTGTAACTCACCAGCCCCTATTTATATTCAGATATCCACCCCTACTAATTGTATTGCCTCCCCCCCCCCCCCACAGATATTTAAAATTGTACTCAGCTCAGCTCTAATTTCTTATCACATTATTTTATCTCTGTTAAATTAGGTGCCAAATCATTTCAAAATTTGCAGATTTCTTTCTCTTGACTTACATCTGTATACACCCTGATAGTATAAGAACCCTTTTTGCATGTGAATTATGACGTCATATAATTTTTATATAATTTTTATATAATTTTTATATATTTCTATATACCATGAGAGAAATTACCGTGTACGTTTATTTGTGAATTTAACACGTGACTTCCGGGTGGTGACTGCGCAGAATCCAGCAGAAACTACAGGGTGCTCCGATATAACGGTGGAATATGCAGACAACAACAACAACTGATCAAATTCATTCCCAGATTCTAGAATGTACCCGACTTTCAAGTTTACCCTACTCAGTTCTTTCTGAGGATTAATTACAGCCTTTTCATCTGATAAAAATCATTGGTATATCATTAGCATAATAATTAATTATCCCCCGCCAAGCGACCGTCCTGTCAGTGTCATCCGGCTTACGGCAGTTACTTGATCGGGAATTACTTCCGTATATCCCATAGACCGATAAGGCCTTCACCTTCGCTTCATGGCAAACAATTTTCACAAATGTACGAGTGTACGTAGATGAATTAATCGCTTGATTTCGTGACAATCGACAGTTACTGAGTTAGGCTTCACTGTAAACTGTTACAGACAACAATGATCAAGATTCCAGAATCATTTAATCAACCAAAAAGTTCGAAGTTCAAAGAAAGATAACAAAATGAAAGAACGAATTCTGTGTTACGTGTAAATTGTGATACTAAAATTCTATATGTTTCCTAGTTACCATCTTCAACTTCAACTTAAGTTCAAGGATTTGATATCTGATGAGGATTCTGGTGGTGTTGTGAACACAACAGCACAATGCGTGCTCCTGGAGGCATTTTTCTCCAAATCCAAGATTGTTTTAAAGGTAGGTCTGTTTGCTTTAAATTAAAAATTAAATTTTGATTATTATTTCATTTAATCATTTTTCATCATTTGACAATTTGTCGTGGTCATTCGTTGAGTCATCAGTGTCACAGTCAGTGTGTTCGTCGTCATTCGTGTTTGGTTGTCGTCTGTCGTTTTTCGGTAGTTTGTCGTCATGTTTATTGTTGGTCGTTTGTTTTCATCCTTTGTTCATTTGTCATCAGTCGTGGTTTTTGTGGCAAGTACACCGCAGCCCAAATGTAGTTAGCCAGTGGAGCCGCGGTGTACAATGTAGTGCATTTCGGCCGCAGTGGCAATGCTAACTGCACCGTGGTCAAGTGGAAACTTGTTTTGTCCAGCAGGGTACATTATATCCCGTAGATTTGGACTAGGATTTTTCGTCATCGATCATTCGACATCGTGATCATCTTTGGCTGTTTGTTTTTCGTCATCAGTCATTTTTTTTTCTTCGTTGTTGTTTGTTGCCATTTGCCATCCTCGCCATTTATCTGTCATTTGCCACCATTCGTCAGCCGGTGTGTTTTTTCGTTAGTTGTTTTTCATCATCGGTCATTTGTTCATCGGTTGTTTTTCGGAAATTCTGTCTGTGTGTGGGACCACTCAACTGCGGTGCGGTTAGCATTGCCACCGCGGCTGAAATGCAACTACACCGCTGCGCCACCGGCTAACTACAGTTGGGTCGTGATATAATTGCCATTCGGCATGGTGTATTTGCCACAGTGTACTTTCATCAAATTGAAAAAAGACAATACAAACCAGAAATCTAACCACGGTGTACATGCCATTCGACCGTGAGGGTAGTTGCCATTCGGCCGCAGTGAACTTGCTGTTTGGCCGCAGTGTACTTGCCGTTCGGCTGCGGTGCTCAACTGCAGTTACAAACTCTGACACCGCAGCCGAACAGCAAATACACTGCGGTGCCAATGGATACTTGTTTTGTCCAGCGGGGTACATGTATTGTATGTCTACCTTGATCCCGGAAATGGGCGGGTCCAATTTCATGAGTGACCATGTCCTTGGCCATGACCTCGCTCATATACATATAGGTATATGCTCATATACTATAGGCATGTGTCTGGACCTCAACCAATCGATTGGTACATCTACATGTACATTGTATGCACGGTAGGCTTCTTTCATCCTGGAAACAATATGGGAGGTCTAATTTCACATGTGACTGTCCTTGACATTAACCTACCGGTAGCGCACATATACACTCATCGGTTTCTGGACCTCGACTGATCGTTTTTCCACTGACCAGATGCTGTATATTTTGTCCAAACGGAGGCGATCATAGAGAAATCCCTAAATAGCGCCGCAAAGTCAGGTACATTATTTGGTCTATTATGTTATATTTTAGAACTTCTGTCTCTGTGTGTTATAGACTTGAAAACTGCACGACTGATCGGACTCAAATTTGGTATTAATGTACCACAGGCCTACTTTGATCCCGCGAACTACTAGTATATGGGTGGGTCCAATTTCATATGCGACTGTTTCCTTGACTGCGACCTCGATATATACTCATACATTGTACATGTATACCGGTTGGCAACGTTGTTCCCTAAAGAGCCCGGATAAAGTCAGGCACATCAGCTAAGTGTACCGGTACAGACTTTCATTTTTGAGGCGCGCGATCGCTCTTGCGCACCATCGCACGGCTAAAACTGAAAACCAGCGAGCGATTGCGCACCTAGGCCAAATACAGAGAGCGAACCTGATAACGCTATTATCAGTGTCTACCCAGACGAGGTCACACGGTGTGACGTGTCAAATGCAATATCTGTCTGAGACTGAATGATTCGAAGCTAAAAATACATTTCTATGTACCGGTATGGCTTATGACGTCACATAAATTCCTCGAAAATTAAATCGAGACCACGTGGCCGGGAGATGTTGATATTTATTCTGTCAGCTTGGAATCTGAGTATTAAATTGATTCCTTATTAATAATTATGAATTACATTTAATATAGGAGCATGTAGAATATAAAACATAGTGTGTAACATTCACTTGTGCTTATGGATAGTGGATTAAGCAGTGTTAAACCATCAAAGAGATTCACTGGACATCGATCGTGTGTAAACAAATTCAGTTTACGCGGCATTTATGAATGTATTTCCGCTGTTTATTTTATCTTGATAGAAACCGCGCGCCTTGCCAAAACCCAGCGAGCGGGACTCTGCGCGCCTACATTTTCTAAAAATGAAAGTCTGCCGGTATATGTGTACATGTACATATGTACATGTAATAAGTAATAATTTAGAAATAACAGTTACCAAATTATGAAAATTTCCTCAATAATATCCTAATAGTATACATATGTAGAATAATGATCATATTAAGAATGCGTTATTTTCCGCAAAGCACTTTGTGTGAGCGGAACGTTTGTATATATACAGCATGTAAATAGTGAGCGATAAGCAAAACACTGTGGCGATTGATTAGGTTGAGAGTGATTCATGGTGACCCATTCAACACCAAAATCGGATATTTATCTTATTAAATGGCTATACCGGTAATGCGGTATGTTGTAAATAAGTTCATGATTCCACTGAATTGTAGGGGCTATGCATCATTGCTGCCTTATCGTAGCGAAAATTTTATATAACCCTTTCTTTATTAAATGGATTCTCCCACCAAGTAAAACAGAATTTATTTGAATGATCTATTATTCATTCAGAGGGCTGTTCAGGAAATGCAGATGACAGCAGATGACAACACGTTGCCTGAGAACTATAATGTCGTAAGTCCATTTTTCCATTTCCCGAGAAAATCGAGTTTGAAATTTTGGATGGTCTGTTTCCGTATATAAACAGTTTGTACATATTGGAAATCGTGACCATATGATGGAAAACATCGATATATACACTAGTGTGGAAAATCGTGACTAATTATTCACGCGTTTACGATTAAATAACGAAAACGTGTTTGGAGATACGACATTCTGCGCAAATAATAGCCGTCGCGATTCCGGATTATAATGTCGAAGGAGATACGACACTCTTGCATACATATGCATATATATGTTATGTGTGCAATACTGTCTGTAATATAATACTCACAATTTGTCATTGTATATGTACGCAATAAACAATGGACTCAATGTGGTTATGGGTTTTGCATACCTAGAATACCTAAATATATATATAGTATTGGCATTGAAAAGTCTTAAGCTGTGTGCACACACTGGAAAATATCCATCTCAATTTCTCAAGCAATCTTTTGTAGGGAATTATATCCTTATACTGCCATCAATGATTGTAAAGGCAGCTAACCATTAATCGGGACAATAATGTTATATTTGTGATCACACAAACATGTACACTATCTAGTACATTTAAAGCGACTCGATGTCTTCGCGATGGACGGCGGGTTAAGTGGTTACAAGCGCAAACAATCCACACAGATTGAGAGAACTTGACAAACTAGACGAACGTATTTTGTTCTTATATACATTGTGTACACAAATCCAAATTTGGATATCAGGGCGAATCTAGAGTCATTGTTTAAAACAAACCGTGCATGATTTCTGCTCAAGTCGGATGCTTTCTTTGTAAACAATCATAATAAAATTACAACTTCAGACTTTGTGGCAATACATATAATACATATAAAGTTCGCACGTATCGTCATGTTGTGCTTTCCATTTCATAAAACAATATTAATCGCGAAGACATGATGTCGCTTTAACTTGTGTTTAAAATAAGTATAACTCAGGCATGCTTTATGGTATTTTTAATGAACTATAGAATGAACATATGGGCTAAAATACATTGGACGTCGTATACAAGCGTATACATTGTTTTGTCTTTCCATCTCATGAAATTTGCAAATGCATTGGTTATATATTGAGGAAGAAGTACCAAATTTATCCCCGACTGGAATACAAAGATTTTGCTAACTGTTCAGCACAAACATCAATTTGAAAATCCGCAACGGAATAACATCAAATTGTTGGTGGAAGCTGATATTATAAAACAGTCGATCGAAGAAATACACGCGAACAATGTATTATTAACACAAGATTATTTAAAAACTGAATGCTATCGTAATAACTTCAACAAACCGGGAACATAGAACAAAATTACTTATCCAACTTGGACTCGCAAAGCACATGGTAAAAGTACTCAATCCGATTAAGCACCCATAAATTACTATTTCTTTTGCCCCAGGGGTATAAAATTTTGGATTCGAGTCGAGGAACCATCCACCAAAGCTCAGAGTTATTAGATATTGTTTTTTAAGCTTGTACTTTTCTCGAGATGTGTACTAATAATTGCCACAGAAACGCTTAATCAAACAGACGAAGATGGATTACTCTAAAATCAAGTGTGTTAATAACAGCAATTTTGACTGAGACCATCCTTCTGACGGCGTGTTTCTGGGCCAGAAACAATAACAAAATAACAATAACAAAACTTCGAAATTTGATATCTGATCACTCTGAGTGTTGATATGTAGGTTCCTCGACTCGAATCAATTACGAAGCCAAATAAATAGTAATGTATGAGGGCCTGATCTGATTGAGTAACTTTAAACACAAGAACATTGGAACTGATAATCACGATAAACAAACAATGAAATCGGCACTAGCCCTTTAACTTGGACTAGCAGTCCAGTTATTGTAACGAAAAATCGAAATCGGCAACATTATATGTACTCCCTGTACCAACGTCTCATAAAAGTGAACCGATGCATTACTTTTGCTCAAGTCTGCCAAACTCAACGAACAATTGGAATGAATGACTGTATACAACACATGCATTTATACGCTATTAGGGTAAACCACAGAGCGAATAATGTTATATCGAGAACATCAAACTTAAAGGGGTATACTGAATACTAAATCCGGTCATGTGTAAGGCCATCTTCTGTTATACTCAACATATTTATAATGCATGTACCATATGAATGAATTTGAGCCATGGATTAGTGCAAAATACACCCATGGAGGATACAAACAACAAGGTATTTATCATGCAATCAGATGCAATGAACCATATTTCTCACTAGAGTAATAAATTATAATTACCATGTTGTTTGTTTGGTTCATAGGTCACATGAGTGTATTTTGCTAAAATCCATGGCTCAAATTCATTAATTTGTTGGCAAATTATTGCAGATATTATGTTGAGTATAATATCAGATGGTTTCACAAACGACTGGATTTAGTACACAGTCCCCATTTAAAACGAAGAACAGAGCAAAGGTCTGTAACTTTCAATCAAAGACAGTCATTGTGCGGACCATAGCGCAGTCATTTCCATTGCAAACCAACATGGGTGCACAACACTAACATTGCAAAAACAAACACGAACAACTATTTTCTGTGTCTGAAAATTGTTTCGTAGAATTGTTTGTCGACCACCGGCATCCAATTCATCATGCTTCGAATGTCCGAAACTTTCTCTTTGGACAGAATACAACGTTTTTCCACAATTGGAGCTGCCGGTAAACTGTAATTTTCTGCGTATGTATATTGACCCCGTTTGGTGACCGGAATCAGGTTTGCAACCGAGAAGGTAGCATCACTAAAGCTCACTTTGTATGAACATTTTACTGGTTCATTCCTGGAAATGGTATTTTCGGGACTTTGCGCACTAACTATATCGGCAAAAGTTGCATTACCCGACGGAGCAACAGAGGCTTCGTTCGAAATGCTAGATTGTTCCGGAATTGGTTGAACGGCCATTATAACTGGTTGCAGCGAAATTAATTCGGACGGGGTAGTGTCGTCGGGGACCTGCTCCACAAAGTCCCGTTCACTGTTAAATAGAACCGCACTTATCCGGCTGATATCAGGAAAAATTTCTGGGACTGTCTCGGAATCAAGGCCTTCCCCATCGTCATCAAGAAATTTGATTACGGGTTCCACACTCACTTCACTGAAGTTGTCATCGGGTTCAGACGATATGTCATCAAAAAAGTCCAGTGCAGCGTTCACATCCATTTTTTCAGACTAGTTTGAAAGAACAGTTTCGATAAGCAGGACATACAGTATCTTCGAACTGCTTCAGAGTCATTCCTCGTGGGAGTGATAGCTGGACATAAGTCACGGAACTCTGGATTTCGTTCATAATACACAAACACGATCTGAGGTCCAGAGAGATTCCTGAGATATCTAACAGATCCAACACTTTCAATTCTGTACCTATTGTTATCAATGTTTGTGCTGTCACTTTAGTGAAAGAAACGTACACAGAACGTAGTGCAGAACAGTTCTTGATGAATAAAAAGTTTTCGTCGGATATGTTAAGACAGTCTGATATATCGAGGAACCCTAAGTTAGGCAATGCTGGTAAAAAACACAGAGTTCTGATTTCACATCCAGCTATATTTAAAGAAATCAGTTTATTGGCTTGAAATAAGCCACGGGTGATACAGAATTCAATGTCCTGAACATGGGCGTCTATCGTTGCGTAAGCTATCTCGAATCGACGGAATGATTTTGAATGTCTCATTATCATCTGAAGGTCCTGTGCACCCAACATCAAAACATACGGGAACTCGAAGATTTTCCATAACTGAGGAGAATCTCTTACGATGCTGTTGATGCGTTTGCAAGTCAGTGAAACATTGGTCACAAGCTCGTACAAGTATATGTTTTCTAGAATGATGATTATGATTTCGTCAGGAAGATCTAATATACCCGGAGCATCCGATCTGGAATAAAACAACGAGAACATCGCTAGTGCCTGGCAACACACGCATGTGATAATTTCAATAAAGGGCCATACCGAGTAATCTATATGAGGGTATCACCCCTACCCTTGAATCTTGAATGCCATTTAATTTTGGGAGATGAATGCTGAATACATGTTTCCTGAGCCCCAGACAAAAAAATGGAGAGCATTTGGTTTCTATGCGTTGCCCCACCGTTCCCAAACAAAATCGCCCACCCCCACCCCGCCCGTTCCCAAACAAAATATCGCGTCCTGGGGGTTGTGAGGCCGTTATGATACGATTACTAATACTTTATGATGTCATGGTGTTTATAAGCTATTTTACCCACTCATTCATACAGATAACTAGCAAACAATTTTATTTTGCGCCATTAAAACATGCGTCCAAGATATTTTGCTTGAAGTCGAATACCAGTTAATTTGGCTGTATGAATCCTGCGTACGACTTCAAAACACCCTGAATCTCGCGTACTGAAAATGGGGAGGGGCGATACCCTCCCATGTGCAACATTTGAAAAAAAACAGATAGCTATAACGGTTAAACCAAAGCAATCACACAGAAACCAACATTACATAATATTAAAACTATAAGTCAACAAGGACCAATACTCCAGTTAAAATAGACGGATGGAACCTGAAGTTGAACGACCTGTATTTTCATATACATGTACCAAATTTGAAAACAGTAAGACAAAAGTTATCTTCCGGAAAATCAAACTAATTGGCGAATTCTAATGACCTTCCTTCCGGTAAGAATATACCTGTATATTGTAGGCTAGTAATCTCACATACCAAATTTCATTCCAATCATTACATACTTACTAAAATTATCATCCGGAAACGACAATTGAGTGCAAATTTCAACTAAAAGGGCCCCTAACTCTGGTTAAAATTAGAGGGCGGAATTTTACCAGAGTTATGGGCCTTTTTGTTGAAATTCGAACTGGACCTATATGTTGTGACAGTAGATTCACATACCAATTTCATTGAATTCAATCCATCCTCACTAAATCGGGAAACACCAAAAAGCGAACGGTCATTCGGTTAGACGGACGGACGAACCAATAATGATACATTCCGTTTTTTTAAACGACATATACGTGTTCAGGGAGTGTGGAGACATACTTTTTTCCTGGCAATTGCACCGCCGTCCTGGGGGGGGGGGGGGTGGAACATTATATATTAGCAAATTGAAATATCAGACTGAAATGTATGTTGAAATTATTCTGGAAGTTCAAATACTGAAACATTTCATTTTATTTTAGGCCAACATCATGTGAATATATTCAGGGTATGGAGATACGCCATGTTGACGCTGTTTTAATACCCTCATATACTTGGTTGTTGAATACACTCGTACATTTCGGGTGCATTGATAGTCTAGTATACCTGGGTAATACCCTTGTATACTTGGTGTTTTAGTATAAATTACCCAGTATACAAGGATATTACCTGACCTGTTAACACCCTAGTATTACATACGTGGTATGCCAAGGTTTGTTTTATTATGTGGCATGGTGTACGTGGTATACTGTGGCATTGTGAACACTAAACTTACAATGTATGTACTGGGGACAACCCATGGTATACTCAGGTACATCATGATACATCATGGTACGTGGGTATGGTGCTGATGTACAAGGAAACTCTACTGGGTTTATTAGAAAAGTATCTAGGTACACCATGTATTGCGAAAATATACATTATGTATAGAGGACTTGCAACAACAATACGTGCTTTAATGTCGTATCTCCATAACGTCACAGCGAGCGAACTGGAGCTTGCATTAACGTCAGTGCAATATTGTCGTATCTCCAGTATTGCTCATAAAATGCTTCATATCTAATTTCATGCGTTAAAACAGACACAGTTAATCGACTAATCATTTCTAAATACAACATAGCAAACCGCTAATTAACAAGTGTGAGATAAATATTGAAAAAATATGATTTTCTCGCGATACCTTTTCATCCAAACTTCCGAATCCGCCATTCGTCAAAGTGTGTCCACGTGACGATTGTGGGTGATGCAATTGGCCAAGGAGATACGACATTATAGAACGGAAAAAATATTGCTCACATGGACTTACAACAATATTGCACATCATTTAACGTGTATACTGGGGGCGAATGCACGTTTCATGGGCATCATTCGAAAGATAATTCCGAGACGATTCCAACGATACCAATATCTCATTTTCCCGCCAAAATGGACTTACGACATTATAGTACTAACAGATAAGACATACATGTACATATGTAGAAGGATATCTATTAATTGGTTGGAAATGTTCAGAAAAGTTCAACAAACGACTTTATCTGAACACTTCCCACAACATCTACTTGTCAATAAGCATTTAGTAAAGGAAGGGTTAATATATGATTCTGAATAGAACTAGAGGTGGGCGGTCCCCAAGCCTGAATTTAGTGTGGCTGACATTTGCGGAATGAGGTCCCCAGAGGGCTAGCATCACCAAATTCACCCTCTGGGAACCTCATTCAGCTTAGGCCTCTCTGTATGGGAGGCATTGGGTCAGATTCCACAGTTGAAGTTGGTGATGTTCAGCCATTAATTAATTTGATTATGCGATTTAACTTGGATTAAATTAAATTTTAATTGGAAATACCCATGATTAGTGCGTTGGTGAACTGATTGGTGAACTTTCAAGCACCATACATCTATAAAATGGCTTTGTTGATGTCAAATGATCCAATATTCCCAATATTCAATAAATTGTGACCTACAAAACTTGAAAATATAAGGGTACATGTAACATAACTTGCTGAATGCTGATATAAGCCCAAGTTGCCAGGAAATGATATGGGGGCCATTGGTTCATTTCTTTCACCTTTCATATGCTTCAGAACAACCAGACAGCCCCCATTTTAGGTTTACTTTAAAAAGTACCCCCAATAGTCACAAGGGGGTACCCCCCTCACTCAAACCTATCACCTCTGTCCCCCAAAATGTCCCCAAATTAGCCTAATATAAAGGCGTGAAATAACCGTGGCATTTCTAACAAAATTTCATATACATGTATATGCAATGGGGGTCCACTCGGTGTTGAGTGTTTTGCTTATCGCATACTCTTTACATACATGTACATGTACTGTTTGTTTACATAATATGACGTTTGCTTACATACAATGTAACACAAAGTACTAACATAACAACATGCTGAAATTAATGTGATACATGTATTTATGATTGGTATAAGAACAAGGTTGGTTTATAATATTAATTCTGTTTATGGCGGTTTTAACGGATGTGACTGTTTTAACAGCTATACCCAGCGCCAACACTTACCCAATCTTTAAAAAGATCCTCATGGACATATATCATAATTTTCTTCAACGTCTGGTGTGACAACCCGCTAATACCTGTAGGGCTGTAGACCGTGTATCATAACCTAACGGCACGTATCGTAACTCCACCGCAGTGACCGTTTCCATACTGCTGTCATTGCCAATTCATTAAAAGCGACACATCACATATTCATTATTAGCTCAATGACGTCCATGTGTGCGTGTGTGTGTCCGTCAACAATTTCCTTTGGCGCGGGCTACAGGTCGTACCATTGGTCTGATCTTTATAAAATTTGTCATGAATATTGACATTGACATGTAGATGTGAACAAGTCATTTTGGATCATTGGCCAAAAAACATGGCGGCTGACAGCCATCTTGGATTTCAAAATTAAATCGATTGGCGCGGTCTACATGTCTTATTGTTTGTCTGATCATCATGAAATTTATCATGGATGTTAACGAGTCATTTTTTGGTTGTTCCACCAAAAAACATGGCCGCCAATGTAGATGACTAAATCCTTCGGCACAGGCTCTAGGTCGTACCTTTGGTCAGATCATTATGATATTTGTCATGGCTATTGACATGTACAATATAGATGGGAACGAGTCATTTTGGGGTCGTTTGACCAAAAAACATGGCCGTCAGCGGTCATCTTGGATTTCAAAATTCAATCCATTAGCACGGGCCACAGGTCGTATCTTTTGTCGGATCATTATTAAATGTGTCATGGATGTTACAATTGACATGTAGATGGGAAATGAGTAATTTTGGGGTTGTTCGGCCAAAAACATGGCCGCCAGCAGCCATCTTGGATTATACTCTTTGCATGACTAAATTCTTTGTCAAGGGCTACAAGTCGAATCTTTGGTCCAATCATCATGATATTTGTCATGGATGTTAACAATTACATGTAGATGGGAAAAGATTCACTTTGAATTCAACCAAGAAACCTGGTCGCCAGCAGCCATCTTGTATTTTACTCTTTACACGACTAAATCCTTTGACACAGGCTACAGGTCGTATCTTTTGTCGGATCATCATGAAATTTGTGAAGGATGTTAACAATGACATGTAAATAGGGAGGAGTCTTTTTTGTGTCATTTGGCAAAAAAACGATGGCCATCTTGGATTTTAATCTTTTCATAACTAGGCCTTTCAACTTTCCAAATTCTTAATCGCTCCATTAACTGTAACGCATGAAATTATTCCCTTTCCTCGTTGAGCTACAGTGTCATTGACACTTTCATAATTACATTTCAGTCAATTCACATTTTCAGCTGCATATACATGTATACCGGTATGTGAACCAATTTCATCATTACAGAAATTGCAAATTCATCGTTGATTCCATCATCTCAACATTTCATTAAAGTGAGACATTATGTTCACACATCGATTCATTCAGGCAACATTTTTTTTTCCATTTCTACACCGGTCATTGCATTGATCGTCTTCAATGGGGATAATCTATAATTATATATGTATATCATCGTTAACTATTAAAGTGACATTTATCTTCCTCCCAATCGATATTGCATTAAAATGACGCTTCATATTCATTACACTTCATTCAATAATTTCTGTTTCTACATCACTTATTGCATTGGTTGCCTTCAGGTAAGCTATGTCCGACTCAAATATTAAAGTGACGCATCATATTCACTACACTTTATTCAATAATTTCTTTTTCTACATAGTTTGCATGTATTGCATTGATTGCCTGCAGCTAAGGTAATCTATGTCCGACTCAAATAATACAAATATTAGAGGCATTCCATTTCCATCCATTAATTCTAAGGAAACTTCTGCTGTGATATATATATATATATGTTTATATACATACAGGGTACTACATGTGCTACACCACTCGGAGAAATGTCTGTGTCATCACACTAAAATACCATGTTAGAACTTGAATTGATATATTCGTAATCGTATATAGTCACCAATAGCCGGGTTACTACCGTAGTACCTGACATTGCCTATCTAGTGAACTATTCAAACCGAACAGGCCTGGTTGATTTCGCTGTGGTATGATGGTTCACTTCCATCCTCAAGCTAATTATGCCATTTCATGGCATAATTCTTTTCTGACGTGCAGGGGTAGATATGCTTGAGGCCCCACCACAGTTCAATTCGCACCAGGTTCTCAGCTATTATTATCTTATGTTCGAACTTTACTCATATGTTTGGACTGATCATAACCATGATTTTAATGCTGGGTTTGAATAGTTCACTAGATGGGCAATGTCCGTTACTACGGTAGTAACCCGGCTATTGGTGACTATATACGATTACGAATATATTAATCCAAGTTCTAGCATGGTATTTGTGTGACGACACAGACATTTCTCCGAGTGGTGTAGCACATGCAGTACACTGTACGGTACATCCTATAATTATTGTAACATTGAACTTAATGATCAACTCGGTGGTTGCTCCATTACGTGTCACGTACGATCATATTATTTGTATTTAATGTTTAATGTGCAATTGGTACTGATATTTAAAAAACCTCCTTGGCTATGGGGTAACTTGATTGCAAAGCAAATAAAGAAGATACATGTAGTAGTTTTCAAGTTTTGGGGGTTAAGTAAAAACTTAAAAGTTCACACACTATGTGAGTATGTGTGACTATAAATAAGAATACATTCCATAACATTAGATTAAAAATGTTCATAGATTTGAAGGCAAGATTCAACTAATGCCCATTGTTATTCCTCTTCAAATGAATGGGGGTTGCCTGGGATGGCACATGCACCTGAAAATAAGCCTAGAACATCAACCAAAACATACATAGCATAATATTCTAGGTATTGGAAATTATAATGAAGCCTAAATGAAGGCAAATTATTTTGTAATCCATTTGTTTCTTTCCTTATGTCCCTGTATGGCCCAGACACTGCTGATGTCTGGGATAAGCACACGCTGGGTAGGTTCCTCAATAGATGGAGTATTCACCCCTGGTTAAAGGTACTCAATCCGATAAAACTCCTCTCAATTACTATTGCAATGGCTTCGGGGGTCAAAAATATTTGATTCGAGTCGAGGAAGTCACCCATCAAAGCTCAGATTTGTTAGATATCGATTTTATAAATCTATTATTTTTCATTATCGGGAATACTCTCTGGCCCAGAACTCAGTCAAAATTGCGTTATTATTACAACTTGATTTTAGAGTTATCCATCCTTGTCTGTTTGAATACTGTTTTGGTGTACACATCTCGAGCAGGATACGAAATTGACGGCAATTATTAGTACTTATCTCGAGAACATAACAAATTTCAAAAATCAATATCTAATAACTCTGAGCTTTGTTTGATGGGTTCCTCGACTCGAATCAAATATTTTTTATCCCCAAAGCCAGAGAAATAGTAATATAGGACCCTCTGATCGGATTGTTGTTGTTGGAATCTGTTGAGATGGGGACCCTCTGTTCGGATTGAGTATCTTTAAGTGGTACTGTTAATTTTCTATGCTGCTGGTGGGTCCTGCTGAATTGATATGATGCTGACAGGGCAAACTGATGCTGTTAAAAAGTACTGTTATCTATACTAATACCACCCAATTATGTTTCTTTGTTTGTCAATTAAATCAGAATATTTGCCATTGACATCATAATCAGATGTCTTAAAAGGGCACTAAGTATTTGTGATTAAATTTAATTAAATACTTAATTACATACATGTACCTAAAACAGTTGGACCCATGGAGCTGAAAATTGTTACATAGCTTTAAATTGACAAGATGAATGTCATGTGATAGGTGCCTTTGACCTCAGATAAATTAAAGGTGGATCATGCGATAGGTGCCCATGAAACCATACGACTTAAAGGGGGTACTGATGTTCAATAAAGAGTATTTATTATTTGCTTAGACGATATCTGGAAAATTGGTACACAGAGGTAACTTGACCAAGAGATTGTCAAGGACATGTGACATGGATCACAGAAGACTTAAAGTGGCACTTAAACAATACAGAGCGTTTTTCATCAGCTTAGAACATTTGTATTTGTACACGGAGGTCAATTGAAGCCAGGGAGTGTCGTGGTGTAGGTGCTGTTGGCATCATATGTCTTAAAAGGGCACTATAATTAATTTAACTAGATAGTTAATTATATACCAAAAATGTTGGAATCTGGTCATTGAAAATTGACCCAAGGAGTATCATGGTATAGGTGCTGCTGGTCTCAGACGACTTACAGGGGAAATAATAAACAATTTTGATTAAATAGTTAATCATATCCCCAAAATGATTGGACCATGGTCACTGGAAATTGGTATGCAGGGGTAAATTGACCCATGTGGTACCATTGGAAAGGTGCCGACGGTGCTGTTGACCATAAAGGGGAACTTAAAAGTTTTTATTAAATATCATATAATTATGGTTTCTCTTATCAGCTTAGACGATATGGAGGAAAATTGGTATACATGGGTCACCTGACCAGGGGAATATCATGAGATAGGCACCTTTGACATCAGATGACATAAACAGGGACTAATAAATTATATTAACATAGACGATCAACGAAGAGTGTTTATTATCAGCTCAAACCCCAGCTAGTGTTTTCTAAAGTTGTAATTTCCACAGTGTTGGACCAGAGCGATTTGAAAAAAAAGACAGAGTTCGTATGAAACATCCAAGAACATGACAATTTTTAAATATTTTAATAATGGCTGTGCTGGTGCTTACAAAATGACAGGAATTGATATCTCAGACATGGTCGGTTTGTTACAAATAATACAGCCTTTAATAATATATATTGCAATATACAATACTGGTACATGTTTTTGAATGTTTTATACATATAATGGATTTTCCTCGATTTGTTCAGATAAACCAAAGATCATGAAAATAACAACAAGATAAGTTGAACGTATTAAACAGTACTTTTTCAAATATTGACATTATTAGTTTGCATACCAGCATCATAGAAAGCAGGACCCACCAGCATCATAGCAAATTAGCAGGATTACTTAACCACTAACCAGAGGTGAGATTGTAGTTATATTTTTTATATGATTGGTCTCAAGTTACCATATATCCTAGGTACTTTTATGTGTACCAATTTACACTCAATTAGCCAAAGCTTGGTTAAGCAAAAATATAAAACGGTCCACAAAAATAATAAAATACAAAGCAGTCCCAGCTCAACAAAAATAGCCAATATGAGGTCTATCAGAATGTATAAAGAATTAAAGATGTAACTAAGATAAAGAAATTTTATAATGTTGATCAAGCTGGTACTTAATTTAATCGAGAGATAAAAGATAAAAGTTGAGCTTGGTGATTAGTACTTTTGGGGGGGGGGGGGGGGGGCGGGGGCAATTAAGTTGGGGCAGAGGTCTAAATTAGTAGCGGTGGGTTACCAGAATCATTATATTTTTTTTAATAGCCTGAACAGTGCACTAAAGCCCAAAATAAAGTAAAAGTATATCTATGAAAAACGCATCCCATACTGCTGTAGTATTACGCTTACTCTAACACATGTCTGAATTACTTATTGCCATTACACTGTAACCCCCCCCCCCCCCCACCTCCATCGCCACCATTAATGATCAAATAGTTTACATTCAGTGACTCCAGTATAGGGGTGTTGCTGTAGATAGAGGGTTTTCATTGGCACCCCCACCCCCACCCCCTGAACACTTTGGTAGAAATTTTACAGATGGTACTTTAACATTTTCATACTTTTTGTCTTAATCTTAAAGGTACTCAATCCGAGTCCTCATATCAACAAGTTACAACTGAACAACATTTCTTCAAAATACGCTTTTGTTATCAGAATCGATCAATTACAACAAAATAATGCTAACTGCTGTCAACTATGGTATACATTTCTCAAAATGTGTTATTTATCAAACAATTTGGCCATATTATCACTTGATTTAGAGTTATCCATCTTCATCCGCAATTTTGTCCAAGACCGTTGGTTTGACGAATATTTTCTGGGCCACAAATAATTACACATTTCGAGAAATAACAAATTTCAAAAATCGATATCTGATCACTCTGAGCTTTGATGGGTGGGTTCTCATCTCGAATAAATCCCCAAAGAAATAGTCATTTGGGAGCATTAATTCGGATTATGCATCTTTAAAACAACAAATTTTACACTAAATTAAATTCTGTTTGGAAATTCAAGCTATCGGTTTCAGATTCAGAACAGTTTCAACTACTTTCAGTATCTGAATCTGTTTTTGGTCTGAAATTTCCAAAGGTGTATTTCACTACTTGTCACGTGTCAGGTACCAAATTTCCAATTGTTGACATTGTTTACCAAAGTTGGAGATTAGACAGTCATCTAACAGTGTCACACCCCCACCCCACCCCACCTCACTATTTCAAAGACCGTGAAGTGGTGAGAAGTTTTAAATTAAAAATCCTCACCAATGTGACTGTCAGTGTCACTGACTCACTCGTCGACTGAAATTGACAATAACAATGTCAAATTAATGTAAGTATCTAACTTTATTTTATGTAATCGAATACATCTGCTCTAAATATATCGTGAATTTATAACCGATTCTTAATGTTATTGAACATTCAGTTATTTCAGTATTCAGTTTTTCAAGTTCAAATCGGCATCTTCAAAATTTTGTTGATATCCGCGCACCGTTAACGCTGGATAGCCTGCGACGAAAGACCATCCTGTTAGATTTGTGCGCATGCGTAAATCTGACCTTCCCGGTTGGGGTTCCTTCTCACGCTTACCGTAAATAATGCACACGCCAATATGAAATGGTTGCATCAATTGTAATTTAAATCCATATATATACTTAATTTGCATCGTTATCTGGTTTTATTTTGGTAACAAATCGTTAATAAATGAACAATATTGAATGATTTCTTACTGGAAACCGATCAGGACGCAATGGCGTTACGACGCACATCAGGACGTCACGAGCTACATGGGCGCGCAAAACACCAGGCACGATTACATCGATGTCCAGACAGCTGAGACTCGTATTACACGGACTGGCTAAACCATTCCATCTGCCAACAACTTCGTGTTTTTATTATTATAAATTTATAATTACTGCATGAAAACAAAAGTGGGCAATAGTACTGCCCATCAGAAGCCTATTTTATGTTACTTGAAACTCGAGGAAATGAGTTGAAATCAAGTCTAAAAATGCGTGCGAAATTATTTTTTTTCGCAGAGACAGTGAGGTGCGAACATATTTCTAGATAGTTCAAAACATTGTCGAAAGATCCTGGTGCATAATATAAAGCATGTCCGGCCAAACAGTCGAGAGCGTGGTTCAATTGAAAAACAATTGCACTCAAAAATGCGAATGTGGAAACATGGATTATTAAAATGAATGAGGCCATCTATAGCTATATGACTAATAGAGATAATATTTACCAGAAATGTAACGGTGTGGTTTATAGAACTAGCAAAGGTGTCTCTATCTTGATGGCGCGGATGGGGTTCGGGGCTCTTTACAAAAAATAATAAAAGAAGTATTTGACGTCGGTTGCCACAAAACATGTAAATACACATCGTGACACAGTGAAAGAATGCAAATGTATCAGGCATTTATAAGACATAATATGTTTTACATTTGCACTATATATGTATCGATAATTGGTCTCATTCATGGTCCACTTATCAATACCTGCTATTTTGCCCATGCATGTAGTTGCATTGAATTCAACAAAATACACGGGAACGGGTACGGGTAAATCGATGAACATCGTCATGGTTACTTGGGTACTTTCAATGCAGCTCATAAAGCAATAGCGATGTAGAACGGGTAGATGTGTCCCATTGACAGGTAACCTTTCAATATGATTTCTCACTCAAATGTTCATGAATTACATGAAATTCCAGTCAGCTATGCGTTAACCTATCTATTGCAAGATTTCATGGGCACACATCATGCATTGATAAAGTTGTCATTTTAAACCAGGTTCTATGTTAAAATTCTCGAGGCGGCGTCTAGCACTTTTTTCACCAACAACGTTGTTCACTACATTAATAAGAGGTTGTGGTGACAGAGTGAGTAGATGGTGTTATAACGCAGTCTCGACCCATTGTAGAAACGTTTCTATATATTGTATCCGCGTTACGAGGGGCGTCCACATTCTAACTACACCCCATTTTCACCCCTCCCCATCCTGTTGGACTTTGATATTCCCAACTGGTCCCCACGTCCGCCTGAATGGTAGCAAATTCTAAATGAATCTTTTTGTCACTAGCCGGGGGTGGGTATAATCCATTAGACCGACCAGTACAAGAAAATGTGTAGATCTGAGCCTTAACAATCCCCGATTTGTTTTTTTCTTAAATAAATTATCGGTTTCTGACTGGCCAATGGGGAGGGACCGGGACACACCGGATCGAACATGGTTCGTCCCGGTGTGAGAAATATTTGAAATCTGAACATGAAATTTTCTAAATCCTAGCATCCAGACTGGCATCAAACTTTCCATTTGTTGGACATTTTGATACCTGACACCCCCCAAAAGTTGGAAAATTTTCAACAGTTTCTGATAGCCATTTCAGTCCAAATGTTTTACCAAAAATAGGAAAATATGCAAATGTTGCTCTAAAGTCTACAAATTCTCCACTAATAAATTGATGGAATATTAAACTACGGGAACAATTTCAACCTATTGTTGGTGTGAAATTTCCAACAAATGTTGTGTCAAGTATATCAAATTTACAACTGTTGAACATTTGACCAAAGTTTGGGGGGGGGGGCTGAGACACTCCCGTTGTCACGTCCCTGTCTCAACCCTTTGTACTAGGGCATCAATATATCGTGGATTTATCGATGTATTGCACATTTTAATACGACCGTTTAGTTATATTATCGTATGTATGTGGGGACTTATTTCTCATTTTAATATATATTTACCATCTGAAGTGGACATGGCACATTTGAACATCGATACTGGTGTATATTGTAGTGGGGATAATATAGGTCGCTGAAGACACGAAATACCTATACATACTCAACAAAATCTAAGCATAATCAGAGAGAGTTTCAGCTGTTTTCTGTGTTTCGCACAGATGTGAAGTAAACGCTCTTTATTCAATCCGTATAATAAACAGACTACATTTTAACACATTTTATCGTTACCAAGTTTAACCTTTCAAACCTACCTCCGGGTTTAGATCCCGAAAAATCCCTATTCTTGAGATAAATGATTCCCTTGCCCCGACCCTTCGATTGGTTAAAAAATTCCAAACCATTGTTTACTTAATATGACTAAATATTCCCCAACAACAATAGGGGACAAAGTCGGTCTTACACACATAACCATAGATTCGGACCACACACATAACCATAGATTCACTCCATGTATGCATATACACCCCATCAATGGCCATAAAGTCCTTCCTTTTATACCAATACCCCGCACACTCGGCAATTCATACACACCGGGCTTGAAAATACACCTCACCCATGACAATCACATAGCAAATGTATTACCATACAGTCACTCCTTGTATACATATTCACACTACCTTTTGCCAAAGGTTTCCCCTGTATACATATTCGCCACAAACATGGCCATATAGCCTCTCAATATATACATATACATCACACCCATAGCCATATATTCACTCCAAATATATATATATAGTCGCCACACACATGGCCATATAGCCACTCAAGATATACGCCTCTCAATATATACATCACACCCATAGCCATAGAGTCACTCCAAATATGTATATATATAGTTGCCACACACATGGCCATATAGCCACTCAAGATATACATATACACCACACCCATAACCATAGTCATTCCAAATATATTGATATACACCCCATCAATGGCCATACAGTCCTTATATATATACCAATACCCCGCAAACTCGGCCATTCATACACTCCAGGTTTGAATATTCATCTCACCCGTGACAATCATATACCAAATGTTTTACCATACAGTCACTCCCTGTATACATATTCATTCCACCATTTGGCAATACGGCCACTCCCTGTATACATGTATCCATGGCGACACAGCTCTTCAATATATACTTATACTCTTTATAAAGGGCCGTTCGTGCACTCCAGACTTGCATGTTCACCTCATACTGTATACTTATACGCTGCATGTGTGATCGTACGGTCACACCTTGTATACATATTCCATCAACCATTGGCCATATGGTCACTCCCCATCCATGACATCTACTTCCTGTATACATATACACCCACCAGTGACGATATATCGGCAACAGAAAATGAGAGGCCGATCACGATTGGCAGATGTTTAACCCACCCTTGGCGATTGTAAATTACTATGATCGGAATCATAAATTAGAGTGTTGATGTTGAAGTATAGAGTATAGAGTTATGTACTACTATATATAGATGTACTTAACTCAACTTATTGGATTGATGGGTCACTCGCAAATATAAGAGAATTCACTGGCACAGGATAGGTAATGCTGCACCAGCGCAGCTTTGGATTAAATGTGAAAGGGTGACCCGAACATGGAATACATGGGTTAATAGAGCCAATTTAAGTTTACAATGATAATGTATCAAATTATACCAACAACAGCCATCACGATAAGACACCTCACTGCTGACCTAGTAATATCAATTATATAGCAGAGCTGTCAACTAATCACTGGCTTTGTTTATGCTGAACCTTGGCATCTATATTAAACCTATAACATTTATAGTGACCTCAAACCATCTGTAGAGCGATATATTCAGCTGTGCAAAGAAGCAAAGATTTTCTAGTCCACTGTTACTAGCATGTCGTATGTAATGTTGAAACATTTTTTTTAAATTAGATACCATAGCTTTCTTTATCAGGACCGATTTAAACCAAATTTGGTGTGGGGACTCGGGGTACCCTTGGCGGAGTTATAAATATTTAATGTCTGTGTAGCTGCATATAAACGGTTGTCATTGACATTATTATAGGAAACAAGATCACAAGTCTTTGTAATTCATCCTATGTCACAAATATACCTGAAATATTCAATTCAGAACAACTAAAGTTGAATGAAATACTGTAATACATTCTTATATGAGCATATTTATACTTTCGGGTAGTTGCCTAGCAACCGTTGCTAAGCAGGGCCAAATCTCGATGCGGTCTATTCTGAAAATTATCAGTAAGGAACATATGTGGATGTTTCATGCTTTTATCAATATTTGTGCAATTCTTACATTTCCATGCACCAAGCGCATGGACTACACAGAAGCATGATATATTGGGAAATAACCGATTTTGGAAAATGGTCGCCAAGTTTAAAGACATATATCTCATGAATGACATGTCTTTTTCGACAATAACGAATTTCTTTTTTATGGGCGGTAACTCCTCAGGGAAAGCGCGGACACAAGTTTTGATGCCCGTGGGCAGTAGGGCATATCGGGGTGTGCATATGGTCCAATTTTCGATACTCTGCTCCTTATAATTTTCTAGATAATAAAATGACATTTGTTCATATAAATCGAGATAACTCCGCGGGGAAAACGCGGACAATATTCTTTATGCGACTAAGGCTTACAACTCTTTGGCCCCAACATACTTACCAAGATTTAGTGTGCTACTCCTAGTACTTTTTGAGTAATAGTGATTACAAAAGTGTCCAGTATAATAATGAAAAATATTCGAAAAATGGCCATAACTCCTTCAAAAACCATTGGGCGGAATTCAGGATACCATTATTTTTAGTAGACCTTCGATGCCTACATTCACTAGATATTTCGCGTTCCTACTGAATTAGTTTCTGAGTATTTCCAAATAAACGGGAAAAGACCCCAATAGAAAAACAATATACTTCCTTGGTTACACCATGGAAGTATAATAATAGGGAAAATCATGATCTGAAAGAATCGCATTTTTGGAACGGAAATACGAAGTATGTTGATTATATGTTGTTCTTAATATGTGTGTGTTTATGTTATGTCTTTGTAAGTGATCCCACCCCTACCTCGAAATTGGGTGACGTGTCCTATAGTCGGCCGTAGATCGTCCCTCCACGTTGGATAACTCAGGTCCAGACACAGTTTTGTAGATACACAATCTTTTATTTTAACAACAAGAATCATGAATATATGATTACCACAACAACTTTTACCAAGCTAGCAGTTTGAGAATTCGCCTGAAGTCTGTCGTGGGGCCTATCGGTCACTTAGAGAATTACAACCGAAAAAGCCATGATCGAAAGTCAACATACTATTTTATCCCCAAACTTCTCCCCCAAGTCACATGACTGGTCTCATCTCTGATACGATATATTTCCAGCCAATTCCAGGCCAGTAACATCTGATTCGTTATTCTCCCAGACCAGTGAAGAAGTTTCCACGTGACATTGATCTGGTCCCACACACTTACTGATTAGTTGGTAATTGGTTCTATTAACCTACTCTACACATACTTCCAGGCAAATAGTAACCCCGACATTCCACTATAGCACACACGTCTCTGTTTTCGAGTTTAATTATTTAAGTAAACTAACAAATCCACCTATGATCAATCGGTTTCGTTGCTTCAGTTACGTGATAATAGCGAGTTTGCGATTTCAAACGGGTACGGGTACCGGTGCGGGTACTGGTAGCTACCCGTACCGGTACACGTGTTGAAATCGCAAACTGTTTTACGGGTAGAATTAAGCATATCGACGGGTAGTGTATGGTGAGCCAATTGCAGCACAATATATATGATGTTATGGTTATATGATGGACATCTGCGTGGATAATGGATACTGCTCATACTTTCCGAAATAAAGTGATTATAAAAGTGTGGAGTATTTTAATAATAATAATAGTGAAAAAATTTTTTTTTTTTAATTTCATTCCGTGCTATGACCGTGGTCCACTGTGAAGTGGGACGGGATCCTGTGAAATAGTCACTCTATAGCTGCCTATAGCCATATACCGACAAACATGGTACTAACATGCTTTCACACAACATTACATGGCCAGTACTTGTAAATTATTTGAAGAAAAAAACCCATTTTGAAAAAACAATTACAAACACGATTGTTTCGGCCTCTGGACCACCCACCCACCCCGGACCTATACACGGAATCTTTTTTGCAGACCCCCATGTCGTCGGTGGTAGATTTTGCCCCACGTCCTTTTCCTCGGTTGCTCCGTGTTGAAATGAACCAAACGTGTACTGTTACACGCAGCATGTTTATGTGACCGGTGGTCAATCTATGATTGACGCCAATCACCTTGATTGGATAATCCCATATCGCGCGGTGATGTCTTCCCATCGATATGTCCACCGATAGCTTCGCATTGAGCGTCGCCTCGTAAAACTACCTGGACTATATTATAAACCCAGCCGGTGAATAGCACCCCAGGTATACTCCTACACCTGACCATATAGTCACTCTATGTATACATATTCACCACATTCACGATCATACAGACACTCGTTGTATACCTATTCACCTCACCATGGACCATACAGCCACTACATTCAAATATATTCGCCATACCCATGACCATAGAGTCAATCCAGATATACATATACACCTCACCAATGGTGAGCCCTTCCAAATCTACAAATACCCGCACACACGACCACTCATAAGTTCCATACTTGCATATACACATCACACATGACAATTCAGCAACTCACTGTATACTCATACACGCCATCCATGATCATTCATCTACACCTTATACACCACCGATGATAATACATCCACAACATATATAAATATACGACCAACCCGTTACCAAAAGGGCACTCCCTATATAGCCATACGCTCGTCAATGACCATCCAGCTTATTCCAGGTATGCATATAACTTCAATCTTGACCGTACAGGCATACTATGTGCACCTATACACATTACCCATAACCATAAAATCACTCCCTATTTATATACACACTCCATCCATGATCATACAGACAGCACAAATATACATATACACCCACGTGTCACAATACAGCCACACACTGTACACATATACATCCCACCACGACCTTACAGTCACTCCATATATACATAAACAACACACGGATGACCATGTAGCTACTCTCGTTATATATATACACCACAGCAATGCCCATACGGTCACATCGGCCACACACAACAATACACCGTACAGTCACTACATGTATACCGATTCACCTCACACATGCCCATACAGCCACTCCTTATATTCCTATACATCTCACCATGGACAACCCACTCATAACCATATAGTCACTCCTTGTATACCTATTCACATCATTCGTGACCATACAGTAACTCCCTGTATACATATTCACATCACCTATGGTCATATAGTAACTCCCTGGCTGCCATCTTGACATCCATCTTTTATCCAGTTGATCACTTTTTTATCATAATGGGCCAGAATGTAAATCTTGTATTACGATGGAAAATGGCAATAATTTACACTTGAATGTGCTGTATGTCTAACATAAAGTGTATTGAAAAAGACATGACGAAACCTGGGTGATGTGATTGCCTTCTGATTAATACAATATTGGTGCTGACAATATGACCATTTTATTTTGAACTAAATCCGAATTCACCAAAAAGCAACAGTGGGGTATATTGTTATTATAATGAGATACCGGTTGGTATTTTTTCATTCTTGCCACGTTTGTCATGTTCCAGGGGACAGCTGTGCAATAATATAAATTACGGACGCTTAATGGTCGGATATGGTGCCATGTGAGGCGAATTGAGATACGGCCGAGCCTAATATTGATTTCGCTGACCCTCAGATGATACCATGTCTGACCACTAAGCGTCTAGTAACGTATTTATTATGTCAGTGGACAAAATCATGCATATCCCTTTAATTAATCGTCGCTGTAATTTATTGTAATTTGGTAAAGATATTTGAGTCGTCTATGACCATCAACTTATGTAACGTCACAGTGACGCGTCAGGGGCGTTGAACATCAACACATTGAGCCAATGGCTAAGTAGGACAACTTGTTGAGTTTGATAGTTAATTTATGAGTCTTTAGAATTTCTCAAATATATCGCATGCAGGTTTTGTACATGGTACTATGTCTTTAAATTCACAGAAAATGATTTCCGATAGATATCCCCTTGCTTGGCGACAAAATACATCGAGGCGACCGAGTTTCTGAAAAAAACAAGATGGCGGATAAGCACCTAATATTGATTTCATATTAGGTCACCGACCTAATATAGGTTCATATAACGTTACTATGTATCAACGCTGATTGGCTAAATGCAAGAGCTGACATAATAAATACAAATAGGCCAATCTGAATGTGCTTGGGCCTCGACTACCAAACCTATGTTAACCCCCACCAAAAATGGGTTGATATCTCAGTTAAACATTGTGTGAAGGTTATGCAAACTTGCAGATAAAATATAAGACTTGTAAACTCATAAGAATGTCACATTAAACAAAAATTATGATGTCAGTATGCCAACTTACTAACCCTTCAATAATTTGTAACCCCAACTACACTCAATCCGACATATCAAAACGAAAATGATATGAAGGTTACATATGTATCAATAGCGAATGCTCCTTTTTAGTGCCTTCCTTATACAGCAAATAAGAGTGACTCTCACTTTGGTGTGGAACGTTAGTTAAAAAGAGTAAAATTAATTAATACATCTATTTATTACTTGTATATTTTAATTGTAAATTTGTGGGTCTAGAGTGGATAATGTTATACCAATATTTACTATAATTTTGTCTTTCCTACATCAGGCTACAAGTACTACTATAATGAAATACGTTCACGAAACATGACTGCAAACATCAATTGTTATGTTCAATTAGACACCCAAAGTAGGAACATATATAAGTGCTACTGGCCACAAACTCCTGCGATCCCATAAGAAAAACACATAGGGAAGTTCACTGTTCGTCAAAAGAAGTGTGCTATTCTTGCGCATTTGCAGTTGTGTGTATATATTTCATACCAACGTTTCATATTGATATAGTGACACATGCGTCCATATGCTTGCGACACTATGAGAAGAGTCTGCTAATTTGGTAATTTGTTTACTTAGCAATGCGTTCCAGACTTGTGATGTTTCAATATCTTGGGTGTGCCCATATCGGTGTGACGTTGGTGAACACATCCTGACATATGGACAGTAGTGCAGTGGAAAATTATTGACGTATTATCTCAGAATAACCAAAATAAAACTACAGCCTTACCATTGTGGTAATTGGTTGCAGTGTTCTTAGCTCTACTTGGTATGATTGTGATTTGATATTGGTGTGCGATGGCAGTTATATTTAAGCAGATGTGATAACTACAAACAATAGCATTAAAATCCAAAAAATTTCCAGTTTCTAACTTGCGATTCCATTGTGGGAACACACACCTTGCAAAGTTGTTAATAGTTGGGGTGGGGTTAGTTAGAGGACAATTATCTTCGTGTGATAATCACATACAATGTAACTGTACACGTGTGATACTTGCGGAATGTTAACGAAATTCATGCGATAGTGGAAGTATATTTGGTGGGTCAAGCTACCATTACGCTATTGCACTTGTCCATAAACAGATGACATGAACACACACATGCGGTTTTGTATACATATTTCATACCAAGCGAGTGATAATGATATGGTGGCAAGTGCGTTCATATGCTTGCGAGATACAATATGGAAATAGTATGTCCATCCATTAGCGGTAAGAAGTTCAATGGTAGCTATTGCTTAATTTCACAATGCGTTCCAGAGTTGGGAATGTCCATATTCCGGAAGGGATGCCCATATGGTTGTAACATTGATCAACGCATCCTGGGATACAGACTGAAAGTCATTTATCGATGTACCAGCGCAGATTGAAAATAAGTGATGCAAGAACGCATTAAAAGTATATAATACGACCTTAAAATTGTGACCTAACCAGTAATTGTGTACAGTGCTCTCGACGCTACCTGCTATGCAAAGTTTTGATGCTGATGGTGCTTGGTGTCTATTAAATTTAACACTTTCATGACTGGTGTTTCCGGAAATAGTGCGAAAACCCTGTGCCATGCATTCTCTTACATATACGAGGCTCCATAGTCCATATATACGAGAACGCACTGGCACATGGTATTTAATGCTGCAACAGTGCAACTCGCATCATTAAACGGTTAAACAGATATTCACGAAAATTCGAAAACATTCCAATTTGTGTGGTTAAATCTATAAGTTTACCACTTGATATTTTGCACTTTTGTTGAAGAAACAGTGTTAAACAACACCAATATTGCAGGGATATTGAGATACTTGTGGGGAAGTGTCAGTTAGAATATGTCGTCCCAGAGTGTGTTTAACTGCATACTATGTGTTACTGGCCGCTAGTTTATGACATACTTGCATACATGTACGTCGCGTAAAGATAACAATTTGTATTTGACTGATCGTACGATCATTGCACTCGTCCGATATACGGAAAACAGTAACTCGCGCATGCGATTTTGTGTATATAATCCATACCAAGCGTGCTATATGGATATCGTGTCAAGTGCGTCCATATGCGTGCGACATACAGTATATACAGGCAATAGTTTGACAATCCGTTAGTGATATACTGTGTTTAATCGTGGATAATTCTTAATTTCTCATTGCGTTCAAGAGTTGGGATAATTCGATATTCCGGAAGAGGCGCTCACGTGGTTGCGACATTGATAATGTATCCTGGCATATGTACTGAACATTGCTTTATTGACGTAGTAGCGCAGTGCACAAAGTATTGTACAAAAACAATAAAGCACTAAAATGGTTACATAATCAGTAATTGGGTACATTATTATCGACTACTGGTATGACTGATTGTTGGTGCTGATGTTGTTTGGTGTCTATTAAATTTAAGCAGATATGGCAATTATAGCGAGAAAAATACAAATGAAGTCACTAAAATGCTTAACATTTCCAGGTGTTATGGTGAAATATATGCGTTTTTTACTTGAAATTGAGGATTTTCATTGAAGAAACAGTATTAGGCAACATCCATATTGCATGGATGTAGAGACATCGATGGGGAAGAGTCAGTTAGAATATAACGGTCGAGCGTGTGGTAAACAGACCCATATTTGGGTTACTCCTGCATGCGTATCTTGTGAGAACAATACTTTTTTGGCAGATTGTGCTATATATTCTACGCCATTGAACTCGTCCGATATATACTGACAACAGTAACTGACATGCGCGGTTTTGTGTATATATGCCAAATCAAGCGTGCGATATTGATATCGTGTCATAAATGCACCCATATGCTTGCGACATACACTAGTTATGGCAATAGTCTGTCCAGCCTGTAGTGGTATAATATATATTCAATCGCAGCTAGTTCTTAATTTTACATTGTGTTCCAGTGTTGGATTAAGTCGATATTCCGGAAGGTGCGACCACATGGTTGCAACATTGATCAACACATCCTAGTATATATTGGCTGAAAATTGCTTTATTGACGTAGTAGAGCAGTGTACAACTTATTGATGTAGGAACGCACTACACACAATCAAATACTGCATCAACGTTGTGTCATAACATGTAATTGAAAACAATATTATCGACTATGGTACGACAGCATTTTGGTGATTGTGTGCATGCCTGTGTCACCTAAGGATAACACTTAGGGTGTTGACTGAACGTGCTGTCCTTACACATTGCAATCATTTCGATATACTGACACCAGTAACACATGCGTGCGATTTTGTGTATATACCCCAAATATTGATATAGTGTCAAATGCGTTCATATGCTTGCGACATACACTATGACATGGGTCTGTCAATCCGTTAATGTCACTATGTTCAATCGTGCCGGTTAGTTCTTAGAGCCACAGTGTGTTCTTGAGTTGGGATATGGGACGAGCACCCATATGCTTGCGACACGCCTTGTTCCTTCAGATTGCGAACTGTACTATACTATATGACGTCCCCATGTGCTCAATCAATTCCCTCCAACTGATGCAAATACGCAATTGCATCTCAGATTTGAATAGACGTTGGGTATTTTGGGACTACATGACTCAGCAATTTCGTCCAATAATTTCGATACCGGAATAATTCAAAAGCGGTTATTATTATAAATGTATTTTTGGATCGCAAACTGCCATATATATTTAAACTACGTGGGCTTTATTACGTTTACGTATGGTCATATTAACTATATTGTGTTGCATAAGAACTATAAATAGTACTCATAGCAGACTCGCACAAAATGGCTGCTTTTGAAAATTTTCAATTTGCTTCAGGGTTTATGAAACTGAATTTTTCAATAAATACGAGAGATACGATGCCGTGATGTAGCGTGATTTGTTTGGTGGGTCAGTAAACAATTCCGCTTCTAATGATGTATAATATATATATATATTCTACTAACCGTTGATTGTGTTTTTGAAGCCCAAGTCGGTGTAAAAATCGCACTTTTTGACCCAGTTTAGCGGACACCATCTCGAACGAGTGAAATTTCACAGCCGGTTTGCGTCAGACAGGGGATACATCAAATTGAAGAGTAATAATATATCTCCATAACTATGTATGAGGCATTTATGTTACAAAAATTATTTTGGTGTATTTTAACCTGATTGTGGAATTCGTAAAAATAATAAAAAATTAGGCCGGGCCAAGTTGGATACCTTTCTATAGGATTAAGTACTATTGGGGGCGGGGTCATTTTTTTCTGGGGACCTGTGGTTTATGCGCGATTCATCAAATATTATAAATACTTTGTCAATGCAAAATCTGAAATTACTTTACATATATCGATGTGCAACCTTGGTAATTTAGTGTTATTTATTTGATATGTATTATGTCTTATTGTACTACTTTTGTACGTTGTATAGTATGCTTGCACAATGGTCAGTTCTTGAATTTATATTCCTGATTCTGGCTTTTTATTTATACATAGCTCATTACTTTTTTTTAATTCACTGACTGATGTATCTACAGAGTTGCTTCGCTACAAAATTTGTATACCTGATTATGTCCTTGTTCGTATTTTGACCTAGCGGCTAAAACGACCTTAAACTCTCAATCAATCTTGAAAACAAAATATATGTGCCCTCTGTGTATGCATGGGTACATATAGTACCAGCTACAAGTTCGCCACCATATACATAGCCTTAGTGGGGACTATGGACTTGTATATACTGAAACAACTGTATGTGGTCATATTTGTAAAGGAGAGATATGTGCCTTTCAGCTTTCTGAAAAATTAGTTTTTTTTAAAGTTTTGAGTAAAAGCTGAATTTTTCAATAGGAATTCCCAAGTGTGTTCCAGATTCGACTTCATGCATTTCATTGGATTCGTGTCCAGTACATCAAAATTGCAGATTATTAATCGAGCAAAAATCAATTTCAGTTTAAGTTGTCGATAGAGTAAACACCGAGTTGCCACGAAACATTATCGGCGTATCATGTCAACATTAGAATCGCTAATCACAGAGTCAGGAAGATTGCATGTCGGAGTTAAAGATAAAATAATATGCAGAGCCTGTATGGAAGGATTAGGGGATGAATTATTTAAATATTCAACTGATACGTTCGTTATCTTCTCTATCGAGTTAGAAAACTGTGTTCCTGTTTTGACAAAAACTGCTCCTGAACTAAACATTACAAATAAGTTGCTAATTTGTGCACAATGATTAGTAACACAGCATTCTAACACTTCCGGATAGTATTGGTGTCTGTAAAAAAAATGCATACAAATATAACCGGGTACCAGATGTGGAGCAATAGACAAAATGTTCAAAGTTTTGGAGATGTAATTTTAATAGAACAATCCAATTAATAATATAAATTTTAATATGAGTGCCATAAGGTATCATCGGGCTGACATCAAAACAACTCCTTATCACCTGTACACTTCAGTCCAGAGACCAAAATACACGAACATTGCCAAAAGTAAGAAATAAATAGCATACCAGGATGATACCACCATGGAACACTCTTTGAAGTTACTGAAGATAAAGAGGGACTTCATATTGCTCGCTGATGGCATACGTTTTATCACACCCTTGTTCCTAGAAGTACGGTGTTATTGCTGATCCATATACAAATCAGTATAGAAGGTTATGGAACTATGTTCCATACGCAAATCGTTGAAGTCAAATGACGTACATGACGTTCGCCTCAAACATGACACATTAACAATAAAATAAAACCATTCCCACATGACAAAACAAAACTTGTAAGCATGTATTTTTACCCACTGACAGACGCGCGAAGCGCTTCAGTGGGTGTCTATAATCGTAGGACTTATGCGTTTCTGCTGAATTGAACTAGTGCGTATGCGTTTCTGCTGAGCTGCACTGACGTTTGATCGCAAAATAAAATTATAATCATTATCAAAGCACACGTTTGAATAACACAGCCATAAACAGTGACATATTATGTTGTTATCCTCCTCCCTATTCTGATTGGCCCATGTGCTGTCACGTGCCGGGCGACAAATCACACTGTCGCCCGCTGACCCGGGAGACATTGTTTTTGTCGCCCGGTTGGTGTTATATTGCAAGAATATCTCCAAATACACACTGCAGTAACTCACATATTTCACATCACTACGACGTACTAAAAAATCATAGATCTTATATACCCCACGGATTCGCAAAACACACCAGTTGTGGTGTTTGCTAATTTGCATATATTTAGTGAACACTAATATTCGAACTTTTAAGTTGATACTTTTATCGGACAATCGTTATTATTTACTTTTTACATCGAAACATCTCGGTGATTCAATTTGTTCCTGTCGACATTATGATGCAAGATTGAAAAAGACGATCCCTTGAGGTTGGTTGGTTATAAATGTTCGCTGGTAGACAACGTAATGCATACGTTTGTCGCGAATGCATGGTACTGTACGCTTATCCTCCGCGATGTCTGCAATGTGATCATAAAATTATTTTATGTGAGGATCGCCATGAGCACTAACACGTATGAATGTACATTAATGAAATTGACAACTTCCCAATAGCTTTCGGGGAAGACCGTTATGAAATGAACATCGCGAGTAAATTGCGCACACAAGACGACATTGAATATGCCACATTGCAGAAGACGAGAACATACCTATGTGGCTTATTGGTTTACATTGCATGGCCCGTTATTGACGATTTGACAACCAAAATGATCGTAATTAAACGCGGATTACCAAACGCTTAACGGCTTGACTATCGTTTATGGAACAGAAATCCTATGGGACGATAAGCAGTTACTGAAAATATACATATTCGGCAAAGAAAGCACTCGTGACTCAGTGCAACATCGTGCGTGTGGATGGCAGGGGTATTTTCTATGGTATAATCGGATAACAAAACAGTTGTTGTCCTTCTCGGGAGACATTGAGATTTGTCACCCGCTCGAGAACGGAATGTCTCCATCGGAGCTTCGCTCCTCGGGAGACATTCCGTTCTCGAGCGGGTGACAAATCTCAATGTCTCCCTCGACAACGGGAGACAACTGTATAATGTTGAGCTCGTATTGTCAATAAAATTAGAGTTATCTATCTATCTATTATATATTTTGGAAGATCTGTCTGTGTGTCTGTCTGTGTGTCTGTGTGTCTGTGTGTTCGCGATGGACTCGAAAACGGCCGAACCGATTTTGATGAAACTTGGTATGTGGGGGTATTTTCGGCCGAGAACTGGCATAGGTCTATTAATTTGTCCGTGCGACGTGACCTTGACATTGAAATCAGGTAATGTCAAGGTCAAACGCCCGAATATCACGGGATTTCGATGAAACTTGGTATGTGGGGGTACTTTCTTATGGCGAGTCTCATAAGCATATTCATTTGCCCGTGCGACGTGACCTTGACCTTGAAATCGGGTAACTTCAAGGTCAAATCGCCAATTTTGATGGGATTTCGACGAAATTTGATACGTGGGGTTACTTTTGTCCACTGATTGTTTTGGACGGGTCCAATCGTGAACCCGACCAGACCTTAGCCTTCAATATGATCAATTCAAGGTCAAATCGGGTAAAACCGGATGGATTTCGACGGGCACGTTTGTCGGGTACTTTTGTCCGGGCAGTGTTTTTGGACTGGTCAAATCGTGACCCCACTTGACCTTGACCTTGAAAATGGACAATTCAAGGTCAAAGCCCGGACGAAGTCGGGTCACCTTCTAGTACTATATTTTTTGAGAACTCCGTATATATATATGTGTGTGTGTGGGTACTTCATAGAATCCAAAACGCGTGTACATATTGAGCTCAAATTTCGTATGTAAGTGTAAAATCCCACCGACACGGCCGTGGTCGTGTTTTGGAGAAGCTCAGAGCACCCTTTATCCACTCCCAAATCACCGCAAAGGCACGGCGGGGGTTAATCGCGTTGATAGTTAAAGAGCGTTCCTATCCGCAGTGTCGTTGATAAAGAGCGTATGTGCGTAAATGTGATATGAGCGTGCTGTGTGATTCTTACGTAATTATGGCTTCGTAGGAACGCGGATCGGGTCAGTTATTCCGCCCTAGGTGATCTTCACCTTGAAAGGGGTACCCACAAATGATATATATGTGGGTGTCCTTTATAGACTGGAACCGATTGAGCTCAAACTTGCTCTTCGTGGTTAATCGCGTTGATAGTTAAAGAGCGTTCCTATCCGCAGTGTCGTTGATAAAGAGCATATGTGCGCAAATGTGATATGAGCGTGCTGTGTGATTCTTACGTACTTATGGCTTCGTAGGAACGCGGATCGGGTCAGTTTTTCCGCCCTATGTGATCTTCACCTTGAAAGGGGTACCCACAAATGATATATATGTGGGTGTCCTTTATAGACTGGAACCGATTGAGCTCAAACTTGCTCTTCGTGGTTAATCGCGTTGATAGTTAAAGAGCGTTCCTATCCGCAGTGTAGTTGATAAAGAGCGTATGTGCGTAAATGTGATTCTTACGTCTGGGTCTGGGCATGTGCGCCATTATATAGACATGAGCGTGCTGTGTGATTCTTACGTACTTATGGCTTTGTAGGAACGCGGATCGGGTCAGTTTTTCCGCCCTATGTGATCTTCACCTTGAAACGGGTACCCACAAATGATATATATGTGGGTGTCCTTTAAAGACTGGAACCGATTGAGCTCAAACTTGCTACCTACCGGATGTGTCATGGACGGGTTAAATTGTGACCCCGACCTGACATTGACCTTGAAAATGATCAATTCAAGGTCAAATCGGGTCAAATATTGAAAAACCAAAAATTCATTCAAAAATATAAACAAAAAATTAAATTAAAAAATTAATATGTTATGTTTCGGACAAACGCCGCCGGTAGCTCAAATTTCGTATGTAAGTGTAAAATCCCACCGACACCGCCGTGGTCGCGTTTTGGAGAAGCTCAGCGCACCCTTTTATCCACTCCCAAATCACCGCAAAGGCACGGCGTGGGTTAATCAAGTGATTATTTGATGAGCGTTTGTTGTTGACGCATCGCTATAAAGAGCGTCTGTTTGGCATTCAACGTTATTAGCATCTGCAGAGAGATATACGGAACATAAATTAAATTTAAAAACATTTGTTTCTGACCAACCCTGCGAGCACGGATGGCGCGCTTTGTTTTTACAGTATATAGTTATATACCGAAATCATCCCAGATAATCACGAATACAGCATCAGATTTCTCCCCAGATATACCGTTATACAGCTACTGGAATCTGCCAATCTATTATATATTTTGGAAGATCTGTCTGTGTATCTGTGGTCTGTCTGTGGTATGTGTGTTCGCGATGAACTCGAAAACGGCCGACCCGATTTCGATGAAACTTGGTATGTGGGTTTTTTTTCGGCCGGGGGGTGGCATAGGCATATTTATTTTCAGATCCGAGGTCAACTTTTCACGTGCCAAGGTCAAATCTGTTTTTACGCTGTGTTACGGGACTTTCATTTGAGTTCGGTGCTTACAAATCGATTCGAAACAGCGCGAATAATTAAATGCCAGTAATAATAATGACACTGTGAGAATCTTTCGTGTTTCCTCTTTCCAACGATATATAATGCGTATGTATCCGTTTTAGTTATCTGCCTCAATTATCAAGAAGAAGTGGTACTATCTTCCATCAGGATAAAAACAATGCGTAACTTCTATGACGTCGTTAGAGTTCATAACGTTAGATAACGTTAACGCTTAACCGGCCGATGCATTTGACTGTTTCAGACGTCTTGGCGATATCTCGGGCACGATGGTAATTTATCTTTACGTTGAAACTAGATCATTAATGAGCGTGTGTATATGAGGCGCGTTTATATACTTGAGTGGAAATCAAATCGGGTTAAAAGGTCAAATCGGGTAAAACCGGATTGATTTCGACGGGTACTTTTGTCGGGTACTTTTGTTCAGGCAGTGTTTTGGACGGGTCAAATCGTGACCCCACTTGACATTGGCCTTCAAAATAGACAATTCAAGGTCAAACCCCGGACGAAGTCGGGTCACCTTCTAGTCTATTATATATTTTGGAAGATCTGTCTGTGTATCGGTGTGTCTGTCTGTGTGTTCGCGATGGACTCGAAAACGGCCGAACCGATTTCGATGAAACTTGGTATGTGCGGGTATTTCCGGCCGAGAACTGGCATATGCCTATTAATTTGTCCGTTCGATATGACCTTGACCTTGAAATCGGGTAATTTCAAGGTCAAACGCCCGAATATCACGGGATTTCGATGAAACTTGGTATGTGGGGGTACTTTCTTATGGCGAGTCTCTTAAGCATATTCATTTGCCCGTGCGACGTGACCTTGACCTTTAAATCGGGTAACTTCAAGGTCAAATCGCCAATTTTGATGGGATTTCGACGAAATTTGATACGTGGGGTTACTTTTGTCCACTGATTGTTTTGGACGGGTCCAATCGTGACCCCGACCAGACCTTGACCTTCAAAATGATCAATTCAAGGTCAAATCGGGTAAAACCGGATGGATTTCGACGGGCACGTTTGTCGGGTACTTTTGTCAGGGCAGTGTTTTTGGACTGGTCAAATCGTGACCCCAATTGACCTTGACCTTCAAAATTGCCAATTCAAGGTCAAAGCACGGACGAAGTTGGGTCACCTTCTAGTCTACTATATAATTTGAGACTTCCGTATATATATATATATATATATATATATATATAGGTATGTGTGCATATAAGTGGGTACTTCATAGAATCGAAAACGCGTGTAGGAACGGGCATCCCCACGGCAATGTCGGCTTATAAGACATCTTTACTACACATGACAACCGGGTCTCTATATATGTACCAAAATTACGCCGCGTTGGTGACTGGGAAATTCCAGGGAATGCCGATTGAGCTCAAACTTGCTACCTACGGGAAGTGTCATATATATGAGCATGTCCTTTATAGACTCGAACCGATTGAGCTCAAACTTGCTAAATATTGACTGGGAAATTCCAGGGAATGCCGATTGAGCTCAAACTTGCTACCTACGGGAAGTTTCATATATATGTATGTGTCCTTTATAGACTCGAACCGATTGAGCTCAAACTTGCTAAATACGGGAAGTGTCATGGACGGGTTCATTGAAAAACAAAAAATCGGGTAAAATTGAAAAACAAAATTAAACAGGCACAATTAACTCATTGAAAAACCAAAACATCGCGTAAAATGTAAACACAAAAATAAAAAAATTAACTCATTGAAAAACAAAAATATTAATTAAAACTTAAAAATGGTCATGTTTCTGACTATTGCCGCCAGTGGCGGGCTAACCTGCTAGTCTATCTATACTATATATTTTGAGACTTCGTATATATGTGTGTGTGTGTGTGTGTGTGTACTTCATAGAATCCAAAACGCGTGTACAGATTGAGCTCAAACTTCCTATGTAAGTGTCAAATTCCACCGACACGACCGTGGTCGCGGTTTAGAAAAGCTCAGAGCACCCGTTCTCCAATCTCAAATCACCGCAAAGGCACGGCGTGGGTTAATCAAGTAATTATTTAATGAGCGTTTGTTTTTGACGCATCTCTATAAAGAGCGTCTGTTTGCCATTCAACGTTATTTGCATCTGCAGAGAGATATACGGAACATACATTAAATTTAAAAAACATTTGTTTCTGACCAACCCTGCGAGCACGGATGGCGCGCTTTGTTTTTACAGTATATAGTTATATACCGAAATCATCCCAGATAATCACGAATATAGCATCAGATTTCTCCCCAGATATACCCTTATAAAGCTACTGGAATCTGCCAATCTACGGGAAATTCCAGGGAATGCCGATTGAGCTCAAACCTGCTACCCACGGGAAGTGTCATATATATGAGTGTGTCCTTTATAGACTCGAACCGATTGAGCTCAAACTTGCTAAATAAGAAAATAGCCCCCAAGCCGTAAATATCAACAACAACGATATTACTAAATACACGTTTTCGGCAATGTGAGAGTTTTCGGGGAGCCGTGATGCCAACAACAACGACCCGAAGCCCTGAATGCCAACAACAGATTCAATGCAATGTTATCTATTATGCAGAGATATTTCACGACATTACGACGGGTACGGCAGACTCAAAATATTATGCAGACAGATTTCCCGACGGGAAGCGTTTGTTTTAAATTCAATGCAATGTTATCGTAGAGAGATTTCACGAAACAAAGAATGCGTTGTCTGTCGTTCCTAGGAAGGGGGGATTTCTACGGGTAAATTTTTCCGCCTGAAACAAAAAAATTTATTAAAACAATTCACAATTTAATTAAAACAATTTAAAATTAAAAAAAATTAACAATAAAAAAACAATTCAGAAACAAAATATATTAAATTTAAAAAACATTAAATTCATATTCAAAAATGTCATGTTTCTGAAACAAAGCCATGGGACGAATGCCGCCAGTGGCGGGCTAACCTGCTAGTACTATATATTTTGAGACTTCCGTATATCTATATCTATATTTGCGAATGTCTGTCTGTCTGTCTGTCTGTGTTCTATAGAAATTCACAGGGGACCATCTAGATGATGCCAAAGGGGTCTACTATGAGTAGCCTTTTACGAGAAAGATAATGGTCGGGGTTAGAATTTTCTAAAGTGACACCGTTGTTGTCAGGGGCAGAAAAGGGGGAGGGCCAGACAAAAAATTGTCGCCGATTGCCACCAAACTTATATATAATAATCCCCATGATATGAGGAATCTAATGGTGCGGTTTAAATATGGCAAAAGTCGCGCCGTTCGCGTCAGGGGTTCCCGGAAGAGGGAGGGGCAAATTTTTTTCTGTCGCCGATTTTCACCAAACTTATATATAATCATCCCCATGATATGAAAAAACCAACGGTGTGGTTTAAAAGTGCCGTCGTTCGAGTCAGGGATGCACGGAAGGGGAGAGGGGCACCTAAATTGAAAAACAAATTTTAGCGCCGATCTCCACCAAATTGATATATATTCTTCGTCATGATATAAGGGATCTAAGTGTGCGATTTAACAACACCAAACCCATGATATGAAAAAACCAACGGTGTGGTTTAAAGTGGCGTCGTTCGAGCCATGGATGCACGGAAGGGGAGAGGGGCACCAAAATTGAAAAACTAATTTTAGCGCCGATCTCCACCAAATTGATATATATTCTTCTTCATTATACAAGAAATCAAATTGTGCGCTTTAACAACGCCAAATTGTTGTCTTTTGGTTGAGAGATTGGGAGGGGGTGGGCACTAAATTTGATAATAATTGGTTAAGTCGCCGATTGCCACCACACTTATACAAAATCATCCCCATGGTATGAGGAGTCTAATGGTGTTGCTTATATATGTCAAATGTGGCCTCATTCGAGTCAGGGTTGCATTGAAAGGGAAAGGGGCACCAAAATTGATGCACAATTTGTTTGCGCCAATTTCCACCAAATTGATACACGTTCTTATCCAAGATACGAGGAATCTAATCGTGTGATTTAAAGACGCCATAGTGGTGCTGTTTGTTTGAGAGATGGGGGGGGTGTGGATTGGCACCAAATTTGATATAAAAAAATTGTTTAGTCGCCGATTATCACCAAACTTATAAACAACCATCTCCATGATATCAGGAGTATAATCGTGTGGTTTAAGGATGTCATAAGTTCGGCCATTCGAGTCAGTGGTGTATAGAGATGAGAGGGACACAACAAATTATATCGATATGTTTAGTGCCGATTTCCACCAGATTGATACATATTCTTCTCTGTGATACGAGGAATCTTATCTTGTCGTTTAGATACACCAAATTTGTGCCCTATGGGTGAGAGATATGGGGACCTTAAATTTGATATGAATTTGTATACTCGCCAATTTTCACCAATTTCATATATATGCATCTCTAATCTCTAATGAGTCTTAGTGTGTGCAGCTTTAGACTGAAATGGGGACGGGAGGGTCACTAAGACTGATACAAAATAGTTTTAGTGCTAATTACCATCACATTCAGACACGTTCTTCTCAAATGATACAAGAAATCAAATCGTGCTGTCTGCATTTCTGTCTGTCTGCCTTTCTGTCTGTCTGCGTGCGTTCTATATATAACTTCACGCGGTACAATCGAGATTGTACCAAGGCTTTCTAAGAGGGGTAACTGTTTACAGGGAAGATAACGGTGCGGGTAAAAAAATTCTAAAATGACGCTGTTGGTGTCAGGGGAAGAAAGGGGGAGGTCGGCAAAATTTAAAATATATCGTGAAATAGTTTTGTCGCCGATTTCCACCAAACGAATACATAATCACCTTCGCAACATGGCGTTGTTCGAGTCAACGTTGCATCAACAATTGATTTAATAAACTATTTTTAGCCCAGATTTCCACCAAATTGATATATTATTCTTCTCTGTGATACGAGGAATCTTATTGTGTCGTTTAGATACACCAAATTTGTGCCCTATGGGTGAGAGATATGGGGACCTTAAATTTGATATGAATTTGTATATTCGCCAATTTTCACCAATTTCATATATATGCATCTCTAATCTCCAATGAGTCTTAGTGTGTGCAGATTTAGACTGAAATGGGGACGGGAGGGTCACTAAGACTGATACAAAATAGTTTTAGTGCTAATTACCATCACATTCAGACACGTTCTTCTCAAATGATACAATAAATCAAATCGTGCTGTCTGTATTTCTGTCTGTCTGTCTTTCTGTCTGTCTGCGTGCGTTCTATATATAACTTCACGCGGTACAATCGAGATGGCACCAAGGCTTTCTAAGAGGGGTAACTGTTTACAAGGAAGATAACGGTGCGGGTAAAAAATTTCTAAAATGACGCTGTTGGTGTCAGGGGAAGAAAAGGGGGAGGTCGGCAAAATTAAAAATATATCGTGAAATAGTTTTGTCGCCGATTTCCACCAAACGAATACATAATCACCTTCGCAACATGGCGTTGTTCGAGTCAACGTTGCATCAACAATTGATTTAATAAACTATTTTTAGCCCAGATTTCCACCAAATTGATATATTATTCTTCTCTATGATACGAGGAATATCATCGTGTGATTTAAAGACGTCAAATTGCTGTCTGTTGGGTGAGAGATATGGGTAATAACTATTCTCAGAATTTGTTTAGTTGCTGATTACCACCAAACATATATATAATCATCGGCAGTATATCATGCATCCGTGATTCTAATGGGAGTGGTTTAAATATGTCAAAAGAGGCAAACGCTGGTACAAATTTATTTGGCACCAATTTCCACCGAATTCATGCAGGTTTTTCTCTAATAATATACCATGAATTAAATCACATTTGGTGTTGTTTGCGTCGCGGGTGGCGAGTGGATATGCACTAGCATTGATAACATTGCTATTCGCCTTTATCCACATATAAGTTATATACAGTCACCCAGGCCATGTCCATATCATTTTAAGTAGTTTTGGACGTTCACATTTCACAATCCCGACATATGGTGACCCACTTAAATCACTTGAACAATTATATCTTCTTAACGGTCATAGTTATATGGGAATAGCAATCAGGGCATTTACAAAATGAGCTAGCAAAAAGAGATACATAGAAGAAGCATTAAACGTATATTTATCATTATATTGAAGAGATACATATATTCGTGCAAACTGAGAGACCCCGAACCGTCAGAGGATTGTATATATATTATAACAAAATTGAGTCTGTTCCATTCAATACAGTTTCCACAAAAAAGTTACAATTTGTCAAGAGATATGGAAGGCCTGTTCAAAAATAGTGGTCACAGTGTGCAGTCAAATATAGAAAATGCAGTTAGTGGCATAATACTTTTCAGGATCCTCCCAATACTGTACATCTGACAAGGGTTTTATAACAGACTCATCGACTGACATAAACAACTCAAAATCTCGCTCTCTGCTTGGCACATGTAGCTAATATTTATGCGCATCAACATTTCGTTAAAACTGAGAATATTTAGCCAATATATAGCACCATGAACAGAGGAGCATCTGGAAATTTCTTTGAAACATCTGTATCTTCATCGAGATAGCCAGGTGTCCTCGAGAACTTAGTCCAACCCACTAAATTGATTGATATATCTCAATATTTAAAACCCAATTATCATCTTTTATCGAACTAATGTGTTTATGATGTTCATGTATCATATAACGTCTAATGTATACGCAGTTGTAAATAAATACATACTTCATTATTGTTGGAACGGATTAATCGCGACAAACAGAATGACAATTGACAAGGTGAGCCACTACTTATATCCCATGACTGTAATAATCATGTTTTATGATGCTATTTGAATATACAATTTATGAGAAAACGTATAACACTTTTAAGCAAGAGCATTCTCTATCCCCAACAAATATCCACAGCATACAGATGGTTTCTCATCGCATTAACCTGGGCAACGCCGAGTAACCCTGCTAGTATATATATATATATATATATATATATATATACATATATATATATATATATATATATATATATATATATATATATATATATATATATATATATATATGTGTGTGTACTTTATAGAATCGAAAACGACTGCACCCATCGAGCTCAAATTTCGTATATAAGTGTAAAAACCCACGAACACCGTAGTTGTCGCGTTTTGGAGAAGCTCTGAGCACCCTTTATCCACTCCCAAATCACCGCAAAGGCACGGCGTGGGTTAATCAAGTGATTATTTAATGAGCGTTTGTTTTTGACGCATCGCTATAAAGAGCGTCTGTTTCCCATTCAACGTTATTAGCATATGCAGGGTTATACGGGAACATTGAGTGCTTTCCTATGCGGGGAGATTTATTGGATGGCATAGTACTCTTACAACATCATTGTTATAGTATGTATGACACTTAGGTCAGGGCTTAGCGGGGTAGTTATAGGCATAATGCTTCTCAGAAATCCCGGTTACAAACCAACACTCACAATTTCGTATTTACGCAAACGTTATCGCTCGAAATTTATTATGCTTTCCTATTTTTAGAACGCAACACATGTTTACGTCGCGTTGGTAGTGGAGGTTCACGACGGGATTAATTGACTGTCCGCTCTTTGCGAGGATGGGGCTCACGACGGGGACTATTGACCAACACTCACAATTTCGTTTTTTGCATCAGATACCAACACCTCGACCGATCTGGACGAAACTTGGTACGTGAGTGTAGTTTGACCAGGTGGTCGTCGCTGTCCTATTGGCGTGCCCGTGCGACGCCCGTGAAATTTGGTATGTGAATGTATCTTGCCCCGGAAACGAATTTTATCGGGTTGCCGAGCCCGTGCGACGCCAGCTTCGCGCATGCGCAGACCAGATCTCGGAAACGGGTGGAGCTATCGACTTGAAATTTGGTTTTTGAGTAGCCCGGTCCTGTACGGGGTTACCTTGAAAAACTAAAATTAATGGATCGACCATAGCCATGGGACCAATACCGCCAGTGGCGGGCTAACCTGCTAGTCTCATATATATTTTGAAGACCTCTGTCTGTCTGAATGTCCTTTATAGAATCGAAAACGGGTTGACCGATCGAGACCAAACTTCCTATCTAAAGGTAAAATCCCACGGGAATCGTCGACGTCGCATTTGGGACAAGCTCTGAGCACCGATTATCCACTCCCAATCATCAAGATCACCGCAAACGCCACTTCGGGGGTCGAAGCAACAACGTTCTGTATAGCAACCACCACAGCGCCGCAGGCGCTGTGTTGCTTTTCAAATTTAGGCGTGAATGACGTCATTAATTTTTACAATACCATGAAACAGAATTTCGACGCGATGAAAATCCGGACAAGAAAAATGGGTTAAAAATCACATGACTTCCATCCCGCTTTTGCATAGTATCCTGGGAACAATAATATCAAATTGTGAAATCACGGAATTGGAAGTTGACCAAGTGGAATGGTTATGAAATTAACAACTTCAGTTTTTCTGAACAATTCCTATGTTATGTATGCTTATGAATTAGTTTCATTTTGACCATTTTCGTTGGTTAGCTGACCGAAAACCAGCGAAGACATCATGACATGGTACATGACGTCATTTACGTCAGTTGGTTTTGTGGGCCAGAATCCAGACACATCTGGTCTTTACAGGAAACACCGATTTCACATCACTAGACTAAACGCAATTATATATACAAAATGGCCAAAGGACATTTTATATACAATATGCACACAATAAATATGGGATCCCTCCCTACAAACGTGTTGTTTGTTTGTTTGGTTTTCATTGTTTCTTTTTTGTTTGTTCTTCTTTTAAGACTAGTGAGTGCATATAAGATTATATTCTTCATCATGTTTTCAAATGTCATTTTGACTATCAGTTTGAATTGTTGACCATGCAATGAGCTAATTCAGCTGCCTTCCACAATATATACACTTAAATGTAATTAAAAGACTTCTCTAAAGACCTTTTTTTAGAACAATAAGCCTTTTTACTGGTTCGCGATTTTCAAGATGGCCGATGGTTCCATATGGTCCGATTCCTACCTTTTTATCCAACCCACCGGTAAAAGCCGGTAAAAGGTCAAGTTGAGAAGTAGCATCCATTTCGACCATTTGTAAACATTCGACAGCTGAGTGCGAGAAATTGTTATCAACATTTTATGGCTTAATTTCATTTATTCTGAGTGCAACTACGTGTTTAAGAATTGTTTTGTGGCCCTGTCATCTATAGAGTTAGGAGCTGGTGACGATGCAGACATCCATACGCCCTTTTTGTCAACGAACTTCCCATAAGTTACTGATAAATAGCGAGTTCTTGCGTTAAACAAATAACTCAAAAACATACGTGATACATCCAATACATCTACTGTGCGAAACCTATGTATCGTATGTATCCAGGGTGAGTGTTTAAATAGTTTTATGAAGTTCTCGCACCTGCGATACGATAACGACATGTTGCCATTTTATTTTGGGAATTCCCAGACTGGAGTCATATGCTAAACATAGATGCTACTTGTTAACTTTGACCTCCGGAGACCAAATGTCCATGTCGATAAAGTAAACGATGGTAGCATATATACCCATCATTGGTGGTATAGCTGACCGATTTATCTCTGATAAAATATGGACGATGGTTCACCTGATAAACATGGACATGCTGGAGCTTGAATTGGGCGCAATTTACAAATTATGAGTACTGGTAAACGAAATTTTAGCATAAAACTGAAGTTTTGAGTGCAGCAGAATTATTCTGTGCCTACATGTATGTGCATGGAAACAGCCACATCACTCAAACACACCACAGTGTTACATTTTTTGTCGACAAGTCACCTCAAGCAGACTAATTGGCTACAATTTAAACCTGCACTGGTCATGTTTTACATCAAATTTTAGAGACCTGCCACATATAGCGATGTAGTTTGCTCTTATGGCTAGTCGAAAAGCATTTATTTCAGTTGTGTACTGACCCTCGATGTTCAGTGCGTGATTTGTTACCATGACATTCATTAAAGGTACACATATGGGCTCATAACGGACAAAAAAGGGAGATTTTCGAGGTGAAAATTAGAAGCAAATATTGTCCCAGATGGGTTAATATTGGCTTCTCATTGATTACCACCGACTCAAATAATATAATATGCCACGTGCTACAAGTTCCCTAATTGTTTGTTGGTCAATGTTGATAGGAAACCCACTACTGTGCCCAAATGAGAAAAATGATCATTTTTGTGCTTTAAAGTGACAACAGCGTCAATGACATGCCATCTGAAAATGACACAAATCTGTCCCTGGACTCTTCACATTTGAAACTAAAATACAAAATCTCTATCCGTGACTTTGTTTTCGTCTTATTAACCCTTTCCTGATCCCAGCCCTGTTTACAATTGCAACACAAAATATCTTAAAATGAACACGAAAAGTCACCATGTGAGGTCCATGTCGATAAAGTAAACGATGGTAGCATATATACCCATCATTGGTTTTATAGCTGACCGATTTCTCTCTGATAAAATATGGACGATGGTTCACCTGATAAACATGGACATGCTGGAGCTTGAATTGGGCGCACTTTACAAATTATGAGTACTGGTAAACGAAATTTTAGCATAAAACTGAAGTTTTGAGTGCAGCAGAATTATTCTGTGCCTACATGTATTTGCATGGAAACAGCCACATCACTCAAACACACCACAGTGTTACACTTTGTGTCGACAAGCCACCTCAAGCAGACTAATTGGCTGCCATTTAACCCTGCACTTGTCATGTTTTACATCGAATTTTAGAGACCTGCCACAGATAGCGATGTAGTTTGCTCTTATGGCTAGTCGAAAAGCATTTATTTCAGTTGTGTACTGACCCTCGATGTTCAGTGCGTGATTTGTTACCATGACATTCAATAAAGGTACACATATGTCATATGGGCTCATAACGGACAAAAAAGGGAGATTTTCGAGGTGACAATTAGAAGCAAATATTGTCCCAGATGGGTTAATATTGGCTTCTCATTGATTACCACCGACTCAAATAATATAATATGCCACGTGCTACAAGTTCCCTAATTGTTTGTTTGTCAATGTTGATAGGAAACCCACTACTGGACCCAAATGAGAACAATAATCATTTTTGTGCTTTAGGCTACAGTGAAGTAATTATTTCCCATAGGCCTCAGTGTTAACATATATTGGCCTGCAGCCCTGACTATCCACGAATTGTGATAAATGAGTACATGGTCACCACGATTGGCATCTGCGCAAAGTTTCTGCATGAAAAAAATCATATCGTCGAGCATGGAAAGTACCTTTAAATTTGGGATTTATAATCGTGAGTCAGAATTGCATGAACAAAATATTGACATTTTTTACCTCACACCAAAAAAAATAAATCAAGGAACCACGAGCGTTACAATGTGCCAATGTTTTGTTTGGAGTCTGAAATTTCAAGAGGAGTGATTGCATGTATTTTATATGTTTAAACATCGAAACTACTATTAACAGACCAGAGCCCATAATGTTTTTAATTCTGTCCTGCATCTTGGTCCAAAATCCGTTGGAGGGCGCTACCAATCGAATTACTTCACTGTAACCTAAAGTGACAACAGCGTCAATGACATGCCATCTGAAAATGACACAAATCTGTCCCTGGACTCTTCACATTTGAAACTAAAATACAAAATCTCTATCCGTGACTTTGTTTTCGTCTTATTAACCCTTTCCTGACCCCAGCCCTGTTTACAATTGCAACACAAAATATCTTAAAATGAACACGAAAAGTCACCATGTGAGGTCCATGTCGATAAAGTAAACGATGGTAGCATATATACCCATCATTGGTTTTATAGCTGACCGATTTCTCTCTGATAAAATATGGACGATGGTTCACATGATAAACATGGACATGCTGGAGCTTGAATTGGGCCCACTTTACAAATTATGAGTACTGGTAAACGAAATTTTAGCATAAAACTGAAGTTTTGAGTGCAGCAGAATTATTCTGTGCCTACATGTATTTGCATGGAAACAGCCACATCACTCAAACACACCACAGTGTTACACTTTGTGTCGACAAGCCACCTCAAGCAGACTAATTGGCTGCAATTTAACCCTGCACTGGTCATGTTTTACATCAAATTTTAGAGACCTGCCACAGATAGCGATGTAGTTTGCTCTTATGGCTAGTCGAAAAGCATTTATTTCAGTTGTGTACTGACCCTCGATGTTCAGTGCGTGATTTGTTACCATGACATTCATTAAAGGTACACATATGGGCTCATAACGGACAAAAAAGGGAGATTTTCGAGGTGAAAATTAGAAGCAAATATTGTCCCAGATGGGTTAATATTGGCTTCTCATTGATTACCACCGACTCAAATAATATAACATGCCTCGTGCTACAAGTGCCCTAATTGTTTGTTGGTCAATGTTGATAGGAAACCCACTACTGGGCCCAAATGAGAACAATGATCATGTTTGTGCTTTAGGCTACAGTGAAGTAATTATTTCCCATAGGCCTCAATGTTAACATATATTGGCCTGCAGCCCTGACTATCCACGAATTGTGATAAATGAGTACATGGTCACCACGATTGGCATCTGCGCAAAGTTTCTGCATGAAAAAAATCATATCGTCGAGCATGGAAAGTACCTTTAAATTTGGGATTTATAATCGAGAGTCAGAATTGCATGAACAAAATATTGACATTTTTTACCTCACACCAAAAAAATTAAATCTAGGAACCACGAGCGTTACAATGTGCCAATGTTTTGTTTGGAGTCTGAAATTTCAAGAGGAGTGATTGCATGTATTTTATATGTTTAAACATCGAAACTACTATTAACCGACCAGAGCCCATAATGTTTTTTATTTTCTCCTGCATCTTGGTCCAAAATCCGTTGGAGGGCGCTACCAATCGAATTACTTCACTGTAACCTATACAGACTGGATTCCAACGAGAGATGTTTTCTATTGACAAGAGCTAGCTAGCAAGCGCATGAAACTGTTCGCGCGAAAGATTTCCCCAGTGATATTTTGGGATATAGCGACCATGTAAACATTTATATTTGTCATATATAAACGTGGGAAGTTGCTAGCTTTAGTTTGGCATGGATGTGTATGAGTTGTTTTAACGAGATACGTGGTGGCAAGGTGGTTGTACTGTAGTGTTCCGCGGAATCCGCCACTCCAACTTTGGTGAAAGTATTCAACATTTTGAAATACCATGACTGACACATCCACAGTTGGAAACCACGTATATAGATGGAAATTGTTGTGATAGTTTGATGTATTTGTGTGGTTGCTCCACTACGTGCCACGTGCGATCATATTATTGACCATATTCGGAGGTGTTAAGAATTAACGCTCTTTATTACAATCGAAGCTGCTAAACGGCTACCCATGCGTAAAAACGGATGCAAAACGAAACGCGGAATGCAATTATCTCGATTAAAAAGCAGAATGGGTTGTTGTGTCATATATGTCATAGGAACAGGGGATTTTTTCATCGGGTCAGTCTTTGAGGGACGGGTACCATGAATTAATTCATGAAAAAAAAAATGCGTGTTGTGCTGTCGTTCATAGGAAGGGAAGGGGGGATTTCATCGGGTCATGTTTTTCCGCCCGAAAAAGGTGGAATAAAGGCCGAAAAAAAAAAAAAAAAAAAACACGACGCCCGTGCAGCGCATGCGCAGACGAGATCTCGGAAACGGGTGGAGCTATCGACTTGAAATTTGCTATGTGAATGTATCTTGCCCCGGATACGAATTGTATCGGGTCGCCGAGCCCGTGCGACACCAACTTCGCGCATGCGCAGACCAGATCTCGGAAACGGGTGGAGCTATCGACTTGAAATTTGGTTTTTTGAATAGCCCGGACAACGTCGGGCTCATCGGCTAGTCTCAGATATATTTTGAAGACCTCTGTTTGTCTGTATATTTGTTTGTCATTAATACAAATCTACGATTCTCGACCGATCGGGACGAAACTTGGTAGGTGTGTGTAGTTTGACCAGGCGGTCGATATTGTCGTATTGGCGAGCCCGTGCGGCGCCCACTTCGCGCATGCGCAGACGATATCTCGGAAAGAGGTGGAGCTATCGACTTGAAATTTGCTATGTGAATGTATCTTGCCCCGGTTCTCATATATATTTTGAAGACCTCTGTTTGTCTGTATGTTTGTTTGTCATTAATACAAATCTACGATTCTCGACCGATCGGGACGAAACTTGGTACGTGTGTGTAGTTTGACCAGGCGGTCGACGTTGTCGTATTGGCGAGCCCGTGCGGCGTCCGCTTCGTGCATGCGCAGACGAGATCTCGGAAACGGGTGGAGCTATCGACTTGAAATTTGCTATGTGAATGTATCTTGCCCCGGATACGAATTTTATCGGGTCGCCGAGCCCGTGCGGCGCCAGCTTCGCGCATGCGCAGACGAGATCTCGGAAACGGGTGGAGCTATCGACTTGAACTTTGGTATGTGAATGTATCTTGCCCCGGATACGAATTTTATCGGGTCGCCGACCCCGTGCGACGCAAGCTTCGCGCATGCGCAGACCAGATCTCGGAAACGGGTGGAGCTATCGACTTGAAATTTGCTATGTGAATGTATCTTGCCCCGGATACGAATATTATCGGGTCGCCGAGCCCGTGCGACACCAGCTTCGCGCACGCGCATACCATATCTCGGAAACGGGTGGAGCTATCGACTTGAAATTTGGTTTTTTGAATAGCCCGGACAACGTCGGATTCATCGGCTAGTCTCATATATATTTTGAAGACCTCTGTTTGTCTGTATGTTTGTTTGTCTGTCATTTATACAAATCTACTATTCTTGACCGATCGGGACGAAACTTTTGACCAGGCGGTCGACATTGTCGTATTGGCGAGCCCGTGCGGCGCCCGCTTCGCGCATGCGCAGACGAGATATCGGAAACGGGTAGTAGTATGTGCGTCTTCTTAGCGTCAATCGTAAAATTGGGCATAAGTGTATTTTGAGTATGTTAGTACTATAGTACTATATATTTGAGTACTATATATTTTCGACATGGGCGTCAGAGCGTCACGTGTGTATATTTTTGGCTAACAAATTGGTTCATTGTGTGAAGTTGCTTTTTTTGTAATCTCGGCCGATTATTGCGTGTCTGCATACATATTTATATAACATGTATGTATTTGTCATCTGTATATATGCTCTCCTAAATGGAGGTTAACAATAAACTTATTGTGAAATTAAGAACTTGCCACGATTGAACTAAGTGCCAGTAACAAATTAAGACTATTGTCGTTGTGTATGTCACTAGCATATGGGCGCACGCTTGGTACGAGATAATATACATAACAATAATAATGCATGTTTTGTATTCCGGTTGTCAGTTTTATCGCACGATTGTAATGGCGTCATTGAAAGATTTTTTATCGGGGGTCTCAGTCATACCAGGTAGCGTCGAGAATACTGTAACGGTACCCAATTACTGGCTATGTCACAACCGTAAAGCTGTATTTTTTAAAACTGTTTTTACAATTCGTTCCGGCACTTATCATTTTACAATGCGCTACTGCATCAATAAAGGACTGTCCGATCAATATGCAAGATGCGTTGATCAAGGTCGTTAAACTATATGGACGAATCTTCCGGAATATCGATATATCCGAACCATGATACATAGATTTAACAACACAAAATGGAAAATTTAAGCATTTTACTAACAATATTTGTATGTCAAAACCGTAAGGCTGTATTACAAAACTTGTCTCCTTTAAAATATCGCATGCTTTCAAATTGATGTGCATAACATATAACATGGCGTATATTCTTTCTTTGATAATCTAATTGAACCTATTAATAATTGCTTTTTGTTGTCATGGTTGTTACGCCACCTTTTGAAGTAACTGACCACTTTTGGAAGTAGGTCTCCACTTTTGAAGTAAAAAACGCCAGCTTTTGAAGTACCTCACCACTTTTGTAATAAAATCGCCAGCTTTTGTAGTAAAGTGAGGTCTCCGCTTTTGAAGTAAAACACGAAAGCTTTTGTAGGTCTCCACTTTTGTAATAACAAAATTACAGCTTTTGAAGTAAACTGACTCAATACATTTTGACGGGCGCTGAACGATTTTCATGACAAAGTCAACCCGATAATACATTGTCGCTATCGCGCATACGAGTGTGATGTGGTTTGAATAGCTTTCAGGCATAACAACACAAGAGAAATCACACAGTCAATCGTCCATACACGTGTGACGTGTACCAAAAGGTACTTAATGAGTCCGTTCCGTGACAAAAGAATCTACACCGGTAATCGACCATACGAGTGTAACGTGGTTTGAATAGCTTTCAGTTAAACTATCACAAGACAAATCACACAGTCAATCGTCCATACACGTGTGACGTGTACAAAAAGGCTTGAGGAGTGTTTCTGGGTGAACTGTGAACTTGATTTATTATATTTTGGCTTCAGTAAACGTGAATCAGTGGACGAATTTGCATGGCTGGTAGATTTAGAGATCTGGTATATTACTAAAATTATAAGACTTTCTTTATAAACTACACACTTCAAGATTTAAACTAATTGCTGAAATATAAGTGCATGCAATATTTCGGATCAGTGACCATTAACAATATAGACTACCAACTAGAATATGTACCTACATATATTGTGTTTTGGTATGTGTGTTTTGTTGTGTTCTGAGATATCTCAAAATAATTTATCATTGTTTTTATGTTAAGTTATCAGTCAACGAGACACCTCAACCTTCCCTGTATATAGTACACCACTTAGTCTGACCCCAATTGATAGGTGCAACATAGCAATAGTAAATATGTATACCATCATATATTGTCTTCATGATAGAATATTGATTTAATTTATTGACCATAATAAACAAAACAGATTTAGATAGCAGAATTGTTGATGTAGATGAGAGGCGATAAGGGATCAAGCTATACAATATTATACATAACTATTCAAGAAATATAGCGTCTAAGGGGAGGTTAAGGATAAAGTTGACTAATTATTATTTAACTATATCAACAACATCGTTCCATTCATTCTTAATTTTGTTATGTTTCATTATATATTGCTGTGACTGAAAATTGACAATAAAATTATTTGTATTCCTATATTGTGTTGAATAAATTTTGAAAGGAGACTGAACCTGTGGCGTCAAGAACATTGAGATTTGAAAGTTTAACTTTCCCTGTATAGCGACATAACGCCATCGACTCCGTTAATTTATATACTCAATCATCAGAGGATATGTGAACCCAATGGTTTCCACACAACACATTACTGGACCCCGTGTTTTATAGCTAGCCACGTTTGACGTAGTTTTAATACTTCGGTTATGTGACATAATTTCAATGATCGAAATTTGTTGTTAATGTCGCCTTCCAGAACCGAACATTTTCTGCTGTCCCTAAAGCGTCGGCGGATCACCTAATTTCGAGGGTAAGAATATGCAATTAAAAGTGAGGCCAAATATACCAACTATGTTCCGTTGGAACTACTACATCACCTAATTTCGATGAACTATATATGTTGTCATGTTACTGTACTGACAAAACGTCTTGTCTCACTCAATGTCACATCAAACTTCTTCTGACAAAGGTCGCAATTGTAAGGGCATTCAATGATGTGGGTTGTCAGGCTGACTGGGAACAATCGTATATACTCGTATGATTGGTCACCTATGTGTGTTAATAAGCTTAGGCAGGGAAACGGACCCACTAATGCCTTTTGGAACACGTCACAGTTGTATGGGCGATGACGCTGTAAATTATCTTGTGTTGGTATGACTGAAGGCTATTCGAACCACATCACATGCATGTGGTCGATTACCGGTGTGGATTGTTTTGTCACGGAACCGGACTCACTAAGTGCCTTTTGGTACACGTCACACGTGTATAGGCGATTGACTGATTTATCTTGTGTTGGTATGACTGGAGGCTATTCAAACCACGTCACACTCGTATGGTCGATTACCGGTGTGTATTCTTTTGTCACGCAATCGGACTCACTAAGTGCCTTTTGGTACATGTCACACGTGTATGGGCGATTGACTGTGATTTCTTGTTGGTATGACTGAAAGCTATTCAAACCACACCACACTCGTATGGTCGATTACAGGTGTGGAGACCTAGTTTTTTTTACTACAAAAGCTGGCGTTTTTTACTTCAAAAGCGGAGACCTAACTTTACTACAAAAGCTGGCGATTTTGTTACAAAAGTGGTGAGGTACTTCAAAAGCTGGCGTTTTTTACTTCAAAAGTGGAGAACTACTTCAAAAGTGGAGAACTACTTCAAAAGCTGGCGTAACACATGGTTAAGGAATTTAGTTAGTGGTACATGTAGGTCATACAAATTTATATTAAATATTTGTATAACGTTATCCACTCTGAAGGGGCTCAAAATGGATACATGTATATACATGTACAAGAACTAAATATTAATTTAATTTAATTGCTCTTTTCAATTAACTTTCCACATCAAAATGAGAATAACTCACTTTTGATACATGTTATATTGGTGAATTCGATGTCTGAAACCGTTGTCTAAATTCACTCGAGAATGTAATATGAGGCACACATTCTCAATTTGTTATACTCAACTTTGATGTCCAGTAAATAGTTTATTTGGAAATTTTATTTCGCTCGATCACACGCATGTGATATTGCTAATCAGGTTTTAAAAGGGCAACTGATATTCGGGCACCTCTGTGTATGCCCTTCCCATTTCTAAATCCTCTAGATTATCACCGACCACACTAACACTTAAAACTTGAAAATGTCAGAACCTGGCCGCATGCGTGCGAGATAGCATAAACACTGTATGATTAATATTGTGATTAGTATAACATTTGCATGCATATTTATATAACATGTATATATTTGTCATTTGTATATATACTCTCTTAAATTGAGGTTAACAATAAACTTATTGTGAAATTAAGAACTTGCAATGATTGAACTAAGTACCAGTAACAAATTAAGACTATTGTCGTTGTGTATGTCACAAGCATATGGGCGCATGCTTGGTATGAGATAATATATATAACAATAATAATGCATGTTTGTATTCCGGTTGTCAGTTTATCGCACGATTGTAATGGCGTTATTGAAAGATTTTGGATCGGGGACGTGGCTAGAATATCTATCATTTAGACTGGCCTCAATCTTTGCAAGAGAAATTTCCAACTGACACCCCCGACGGTTGGAAAATGTCCAACTGATGTCTAAAGTCGGAAAATATTTTTTTCTTAAATTAATAAGCAGTTTTTGACTGGCCACAGGGGAGGGACCTAGATCATGTCACAAATATCTACTCTTTTCTACACACAAGGCACGTAGCCAAAGTAGAGATTCATGACAATAAACTTCCAACTGATAGCAATTTCATTAAAACAAATTGATCAAAAGTAGGAAATATACAAATGTTGTTCTAAAAAAAATTTCCCATTAATAAATTGTTGGAAAATAAAACTACAAAAACAATTGCAACCTACTTTTCCGTCAGACATGCAATTTCCAACTTTTGAAAAAGTTGACCTGAGTTGGGGACAAGTCCCCCCCCCCCATCGCCATGTCCCTGTTTGACCTATCAAATGTCCTTCCGTTGTTACAGGAGTGTCAACTTTTCCACCAGTAATATACATGAGCGGTTGTATTTGTGATATGATAGAACACCATCTCCCCAGCCCCCCCATCATGCCGACATTTGTATAAGATGTGTGTTGCCTAACACTGTGCCTTAAATATCAATGAAATCGCAAAATTTGTTTTTAAAAACACATATACTTAAAGGCACGTGCGGCCTTAATTGTCGAAAATATTCATATTTGTTTCAAACACCGTAAACAGAAAAACATTAAAACGCATACAGTTCCGTTCATATATGCCATGACCATCGCGTAAACAGCATGTTATCATAAAGACCTACTATATTTTACCTAAGCAAGAGCCTGATTGTGTTACAGAAGACAGCACAATGCTACTGGCTAATCACACACAAATGGCATGAACGCTCTTTATTAGTTCCATATCAGGTATTCACCAACAAAGAACGCTCTTTATGTTTACCATCATAATATAAACAAACACCAGAAAAGTTACTTTTTATGCTTTTGTTTACATAACAATGGTCAAACATATGACCATAACATACTGTTTGTGCGATATTTCTTATTTATATACGGACAAAGACTATCTACATTTTGATGTTCTTTCTGTTTGTGGCGGTTTTTGACAGGTGGAGATATTTTCACAGGATACCCACCACCAAGGCCAACCGTGTCTTTAACCACAAAACTGGAAATTTTAATAATTTTTGTGATATTATTTGTCTTGGGATAAGTTCCATATATGCTTAAACTTAAAAGACACCATACACCACCAGTAGTTTTACAGGACAAAACAATGTTATACAAATGTATGTAGCGAGCATATGGACAAACTTCTCAACACACTCTGTATCCTGGAACATGACAAACATAGCAAGAAATTACCAGGTACACCTTCTTTTAAAAATGACACCACCGGGCATGTCATTCTAATAATAAAATAACCCACTGTGATATTATGGTTGTTGGTGAATTTGGATTTAGTTAAAAATAGTATGTTCACATAGTTGGGACCAATATTTTATTAATCAGAAGGCAATTACATCATGGTGGAGTCTTCGGGTCTTCTTTGGTTAACAGTACACTTTATGTTAGACATACACCTTCACGTGTAACGTATGGCGCTTTCCAAACATGCATGGATATAAGATTGTTCTATGCCATGCTAAGATATGTTGCACAGGAGAAAGAAATCTGCATCAGCTTCATGGAGTGGATTCCTTAGTGACTACAGATTCAAGAATCACTATACAGTGTACAAATGGGTTCTCCCCCAAAGACATCCATTGCACTCTTGAAAAACTCAAATACATGTAGTTTGGAAAGAATCTTGAGTTTCCCAAAACTTCATTCTAGTATTATAAGATGCAAATTCTTGAAAATCGTTGGTCCTTGTTGTAGATATTGTCTTTCCATCATGCGAGCTCGCAGGGTCACACAAACCATATTGGGTTTACAGTTCCATTTAATCACTGCTTGTGAATGTGAATTTTACACCTGTCCAAGGAAGTTGTCTGACAAAATTTGCTAATTTATTCAGAAACCAGTACATGTGAGATCTCAGATCACAGAATTGAACTTCTGATAGATAGTGCATGTGATGAACAGGATGTACCGGTAGATCTGAAGCATCTCTGAAAAATCTGGAAAAATAGGAAAAAAAACACTGTAATAAGTATACATGTTCAGTAATGCCCTAATTAATGACTCGATGAGAGCTTTCCGACTAAATCCTGAAAATTTACCCATAATTATGCTGTGGTTATGGAGTCAATTAATTATGGCATTACTGTAGATGTAACATACAGTAAAAACCTGATAAATGAAATCACCTACAACTTGTGTAAGTTTGAACAGTAATTTTCTCTGTACATGAACATGAAATGACAGTACACGTGATGAAGTCGCTTATTTAAGAAACACTGAGAACGATTAGTGAGACTAATAAACAAAACATTATTCCTGATACCGGTATATATTCATCCATTTTTCAGAAATCTATAATTCTTTCAATCAAATGGCAATATTCTCAAACAAAAAGCAATGTTTTATTTCACTTTGTATACATTCATTTATTTATTCATTCCCTCATTTCAGCTCTAATGCGATTATCCTATTTAAAGATGCATAATCAGAATTAACGCTCGCAAAATACCATTTCTTTGGCTTTGGGGAAACAAATATTTGATTTGAGTCGAGGAACCCACCCATCAAAGCTCAGAGTGATCAGATATAAATTTTTGCAATCCATTATTTTTCACCACCGGTACTTTTTAGTGGCCTGGCAAAAAGTAAACGAGAAGAAGTTCGCGGATCAAATTTGCGTATGAAGATGGATAACTCTAAAGTCAAGTGGCCATTGTGTATCTGATATTTGACAATCCGTGGTTTTAATTACCACACCAAATCACTCAGAAGTATTCATGTATGCAACTACGTAACTTCTGTTAAAGAGATTTGCATGGAAATCCCCTTTCAAAATTGTTCACTTGACCTTCCCCTTAATAGATTCTGACTGAGGCATATTTATAAAAAATGTTGTTCGAATCTAATGATATGGGGACTATCAAATCAGATTGAGTACCTTTAAATACAATTGAAACTTCCTTGTCGTCGCACACTATTTTGAGTTTTTTTAATAAACCTGGCAAGGTTGGTACATACATGTACATGTACCCTGCTAGGCAAAACAAGTGTCCACTTAACCACGTTGTGGTTAGCATTGCCACCACAGCTGAAATGCAACTACATGTACACCGCGGCTCCAACGGCTAACTACAGTTGGGCCGTGGTGTATTTGCCTTTCGGCCATGGTGTAAATGTAGTTGCTGCGGTGTACATGTACATTCATTAAACTGAAAAAAGACAATACAAACCAGAAATCTAACCATGGTGTACATGCCATCTGGCCCTGTTGTACATGTAGTTGCTTTTCGGCCACGGTGTACATGTGTACTTGTCGTTCGGCCGAGGTGTACTTGCCGATCGAGGTGTACTTGCCGATCGGCCGCGGTACTCAACTGCAGAATTTACAAACTCTGACACGCCTAACCACAATCAAACACCATACAATGACCCAATCAACCAACAAATTGGTGATAAAACCGGTATATGCAAACAAGATATAATTATATATATTTTTACGATAATAAGTTTAATTATCCACCAAACAGGAAATATATCATAGATATAAAATATCTAGTTTGATGTCAACAAAATGGGAATGACAATTACAATGTACATGTATGTGTCCCCAGGGAGCAGTTTTAAAATATCTCCACGATAAGAAATTCTCCAATCAGAGTCGGGGTACAATGTTTACTTTAGTGATAGTCGCCATTCATTTCCCTGGCTGCTGTAGGATCCTACCGCGCATGTCTTTATATACGTAACAGCCGGCTACAGCTTTTTTGCTCAAATACCGGTACACTCAACAATACCGGCACGCCATATCAACACAAACACGTGCTTCCAGTCAGCAAAGAGGAGCGACAACCTGTACTCTTCTGGTATTGAGTCCAGTCGTAATTTGACTAGAACTGTTTGAAGAGTGACGATGTGGCTTTGCGAAAAATATATACATGTAAATATATCAAAGATGTCATTTATCTCGCGAGGTGAATCAGATAAAATGGAACCACGCGTAAATAGTTTGGTTAATATCAGTGTGGTTGGTCAGTTTATATATTTTTATTTTTTATTTAAAACAAATAAAATGAACTTGGGTCGGGTTACGGAAACACGCATTCATTTTAAAGGTGGACTATATTAAAGGATGACATCGTGTTTATTTGATTTGTACATCATATCTGAATAATTTAAATTGGTGAATTAATGGGGGAATGGACTATTTTGTGAGTGAGAAATTGATTTATCTAGCTGCTATAGTTCTTGCTTTTTCCAGTCAAAATTTAGCTGTGGGATCAGCTGGTGGGATAGCCCTGTCGTACAATTTCAACACAATTCAGTGTGGATTTATTAAAAAAAGTAAACACATAACCTTTGATTTTTCTTGCACTTTTGTGATCAACTAGTGTCAATCTAGCTGGGTAAACATCAATGGAATAGCCTGTAGGCTTAAATTCAGATAATTCGGTCGAAACGTTAACACTGTCGCTATGGAAAACCATTTAGTTCAGTGATTCCTCTAAACTGAACACAACAAAATAACTGGTTCTCAGAATTAGATAACACATATGAGCGTTTGCATGAAACAGCGTCTGGTTGATACTTTCTGTTCTCTAGAGTGTTCTCCTCAAGGCTTGTGAGATGGAACAGGTAGAATTATATCTTTATACTTGTCACGCATATCCCGGACATATATAATGTACCTGAAATACATGTATGCCCAAATTTTGCACGTCCAAATTAATTCTATAACAAATGTCCAAGTCCAAATTAACTCTTTATAACAAAATAATTAATTGAAATTTTATTATTTATACCGGTTGTTGATCAATATCCATGGGAATTTATACATTGAGGCTTAGTGTATATAGATTCTCATGGATATTGATCAATAACTGGTATAATTATGAAATTTAATTGTTTCAGTTTTTATCCACGACTTGTAGGGTTCAATTTGTAACAAGTACTAAGGACCAACACTTATGTGGTGTTGAGACATATTAATAGTTTAATACCCCATAATCTATTGGGACATCCTTGGCACAGCAATAGTTGTCCCTAAAATATTCTCAGACATGCCCCTGCTGTCATGCTTACCTAAGAATATTCCTTTGCATATCCTTTACATGTACATACATGTACCTGTATGTGGGATTATAAAATGTCATTTTTTAAAATTAGATTTACCCGGTATAACATTTAAGTTAACATATAAACTAGTTTTGCTCAAAGCCTGCAATACTCATGAATGGTATTAATTTTCCAGTCCTCGAAATTGGCCATGGAAATAATCAATGCCGTGGGAAATGCCATTGCCAAATTGTTAAATCTAACATGCCACAGCATTAAATTACCTGGAACGTTTTCCTAATTTCAAGGGCTGATTTGAAGTGCGCTAATTTAAAACTGACTGAATAATAGTACAATTTAAAGAATTAGGCACTAACTGGTGGGAATAAAGTGGTTTATCACATAATTAACCCACACAACCAACTTCATTATTATTGGTGAAGACACACGTGTAATATTAAAGCGTGCGATGTATCATGACATCATGCCATTATTTAATGACTTGCGATCGCTGAAGTTTATGAGGCCAACACAAAATGAATGCGTGTTTCCAATAACCCGACCGACAGTCTTCAAACCCCGACCCCAGTTCATTTTATTGGTTTTAAATAAAATGAAAGTGTCAATGACACTGTAGCTCAACTTAGGTAGGGGAATAATTTAATGGTTGACAGTAAATGGAGGAAAGGAAAGGTGTTACTGGAAATGTCTAACCTGCATCAAAGGATTTAGTAATGCACAGAGTAAAATACAAGATGGCTGCTGGCGGCCATGTTTGTTGGCCAATTGACCACAAAAGGTCTCGTTCCCATCTACGTGTCATTGTTAACATCCATGACAAATTTTATGAAGATCTGACCAAAGCTACGACCTACAAATTTCATGAACAGACGAACAGTACGACCTGCAGACCGCGCCAATGGATTGAATTTTGAAATCCAAGATGGCCACTGGCAGCACTGTTTTTCTGCCGAATGATTCCAAATTACTCGTTCCCATCTACATGTCAATGTCAACATTCAAGACAAATTTAATAAAGATCAGACCAAAGGTATGACCTGTAGCCCGCATGAAAGGATTTAGTCATGCAAAGAGTAAAATCCAAGATGGCTGCTAGCGGCCATGTTTTTTGACAGAATGACCCCTAAACGACTCGTTCCCATCTACATGTCATTGTTATCATCCATGACAAATTTCATGACCATCTGACCAAAGCTACGACCTGTAGCCCGCACCAAAGGATTTAGTCATGCAAAGAGTAAAATCCAACATAGCTGCTGGCCAGCTGGCGGCCATGTTTTTTGGCCGAACGACCCCAAAATCACTCGTTCTCGTCATTATTAACATCCATGACAAAATTCATGATAATCAGACGAACCGTACGACCTGTAGCCCACGCCAATGGATTGAATCTTGAAATCCAAGATGGCTACCGGCGGCCATGTTTTTTGGCCGAATGACCCCAAAATGACTCATTCCAATCTACATGTCAATGTCAACATTCAGGAAAAATTTCATAAAGATTAGACCAAGGTACAACCTGTAGCCCGCGCCAAAGGATTTAGTCATGCAAAGAGTAAAATCCAAGATGGCTGCTGGCGGCCATGTTTTTCGGCCGAACACCTCCAAAATCACTCGTTTCCATCTACATGTCAGTGTTAACATCCATGACAAATTTCATAAACCAACGCAACGACCTGTAGCCCGCGCCAAAGGATTTAGTCATGCAAAGAGTAAAATCCAAGATGGCTGCTGGCAGCCATGTTTTTTGGCCGAACGACCCCAAAATCACTCGTTCCCATCTACATGTCATTATCAATATCCATGACAAATTTCATGATGATCAGACGAACAGTACGACCTGTAGCCAACGCCAATGGATTGAAACTTGAAATCCAAGATGGCTGCCAGCGGCCATGTTTTTTGGCCGAATGACCCCAAAATAACTCTTTCCCATCTATATGTCAATGTCAACATTCTTAACAAATTTCATGACGTTCCGATCAAAGATACGAGCTGTAGCCCGCGCCAAAGGATTTAGTCATGCAAAGAGTAAAATCCAAGATGGCTGCTGGCGGCCATGTTTTTTTGCCGAACGACCCCAAAATGACTCGTTCCCATCTACATGTCAATATTAACATCCATGACAAATTTCATGATGATCAGACGAACAGTACTACCTGTGTACCGCGCCAATGGATTTAATTTTGAAATCTAAGATGGCCGCCAGCGGCCTTTTTTTTTGGCCGAATGACTCCACAATGATTCGTTCCCATCTACATGTCAATGTCAACATTCGTGACAAATTTCATAAAGATTAGACCAAAGATACAACCTGTAGTCTGCGCCAAAGGAAATTGTTGACGGACACACGCACACACGGACGACGGAAAAGTAAGTTGAGCTGAAAATCAATCTATAAACCGACCGACCACACTGATAACCAAACTATGTACGCGGGGTTCCATTTTATCTGATTCACCTCGCGAGATAAATGATATCTTTGATATATTTATATATTTTTCGCAAAGCCACATCGCCACTCTTCAAACAGAAAGTCAAATTACGACCAGACGCTATACCAGAAGATTACAGGTTATTGTTCCCCTTCGCTGACAGGAAGCACGTGTTGATATGGACTATTGTTGAGTGTACATGTATTTGAGCATAAAATGCTGTGACTTATAAGACATGCGCAGTAGGAAGCTACAGCAGCCAGGGAAATGAATGGCAACTATCACTAAAGTAAACAATGTACCCCGACTCTTGATAACATTTCTTATCGTGGATATATTTGTTTAATACTGCTCACTGGGGACACAAAATTGTCATTCCCATTTGTTGGCATCAAACCAGCTGATTAAACTAGATATTTTATATCTACGATATATTTACTGTTTGGTAAATAATTAAACTTATTTCGTAAAAATATATATAATTATATCTTGTTTCCATACCGGTATATCAGTTTTATCACCAATTTGTTGGTTGATCGGGTCATTGTATTGTGTTTGATGGTGATTAGGCATGGCCCACACGAGACTATACAAAAAAAATGGAAAAATAAAATAAAATGAAAAGCCTACCACCCGCCCCTATTTTTTATGTTTGATACGGGAAACATGCATTCATTTTGTTTTGGCCTGATTTTGCTGTAAAATTGTATTCGATGAATACTTCGCGTTTATTTGATCATATGATAAAAGATTTCTCAAACTCGTTCTATTTTATATGTAATTTATCAACCTCGTCCACTGAATTCTATTTGAGCCTCAGTAAACCTCGGCTCAACTCTCAGCCTCACTCAGACTTAGAATTATCGAAATAATTTGACCGATTAGGGTGCATTTTTAGAGTGACTTTTTCATAAAACAGCGAATTCTGACATGAGTCTAATTGCAGATAAGCGCTGACATGACAAGAATTTCAGGTGTCAAACTCACCTTTTTTGGGAGGTTAATCCGACTTCTCCAGATATCCCAAAATGTCGATTATGCTGAAAAGTGGAAGTGAAGTGGAGAAAACAAAATCAAGCGAGTAATTAATTTACCCGCGAGCTGTCATTGAGCTGGATTCTTGGCAGTAACCTCCCGGAAGTCACGTGTGAAATTTACAAAAAAGCATACACACTATTTTCGCTCTTGGTATAGAAATATAGAAAAAATATATGACGTCATAATTCACACGCATTTAGGTAAAAAGCACCCTTGGTGGTTGCTATTAAGCAAGACTGGTGTGCATTTTTGTATATAGGAATGTACACGGTGTGCATCTATGTATAAAATGTTAGACAGCGAACCCATTACTCCATTAGCGTCACCCTGACCTAAAAAATGTGCTTTTAACCATTTGAACCTGAGAGACCGGAATACCGGTCCGATCCTTATATTCCTCTATCCCGGGAGACTGTAATACCTGTCCGGAAATATGACGATATTTGAAACGAAATTACAGCTCAATAAACGCACATAATTTATGACGTTACCTCACAAAATTAACATGCTGGTCATCATAGAATACCAACTCAGAACTGCTGGCAGTAAACTCCGGTGCGGGCGTCAACAAACAGCACATCAGTCTATAACATTCAAGAGTTTTCCACACCAGGGCTAGTCTGATTAGTTAAAAGTAGTCAATTTATAAGTTACTAGTATACCCAGTACCATCCAATGGAAGATGTACAAGATAGGCAATGCCTATTTACATGTATGTTGTGGCAGGAATTCGGAGAAAATTCAGATATCAGTTCTCGAGAAAAACACAATAGTCGAGTGCATTTGGAATTTCGAGGTAAATTTAAGTTTCATTCAGTAAAACTTTCACTGCAGACACTTCTCGAGAATTTGAAAAAAAACATGGGTCAGTCTATATGGGACACTCTGCCAGTGACGTGTTTTGATGATGAAAACCCCAAATCCATATCTAGTAACTTGATTAAAGACATCTTTCCAAACATACCATACATCGCTAATAGTGTTGAAACGATCAGTGAATTTCAAAGTCGACTCGTCGAGGCCAAAAAGTCGCGTTGCGTCGACTAGTCGGTACCCGATATCAAAACTTTCAAACATAACATCGTACGGAAAATTCATCATACATGGCGTACACTGATGACTGATGCAAAGACGTCTATTGCGTTGCGCATTTCCCTGTATAGACACCAATTTATTTGGGAAATAACATATTCCAACACACTGAATGTAATTATATAATTAGACATGTGGTGGATAAGCCAAAACGAAATGAATGCCTGTTTCCCGTAAAAAGCTAAAGAAAAAATATGGGCGGGCTGTAGGCTTTTCATTTTATTTTTCCATTTTAGTTTTTTATGGTCTCGTGTGGGCCACGCCTAACAACCATCAAACACCATGCAATGACCCAAGCAACCAACACATTGGTGATACACCTGATATATGCAAACAAGATATAACTAGAGGTCAGATTCCATGGAATCAGATATACTTCCACGGTATCCCATTCCATGAGTGTGTTATGCGTATAGGTGTGTTCCACGCGAATGCATATTGGTGTTTTGTGATCCGATGGTGGACTTGCATTGGCATTTATAAATAAGATATATATTCCAAAGGTTTGTGTCATTTGGTTCGACCCACCGTGGATGCTTAATGACAGTGTATTGCATCTTGGTCGTGACCAACTGAGCCACCATTCACCCCAGCCAATCAGTTCATTTTTATTCGGTAGGGATATATTTTAGAGCTAATTATAAACTCTCCCCAAGACGCCCATATCAATTTCAACGGTCACGAAATTTGGCATGTCTGATCGACATGTATAGAAATATGGTGTAAAGCATATCAATGTACCATAACTCTGTTATTTCATATTTATTGGATAGTTCTTTCAGTTTCAGATTCAGAATCTTATACTTTTAATGGCGGAGGAAAGACCGCTTGGTTAATTAATTAATTATTATTTCAGTGCGTCATCGCTACACTATAGTCATTGACGTCTTTTTAATAGAGTTAACTGTACTCGAGAGATAACTATATCACAATTGATAATGCTAGCTGAGTGCTTACCCGTCCGCTCTGAAGCTAATGTTGTCCTTATATACTACCAAACACATGCAGTGTTCGAAATATAAAACACTTGATTCGCGATTTGCCATTTTTCCCCGTTTACGAGTTTCGGTGGAATTTGCCAAAAGCCTCGACCCTCCCCGGGGCGTACGCCACCTATCCGTTGGACAGGTTACTTGTATAGTAGAGCGGACATACCTATAGTATATCGGTGAACATATTCATGCATTTGCATGTGGGTTTGAATTTGGGTAATATATATCACCCGTTAACAACGTTACACGCTTCCAGGGTTAAACCGTCCACTCTGAAACTTTGAAAAGCGTACTAATCTTGCGTTTAGATACTACTAATCACATCCGCTCGTCGAAAAGTCTTTATCTCAATATATGATTTTCGGAGTAATTTTCCCCATTTGATTTTCGGTGGAATTTGCCAAATCTGAACCCACCCCGAAACAAACACTCCGTTGAGCAGGTTGTGTTTACAGTAGAGAGGTCAAATTTTGGAGGCGTACTTACAGTATACCGGCTTACATGCCACTGCATTAAACTCGCTCCTTCAGCCCGTTTGGATTTGGGGCTAAAATAGGTTAGTGATAGACTACTTAAGTATACATATTTATGTTAAGTAGCGTTGTCACGAGCAAACCGGTCCATCTGAAAATCGCACTGTAGATGCGCGTGAACACTACCCATCAGATGTACTCGTCAAAAAAAATTTATCTCGATGTTTGAATTTCCCCCCTTTGCAATTTTCCTGGAATTTTCCCAAAGTCTCAACACACCCCGACTCCCATTCTCCGTTAGGCAGGTTACTTTTAAAGTATACCGGTCAAACTTTTGGGAGGTACATACAGTATGTCAACGTACCTGCTACGACATTATATTGCTCTTTAATTAGCGAGTTTGGATTTGGCGGGGAAAATAGGTGCAATATGCCCGTACCCCGTAACGCGGAAGGTCCTAGGAAAAACATTTTAAGCGGTATATTCGGTCCGGATCACTCGTCCAATTCGGGATATGCAATACAAAATTTAGAGAGCTGGACTTATAAAAAAAAACCTTGGTTTAGTCATACTGGTGTATAGTGTTTGCCAACTATGGGCGGTGACTCCTCGGGGAAAGCGCGGACACAAGTTTTGATGCCCGTGGGCAGTAGGGCATATCGAGGTGTGCATACGGTCCAATTTTCGATGCTCTGTTCCTTATAATTTCCGAGATAATAAAATGACATTTTTTCATATAAAGGGAGATAACTCCGCGGGATAAACGCGGACAATATTCGTTGTATGCCGATAGATTATAACTCATTGACCCCAACATAGTGAACATACGTACAAACTTTCAGTTCGATACTCCCCATACTTTCAGTTATTAAGGCGTTGCAAAAGTGTGGAGTATAATAACAAATAATAATGAAAAATAATCGTAAAAGAGCCATAACTCCGTCTAGAAACCTTGGACCGGTATGCGAATACCTTTATTTTTAGTAGACCTTAGATGCCTACAATCGCTAGAGATTTCGCGTTCCTATTGCAATTAGTTTCTGAGTATTTCAAAATAAACGGAAAAATTTGTTAAAGCCAAAGTCGACACTGACTGGCGAAATATTGCAGACAAAACCAAATAAAAAAAAAACGCACACTGACGGTGACACCAATCTTCGAGCTTGAATTGAAATAAAAAAAAATTAATTTACCACAAGTTGTGCCATGGTTATTTCACAAATGACCGCAAAAAATTGCTATTTCAAATATAATTTAATGTTTCGCTTGCTGAATTACATGACAGATACATGTACGAATCAAGTATTATTTAAAAACATGCAAAATAGCATGACGATTGTACACTACAGTACAGCATAACACTACCGTAACAGAATGAGACTGAGAGCAAGAAGTGATGGAGTCGCACCGAAATGTAGCAGCACCATAATTCCAAGCCGGTCACCCATCCAAGGACTAACCGAGCTTGACGTTACGTAACCTCGGTGATCAGACAAAGCATCTAATGGCTGAGACCTGGAGGTTGTATCATGACAGTCCTCTAATGGCCATACGAGCCCCCAGTGTAACAGGACGAGAGAGTGAGAAGTGCGTAAGTTGCACCGAACATTGGCATCACCCGGAAACCCAACCCAGTCAACCATCCAAAGACTAACCGAGCTTGACGTTGCGTCTAACGACCGTATCCAAGACATCTAGACCTCTCGGGTCGTCTGCCTTCTATATTTACAACCATATTATTCCTTTTCATGAAAATAAATTAAATTTAAAGCAAGTCGAAGACGTTAAATAAGTTATGTTTAAAAATATTATGCAATAATGCATGAAATTGATTAGTTTACGTTCAGACGACCACGATACAATCGTAAGCGGAAAGATTTCCGTCGCAGGAAGTAACCGGTAGCTCGATTGCGCATGCTAACATCAAAATCGTTGGTCATAAATTGATATCAAGCGCTGTTTGATTTTAGATGCGAAATGTGGATATCCTTGGGTACCTCCACTTGCGATGTAATCGCAGCCGTATAGGCCTGTAACGATTCATCGTGATTTCGATTCATCGCGATTCGTCATTCATGATTCTATACGCGATTCATTTGTCTGTAATTTCGATACACTACGATACAGTTCCGCTTCCGTATTTATATGCAGTTACCATCCGAAGTAAATCGGGACCCCTCGTTCGTTTCCGTAAGCTGTGTATGCTTACGAAGTTTTATTGAAAGTAAATCTGTTAATTTCGTTTGTTTCCGTGAGCTCGCACTTTGACCTTTGACACAAACGTTGGCGGAAGTGATATGACTGACCTCCGTGGCCTAGCCCCAGACTGTAAGCCATGCTCTGATTGGTTTAATTTGATGAACTGCTGTGATTTCAATCAATCAAATACTAGTATATTGGATATAGCGTCTGCGCAAAACAACAACACGTGGGCCGTGGAAAGATGTCTGCTCAAGAAAGCTTAAAACTTGTCAATCCGACAGTGGCCTACAGGTAGAAAATCTGGCAGTATTTCGGTTTTGGGACGTAACCCTTTGAGGATGGAAAGCCATGCATTAAGACAGACAGAACTAAAATGATCTGCAAATTATGTTCGACGGCAACCTCTTACAAGACTGATGTTACGACCAACATGTCACACCATTTGAAACGACATCATTCTCAGCCAGCTGTTGTGATTATATGATATATAAACAGATGAGTGAGAAACATTTCAACTCTTTTACCGTCTTCAGTATCAATATGTCATGTTGTACTGGTATTTCCGGATGTGTACGAGCATACTACATTACTACATACTACAATACACATATAACTAAACAATTATGAAAGTCCACAGTAATATTAGAAAAACTATCATTAAAACTCAACCTGAGAGTTGTGCAAATTTGGAGTGTTGAATAGCTATTTACTCGTGGGATAAAATTTTGCCTATCACGATACGTATCGTATCGTTGACCCCGTGTCGCGATACATATTGTATCGTGACCAAGCATATCGTTACAGACCGACATCCGTGTGTACGTAAAAATCGTAGCTGGCAATGGTCGTAGGGTAGTCAATCACATTCTTTAGAACAACATATGCTATCATAATGTACGATGAGATTGCAATCGTCTGAACAAACTATTCCTCCACTTACGATTGTATCGTGGTCGTCTGAACATACACTAAGTTGTTCCCACAGTATGTTATAATTGTGATAGTTACTAGTACAGTATGCATGCATGCACAGTGTTCACCTGCCCCTGGCGTATTGAAATATTCACCAACCAATCATCAGAAATTAGGAAATGATGGAATCGAGATAAAAAAAGATGCATGCAAATTTCAATGACGTGCCTAAAAACCAGGTAGAAAATGTAATGTTGCGAAAAATACATAATAATGCAATACTTCAGTATGGACAGTATGTCGTGATATAATATTAGTATACGAACATTTGCAAAACTAACTGTCAAGACTCAAGCAAGGTTTCGGTCAACAATGTGTGGCTATATAAATCACTGAACACTCACCTGACGCAAACATTCTATTATTGGCTGACCTCGGGTTAAGTCAGAACGAATCGTGTTATGCTCCAGGTTATCTGCTGTGATGACTTGCTTTCACACGCCCAAGTTGTACCCACTAACCAAGTTGTCCCTACCATCTAGGAAGCCCAGGTTAGCCCTGGCTGATGTACCCTGCTGGACAAAACAAGTGTCCATTGGCACCGCGGTGTATTTGCCGTTCGACCGCGGTATCAGAGTTTGTAACTGCAGTTGAGCACCGCGGCTGAGCGGCAAGTACACCGCGGCCAAACGTCAAGTACACATGTACACCATGGCCAAAAAGCAACTACAACGGGGCCGCATGGCATGTACACCGTGGTTAGATTTTTGGTTTGTATTGTCTTTTTTCAGTTTAATGAATGTACACAGCGGTAACTACACCTTGGCCGAATGGCAAATACACCGCGGCCCAACTGTAGTTAGCCGGTGGAGCCACGATGTAGTTGCCTTTCGGCCGCGGTGGCAATGATAACCGCACAGTGGTTAAGTGGGACACTTGTTTTACCCAGCAGGGTAAAAAGCTTGGTGAGAAAGCTTATGGTACATAAACCCGAGGCATCTGGGAGACTAGTGCTGTATGGTATTTTCGTTAATCATCAACACCAAGATACCATATGCAAACAAACGCTGCCTTACACCGCCCACATTATTAGGTCAACTTTACTTTGTAAAGTTTGAGCTATTGCCATGGCTTTGTCGTCTGTGTGTACATGTATGCGTGTGTGCGTAATTCGTCAACAATACAGGCTACAGGTCGTACCTTTGGTCAGATCATTATGAAATTTCACATAGCCGTTGACATCAACATTTAGACCGGAACGATTCATTTGGGGAAAAAACATGGCCACCAGCGGCCATCTTGGATTTCAATATTCAATCCATTAGAACGGTCTTACAGGTCGTACTGTTCGTCTGATCATCGTGAAATTTGTCATGGATGTTAATATTGACATGTAGATGGGAACGAGTAATTTTGGGGTCATTCGACCAAAAAACATGGCCGTCGACAGCCATCTTGGATTTTACTCTTTGCATGACTAAATTCTTTGGCACGGGCTACAGGTTGTACCTTTGGTCGGATCATCATGAAATTTGTCATGGATGTTAATATTTACATTTAGATGGGAAACGAGTACTTTTGGGGTCATTCGGCCAAAAAACATGGCCGCTGGCAGCTATCTCAGCTGGCTATCTTGGATTTTACTCTTTGCGTGACTAAATCGTTTGGCACGGGCTACAGGTCGTACCTTTGGTCGGATCATCATAAAATTTGTCACGAATGTTAACAATGACATGTAGAGTCATTTTGGGTTCATTTCGTCAAAAAACATGGCCGCCAGCAGCCATCTTGGATTTTACCCTTTGGATGACTAAATCCTTTACCACGGGCTACAGATCGTAGCTTTAGTCTGATCATCATGAAATTTGTCATGGCTGTTTAAATTGGAGTGTAGATGGGAACGAGTCATTTTGGGGTCATTCGGACAAAAAAACATGGCTGCCCGCGGCCATCTTAGATTTCAAATTCAATCCATTTGCACGGGCTACTGTTCGTCTGGTCATCATTAAATTTGTCATGGGTGTTAATATTGACATGTAGGTGGGAACGAGTAATTTTGGGGTCGTTCGGCCAAAAAACATGGCATCTTGGATTTTGTCATGTATTGATCTGGGCTTCCGTACTTTTGTACTGAGTTTGTGACGTCATCGAGCTGGTTGTATTTAAGGAGCTGTATTGAATAAATCGATCTCTTTCGCTATAAACTGTGTCGCTGTTAACATGTCCGACAATCACACCAGGGACCCAATATGTAACAGATTTTACTCTTTGCATGACTAAATCATTTCACACAGGCCACAAGTCGAACCTTTGGTCAGACCATCATGAAATTTGTCCTGGTTGTTAAATATGACATGTAGATGGAAACGAGTCATTGTCCAGTCATTCGACCAGAAAACATGGCCGCCAGCAGCCATCTTGGATTTTACACTTTGCATGACTAAATCCTTTGGCACGTGCTACAGAACGCACCTTTTGTCAGATCATTGTGAAATTTGTCATGGATGTTGACATTGACATGTAGATGAGATCGAGTAATTTTTAGGTTATTCTGCCAAAATCATGGCCGCCAGCAGCCATCTTGGAATTTACTCTTTGCATGACTAAATCCTTTGGCATGGGCTACATGTCGTACCTTTAATCGGATCATCGTGAAATTTGTCATGGCTGTTGACATTTGCATGTAGATAACAAGTCATTTTAGGTTCATTTGGTCTTAACATGTGTCCACTGGCAGCCATCTTGGATTTTACTCTTTGCATGACTAAATCCTTTGGCACACCCTACAGTCCAATTCCCTCATCCGATCATCTCCAGACTTCTTATTAATCTTGATATTGATCTTACTAGATGGAAGCTATCAAATGTTTTTAAATTTTATTTGAAAACGTAGCCACCTGGATTTTACATCTGTAACCATCTTGGATTTAACTTTTTTATATACCGGTATACATGTATATGTATCTCTTCATGTTGATAATCTTGTATTACTTAGACATTTCAACTTTCCGCACCCCTAATCGCTCCACATTAAATTATTCCCTTTCCACATTGAGGTACAGTGTCATTGACACTTTCATTATATGAAGTACTTGACTTAATTATTTTAAGTGATTATTGCTGGAAATGATAACTTGTAACTGCAAACTTGATACTAGTAATAGTATTAACTATTTTTGCGCATACACATATATATACTTAGAAATATTTTACTTGAGTTAATAAAACTGAATTGAAATGTATATATAACTAAAACAACATGATAAGGAGTATTGCAGATGTGATGCTATTTTCTGCCAACAAATTAGGCCTACAATAGTACATGTATGGTACACTGAAATTTCCCGAGGCAGTATAATAATAAAATCTGGACTGACTGGTTGCTATTCATGTTGACATAGGCAGCCCGATTTGATATCGGATTCCGATTTTTTGCGGTAAATTGCCAATTTGTAGAGCCCTAATTGCACTCGAGATGTGTACTAATAATTTCCCCAGAAAAACGTATTCAAACAGACAAAGATGGATAACTCTAAAATCAAGTGTATTAATAATGCAATTTTGACTGAGACCATCCTTTTGAGGCCAGAACATATATAAATAACAAAACTTCAAAAATTGATATCTGATCACTCTGAGCGTTGATAGGTTGGTTCCTCGACTCGAATGATCGAATCAATTATTTTTATCCCCGAAGCCAAAGAAATAGTAATTGATGAGGGCCTGATCGGATTGAGTACCTTTAATTAAATGTCCATACCCCGTTGGACAAAACAAGTGTCCATTGGCACCGCTGTGCCGTTCGGCCGCGGTGTCAGAGTTTGTAACTGTAGTTTAGCACCGCGGCCGAACGGCAAGTTCACTGTGGCCCAACAGCAAGTCCCCTGCGGCCGAAAGGCAACTACACTATGTGCACCATGGTTAGAGTTCCGGTTTGTATCGTCTGTTTTCAGTTTAATGAACGTACAGTGTACACCGCGGCAACTACACCATGGCTGAACGGCAAGTACACCGCGGCCCAACTGTAGTTAGCCGATGGAGCTGCGGTGTAGTTGCATTTCAGCCGCGGTGGCAACGCTAACTGCACAGCGGTTAGGTGGACACTTGTTTTGTCAAGCAGGGTATGTATGCCATATACTAGAATATGTACATGCATAAAGTTATAAGCTCATCATTTTGATATCAGAATCATATAGAAATCTTTACTTTGTGCTCTTTTCAATTTTCATAGCCTCAAAATTAATGATTGTGCGGACCCAAATAAGCACTGTGCGTGGGGGAAATTTCCCACAAAAATAATAAAGGTGCATGCATGTTTATTTGGAGCCCAACAGTATGGGTTATGTCGTCAAAACACTACCGGTATATAACACCAGGTGCCTCGGTTGGGGTCATTTAATGTTCAGGACGTCAGGGTTAAGTGAAGGGTAGGCCTACATATGTTTTAAAAATGTGCTAATGGGTACACAGGGTTTGCTATCGGTGGCGACGCAGTTACTTCAACTGTGTTCCAGAATGTATGGGGGCAATTGGCAATTTGTTTTCAGTTCATTTTCATTGTAAATGTGAACAGTTTCGGCAATGTGCTACGGCAACCCTGTGTCTTGGCCCAGTTTGCTTCAGCATGTCTGATTACCGTAGCAAATTATGAGAACCTGTACTGAAATTGTGACAGAAAGTCATTTGGAATGAGAATTCAAAACTTGTGGGTAAAATATGCACCGGCTCCTAGCACAAAATTTAGCCAAACTTTTGTTTTCAATTTTCTGGTAAAAATACCTTTACATGGCTGCTAACAGCAACAGGCAACATCTCTCATCCGATCGTCACCAAACATAATATGGATTCACCATAGTGACATCTAAATGAGAGATTACCCCATCGAAATTCTGGTAAAAAAACATGGCTGCCAACGGCCATCTTATTTTTACTCTTTCTTTGACTAAATCCTTTAGCACACCCTACATGTAACATCTCTCGTCTGATCGTCACCAAACTTCATATGGATCTTTGGGGTCACACCTTGATGGCAGCTATTCCATTTTTTCCGAATTACCAGCAGCCATACCGGATTTCAAATTTGAATCAATCGGCACACCATGAAGCTCACAATTATTGGTGAAATGTTTTGAAAATTTAAGAGTACATTACTACATGTATGTTTGGGATCACCTCTAGATGGGAACGATTGAATTTGAACAATTTTCGATGAAATACATGGCCACTAGCAGGTATCTTGTATTTTACTCTTTGCATCACTAAATTCTTTGGCACACCCTACAGGCCACAACCCTTCATCGAACTTAATATGGATCCTCGAGGTGACCTCTAGATAGGAATTACCATTTTAGTTTTCATTGTTGGCATACAAACACCCCCGTGGTTGTGGGGTTCCACCCAGAGGTACAATGTACCACTATAATCAAAGTAATTGACTTGAAAAACAGGGTGATACCCCGGTGAAGACCATTGTATTGCTTGTAGTATACGGTATCCACAGCGGTATCAAGATGGCCACTGCAGTGGAGTTACGGTACCGTTTGGTCAGGGACGTGGCCAGAGGTTCTCCATTGTTGGGAGGGGGGCGGTGGATGTCCACTTCGGGAAATTTCAACACTGCACCCCCTCCCCCTTGAATCTGACCAAAAACACAATTTTGCATAATTCCATTCGCACCTTGCACCGCCCCCCTTGCCCTCAATGCTCATGCCTAATAACCTAGATATATTCATAAACCATGGTTCTATATACCGGTACCCGGTATCTGAACCTGAAAATTCCATAAATACACAGAACGACATGATGTGTAAATGGGTTTGTCGATATGAGGGGGGATGGGTTCACATCAGAAGATTGTTTGCAAGATTGTCGGGATAACTTGGTTACTGGGTACAACTTGGGCATGTGAAAGCGAGTCATCACAGCAGAAAACCTGGAACATAACACGATTCGTTCTGTGTCCAGTAAATATTTAGTAACACATGTTTCCTATAAGAGATCTGAATACCAACTAACTTAATGTTACCAGTCAATGTGATTATGTCCCAAACCATGTAAACTCGGGATTAGATGCATGACCAAGTTTGTGCCACACTCAGGAAGATTATAATCCCCACTCTATGCAAAATCAGGTCATACGTGTGTATTATACCAGCGCCGAAGCCGACCCACCCAAACTCAGTTGCGGTAGTTTATGACAAAAAAATTTGCTTTAGTATACCGTTATCTGGGATAAATCGCAACCATCTTTCATACGGTACTTTGCGATAATTACTTTGCGATATTATCTTTGACTGATAAATCACAAACAAATTTGCGACACTTACCTTTGCCATTGCAAAGGTATGTTAATTTGTTTGCAAAGTATTTAACAGTTTTTATCGCAAAGATGATTGCTATTCTGTTATATAAAATTGCGAAAATGTTTGCGATTTATCGCAAATATGTTTGCGAAGTATTTTACGATCTATCGTAAAGATGTTTGCAATTTATCGCAAAGTTTTGCGATTTATCAACATGTATTTTTAAATATATATTTGAAAGTGACAGGAGGGTTTTCAAAACTTGAACCCAAATTTGTTTGTGATTTATCATCAGTCAAAGATATCGCAAAGTAATTATCGCAAAGTATGAAAGATGGTTGCGATTTATCCCAGATATACTAAAGCAATTTTTTTGTCAGAAACTGCCGCAACTGAGTTTGGGTGGGTCGGCTTCGGTGCTGGTATTCCAGTCCCTATGTTGTTAGTTTGATTTAAAATTTGGGAAAGTCGAAAAATTATAAAAAACAAAACAAAAAAACAGCGGTGTTTGAACAGGATGTCAATAAATTAGCTGACAGTGACACTCGAAAATCTTGGCGCAAATGCTGAGCTGCTTTTTGGTCCATAGTAGTTAGTACCGTGTATAATATTGTTACTTCATTTTCAGGATTTCCAAATTAAACCAATGGAACTTTGGGAGCCCTTTGTTGGGTTTGAGTTTCTGGGTCAATAACAATGGCTGCATAATTAAGGAGACACACGTCTATGTATTTCATGTTTAAATAGTAGTTGTATCAGTGTATACTATATGTATATTGTTGTTTATTATTGGGTGGGGTGGCGTCTGGGTTGGTCAGTGGTCCAATGAGCACGGTACCGGTCACCAAGCTGTAGGACCTGAGCTAGTGACTGACATGGGTTCGATTCCTATGTGGCGACCTCTGTCCAACTTATTGCCTGAGGAAAACTTTCTGATCGGCGGAGTACATATGATATGTGCAGACGGTGCATCGTGACTACATATTGTAGGTGACTAACCATAGATCACATGGTTTCCATCAACAACAAATGATCTGGCCTCATTGTTATATCGCCTTAGTTGTGGAAAGCAACAAAACCCCAAAAAATTTACTCAATGTTGCTACTGCCTTACATTTATTTATTTTATATTTGTGGTTTTACATGGCTTCCTAAAATTAAGCGATATCACAGCAAATGCAGATTAATTGTTGGTAGAGGAAAACATGTGTGCTACACTTAGTTGTGTATAATTTTTTTAGTGATTTATGCACCATCTGCTCTCATGTAAATCACTGACCACTGTGAAGGTAGGCCATGTTTCCTCTGTTAATATTCCCATGTTATTATTCTAGTAATTAGATGAAAGTAGCCTGTGTTTCCTCTGTTAATATTCAGAACTTTTTTTCCTGCAAGTGTTTTGACTATTTTTTTCAATGAATTTGGCTTAAAACACCTTAGAATAAGAGAAATAATGTAATTATAACTGCTAAACTGACTGCAGGCAGTTATTGTGTTGTATTTTGTTGCAAATTTTGAAATCCAAGATGGCCGCTGGCAGCCATGTTTTTTTGGCCGAATGACCCCAAAATGACTCGTTACTATTTACATGCCAATGTTAACATCCATGACAAATAGTATGTACAGAAATTCATATACAGCTGTTTACAGTGAATTCCCCCCGCAAATCTGTTTTAGTGTTAAAAGGGGGTGGGTGTCCAAAAATGGTCGGAACAATTTGGACGCATAGGTGGGTGGGGTCCCAACAAGGGTCGAAAGTAAAAAATCAGCATACGTGCCTGAAAATGTTTTCTGACCCCCCCCCCCCATCGGAGGGCATTTACCAGTACAGGTAGTCAAGGGCTCTGTCTGTCCGAGCATATCACCTTGTAACTTGGGTGTTGATTATCAGAGTTTGTTATCTTTTGCCATGGTGAAAGCACAGGTTGGTACCTACATTAGTTAGGCTAATTATTCAAGGTACCGGTATGTAACTTTGTTCCAAAATTTTGTTGTACGAGAAATGTCTATTTCATGACAATTAGGTGTTGGACATTGATTTTTATCTAAAATTGTTGATGTATAGTGCAGACATTTAGCAGCTGTGGACCTGGTTGAATTTTTCTGTGGTTCGATGGATCACATTCATCCTCAAGCTACTTATGTCATTTACTGGCATTTGTTTATAATGTGTAGGGGTAGATCGCTTGAGACCCCACCACAGTTCAGTTCACACCAGGTTCTCAGCTTCAGATTACGTTGGCATTGTAATTTTACGATTAAACCGTAAATTCACATTAAGATGATGTTGTAATTTTACGATAGTTTTTCTGTCATAATATTACAATCATTTTGTAAATATACGATCAAATTTGTAAATGTCAGATTACGTTGATCTCTTAATTTTACGACAGTTACTGATGGTCCAATTGCTGCCAACAGTTTCTGTCGTAATATTATGATGAAATTTTTTTGAGTGTATGATCATTTACTTATACCGGTATGATTTTTGTAATTACTGTTAATTAATCATCATATCCTACGAAAGATTAACAAGCGGGCGCAAATTACGTTTACGTATCATCATATTATATAGAACACATAGGCCTACAGACAGACCGTTATTCGGTGGTTATATATATAACACATAGGCCTACAGACATACAGTTATTCGGTGGTGTTATATATAGAACACATAGGCCTACAGACAGACACTTATTCGGTGGTGTTATATATAGAACACATAGGCCTACAACCAGACAGTTACCCGGTGGTGTTATATATAGAACACATATGCCTACAGACAGAAGTTATTCGGTTGTGTTATATATAGAACACATAGGCCTACAGACAGACAGTTACCCGGTGGTGTTATATATAGAACACATATACCTACAGACAGACAGTTATTCGCAAATATATCTAGGCACCATAGCATGAGGCGTTTTTAACATGCGCGATTTGATTCCTCGTATCATTTGAGAAGAATTTGCTGGTAGATGAGATGTGTGGTGTGTGTGAGAGCGGGAGCGAGAGAGAGAGAGAGATAGTTATGGGCCTTTCGACTTTTAAAAACATGTTTTATAATTTTCTGTATGAGGGTACCTTCATGGTGTAATCAACTCCTACAGTTTTGATCGTAGATATGTGCAACTTCAGAGTATTGTTACCCACATATTGGAGATGTGCAACATGTGTATAGATGACGGACCAAAAATAATTTTTTGATGGAATTATTAACCCTTTCGACATTTCAACATTTTTTTAATTTGTTTAACAAAGCGACTTGCCACGTTGTCGGGGGACACTGGTCGGCCGACCTTTTATTAACGCCACCGGTGTATACTGTGCTTGAAAATATAAATACCACTGATGGTATGCGGGATTAGGTCGATGTAAAAGCTGCGAATGGGTCACATTAAAAGCTGTAGTGTTACCCCGAATGCGGTATCCTCAATAAAATAGTCCGACACGGATTAGCACATGTGCTGATATTGATAATTACCACACCCTTTGGTAAGCATGCGATCGTGTGGTAATCAACGGACGAATTTCGACGAAATTTGATACCAATGGATACTTTTGTCTGGGAAGTGTTTTGGACGGGTCAAATCGTGACCCCGACCTGACATTGACCTTCAAAATAGTCAATTCAAGGTCAAATCGGGTAAAACGAACGGATTTCGACGAAATTTGATACATAGGATACTTTTGTCCGGGGAGTGTTTTGAACGGCTCAAATCATGACCCCGACCTGACCTTGACTTTAAAAATAGTTAATTCAATGTCAAATCGCGCACTTCGCCGGAAAGCAGATGGGAACAACCCGGACGAAGTCGGGCCCACCAGCCAGTGTAATAAAAAGCGAGACAGCTTGAAGAATGTAATGTATAACACGAGAAACGGGAAAACGTGGTATATGGAAGTATCCAAATTTCCCACATGGAATTTGAAAGCTAGTTTATATTATAATTATATTATAATTTATATTTATGGCTAATAATATGATGTTGGTGGCACTACCATTTCTGACTATGGTTTTCTTGTTATTATTATGGCTCAATGTTTAAGGCTCAAGGACACTCCACACGCATAACACGCGAACATGGTATGTCATTGTGGTCACCACATCAGTGGTATTCACAAGCCATGGCCATATTTATGAAGTTTAATGCAAATTCGCACACACATGATTGTTATAAACAGTTGTAAAGCTTATGGATTATCCATTATTATCCCTGTTCTAGTGAGAACAAGTGGTAATAAAATGTAGATATTATTGTTGCCATTGCAACGGATATATAATATTTTGTAAAAAATAAATGGAAAAAGGTTATATCTAAGAATATAATTGGTCTGGTTAAGAATAGTTCATATACATATACATATGGGTGAATGTCCTACATAAGGTGCCATCACCTGTTATTTTTATAGGTCAAGGTCACACATAAAGTTCATGGTAATTCGGGAAAAGTTGAAAACACTGGTTTTGCTCACACCAAAGCACGTAATAATAACATATATATTCAGCCTGCATGTTCCTGTGATATTGCAAGAAATAAGTACACAATAAATAATCACATACAATTCTAAACAAAATGATATAGATACAAATTTGAACTTCGAACAACATATAAATGAAAAAGCACATAGCGCTCAATCAGTGATGCGGATTATTAGAAGATCTTTTACACATATAGATGAAGACATGATGACAAAGTTATATAAAGGATTGGTTCAACCAAGATTATAATAATCACAGCCAGCATGGAAGCCATATTTGATCAAACATAACACTCAACATAAAGAAGCCCAACGCAGGGCGACCAAACTAGTTACTACTTTAAATCATTTACCTCATGAAGACAGACTTGAGAAACTAAAGACTCACACCCTGCAGTACATACGACATAGAGGAGATATGATAGAATGCTTCAAATTATTCAGTACATATTATGCGACCCGGAAGTAGCAAATATATTAACACGGAAAACTGAATCCGAAACCAGAGGCCACAACTTCAAAATGTTTCTAGAAGGGGCAACCATGCAGAGATACAAGGAAACATACTTTTCGTCAGAGAGTTATGGAGCCCTGGAACCAACTAGCAGAAGAGGAAGTAAACGCCGATACACTACATGCAAATCACTTCAAAAATCAACTCGACGAATATTGGAAAGAACATGAAGTGAGACTTGATTATTAAGCTAAACTTGGGGTGACAAATTCCCAGACGAGTCGGACGTTGGCCAGACTCAAACATATTGGGCCTGAATATCATAAGGTATAAGGTGGTGTATTTTAATCTCATAAGGAGATTCATAATGTGTGGGGTACGTGATTTTCATACTAGGGAGTGTGGTTCCTGACAGCGACGCATTTGTTTTGGTCCGATATGTTTAACAACTGTATCATGATGCTAAAATATGTATCAATGAGTAGTTAGGTAAGGTTAACCTTTCTCTGTTTAAAATGACACCTTTGAAAGTATTTATGCGCCAGATATGTATACACTTACGTTCGCTTATAACTTTGTAATTAAAAAAACAAAACAATTAATATGTGACATTTGACGTTCGGAGCATAGATATGGGAACACCCTAATGCTATATATCATTATATGGTATCGCCTGAATGGTTTATTCTACAAATAGAATAATAACGTGTCCCACTTTATCATCTCATTAGAAGTGATCAAATTATTCAGACTCGCCAAAATAGAAACTTGAAGACAAGGAACCAGAAAAAGGTCAAGCTATATACAATTCATTGACCAAACGACAATTTGCATGTACCAACTAAACGATATTTGCCCACCTGGATAAAAACAATGCCAATTTCAGCGAACCAAGGTAAAATATTTCTATTGTATGAAGATAGGTATAAAATAATCCCGAAACAATGGGATAAGTCACATTGTACTTACCTGGGAGCACGAGTGCACACTGTTTGTGGTGTGATCGCTGGTTTTGACGTGTATAGTATATATTATCACTGGCGCCCAGTTTTCAGGTCCGACATACTGCCATAGAATTGGTTGCCTAGCAATATCGATTGTTTTCACGTGTTATTTCAAATGGTCGATGGTGTATTGTGTTGTGAACTTGTGAATACAAAGCTACCACACAACGGGAATAAAATCAATACATTTCATACCACAACCGCGTGCATTATCTTCGCGTAAACTCACAGGTCTGTGCACCCGTGTATCACAAAGAGGGTAAAGTACATATTGTCATGGAAAATTGAAATCCGGTCGCCTGGTAAATGTTTTGTTGTCAAGATTAATCATTTAATCTTGAATTACTGAACCAACGTTAAGTGTACTCATATCTGGCGCATAAATACTGTCAAAGGTGTCATTTTGAACAGAGAAAGGTTAACCTTACCTAACTACTCATTGATACATATTTTAGGATGCTGATAGAGTTGTCAAACATATCGGACCAAAACAAATGCGTCGCTGTCAGGAACCACAATCCCTAATATGAAAATCACGTACCCCACACATTATGAATCTCCTTATGAGATTAAAATACACCACATTATACCTTATGATATTCAGGCCCAACATGTTTGAGTCTGGCCAACGTCCGACTCGTCTGGGAACTTGTCGCCCCAAGTTTAGCTTTATAATCAAGTCTCACTTCATGTTCTTTCCAATATTCGTCGAGTTGATTTTTGAAGTGATTTACATGTATCGGCGTTTACTTCCTCTCCTGCTAGTTGGTTCCATGGCTCTACAACTCTCTGACTGATTGTTGTGTCGGGGTGTTTTTAGCGGTATTACGAGCGGGCCATCCACCCATATCGTCAAATCGGTCAAAATCCTTACCGTTCTCGAAAATGATATATACCCCATTTTAACATCCTCGGGTGGCACCCTCAGGGGTGACGGTGGGGTCGGGGTGATTCTAGGTGGTATTTAGGGCGGGCCACCCACGAAATCCTTATGGTTCTCGAAAATGCTTCATACCCCACCTCCCCCACTTGCAATTGGTGGCACCCCGAGGGTGATGGATAGGGTTCGGGGTGTTTCCAGTGGTATTTAGGGCCGGCCACCTACCCATGCCGTTATATCGGTCGAAATTCTTACCGTTCTCGTAAAATGTTTCTTACCCCATTTTCACCCCTCGTGGTGGCACCCCGTGGTGATAGGTGGGGTTTTGGTGTTTCTATGATGTTTTTGGGGCTGGCCATCCACCCATGCCATCAAATCGGTCAAAATCCTTTCCGTTCTAAAAATGGTCCATACCCCGTTTTTACCCCCTCGGGGTGGCACACCGGGGGTGATGGTGGGGGATCCGGTAGTTTCTATGGTATTTTGGGCGAATCAACCACCATGCCGTCAAATCGGTCGAAAACCTTACAGTTTTCGAAAATGGTCCATACCCCACTTTCACCTCGTCGGGGTGGCATCACCGGGGTGATGGGTGGGGTCGGGTGTTTATAGGGGGTATTTGGGCGGGCCACCCACCCACAACGTCAAATCGGTCAAAATTCGTACTTTCTAGAAAATTGTCCATACCATATGTTCACCCTTCGGGTGGCACCCCATGGAGGTGATTGGTGGGGTCAGGGTGTTTCTAGGGAGTACTTGGGGCGGGCCACTCGCCAATGCCGTCAAATGGGTGGAAGTTCTCACCGTTCTCGAAAATGGTCCATACCCCATTCGGTTCGGTGTATTCCTAGGTGGTATTTGGGGCGGGCCACCCACTCATGTCATCAAATCGGTCGAAATCCTAATCGTTCTCGAAAATTGTTCATACCCCATTTTCACTCCTACGGAGTGGCACTCCCGGTGTGATCGGTCGGGTTCTGGGTGGTTCTGGGTGTTTCTAGATGGTATTTGGGGCGGGCCATCCATCCGTGTCGTCCACTCCGTGGTATTTGGGGGCGGGCTACCCACATGTTTACTCATCGAAATGGCATCCCCCCCCCCCCCCGAGTGATGGTGGGGATATGGTGTGTCTAGCGATATTTGGAGCGGGCCACACACCCATGCAAGCCGTGATATCGGTCGAAATCCACACCGTTCTTGCAAATGGTCCGTACCCCATTTCCTAATCCAAGGGTTGCCACCCGGGGTGATGGGTAGGGATCGGGGTGTTTCTAGGGGCATTTGGGGCGGGCCAACCACGCATGCCGTCAAATCGGTCGAAATCCTTTCCGTTCTCGAAAATGGTTCATTTCCCATTCTCACACCTCGAGGTGGCAACCCGGGGATGATGGGTGGGTGACTCGGGAGTTTATAGGTATTTTGGACCCACCCATGCCGTCAAATCGGTCGAAATCCTTACCGTTCTCGGCAATGGTCCATGCCCCATTTTTACCTCATTGGGGTGGCACCCGCGGGGTGATGGGTGGGGTCGCGTGTTTTTAGGGCGTATTTGGGGCGGGCCACCCACCCATGACGTCCAATCGGTGGAAATTCTTACCATGCTCGAATAAAGTTTATATCCCATTTCACACATTCGGGGTGGCAATACCAAGGGGTGTTGGCGGGTTCGGGGTATTTCTATGGGTTAATTGTGGCGGGCCACCCACCCATGCCGTCAAATTGGTCGAAATCCTTACCATTCTCGAAAATTGTCTATACACCATGTTCACCCCTACGGAGTGACACCACCGGTGTGATAGGTGGGAGTCGGAAGGTGCTTCTAGGTGTTATTTGGGGCGGGCCACCCACCATGCCGTCAAATCCATACGGCATTTTCACTCCCTATGGGTGACACCCCCACCGGAGTGATGGGTGGGGTGGGATTTTTCTAGTTGGTATTTGGGACGGGCCACCCACTCTGTGGGCGGCACTCCTCGTGGTGATGGGTGCGAGGATCGGTTGTTCGTATGGGGTATTTGAGAAAAAGCCATCAAATCGTACGAAATCCTTACTGTTATCAAAAATGGTTCATACCCCATGTTCACCCCCTTGGGGTGGCAGCCCCTGGGGTTGATGCGTCGGGGTCGGCTTGTTTAGAAGAGGTATTTGGGGTGGGCCACCCACTCATGCCATCAAATCGGGCGAAATCCTTTCCGTTCTCAAAAATGGTCCTTACCCCATTTTCACCCCTCGGGGTGGCAACCCGGGGTGATGGGTGAGGAATCCGGGAGTTTCTAGGGTATTTTGGGTGGATCACCCACCCATGCCGTCAAATCGGTCGAAACCCTTACCGTTCTCTAAAATGAACCATACCTCATTTTCACATCATTGGGGTGGCACCCGACCCGCAGGTGATTGTTATGGGATCGGGGTGTTTCTACGGTGTACTTGAGGTGGGCCTCTCACCCATGCCGGCAAATCAATTGAAATTATTACCCTCCTCGAAAATTGTCCATACCCCATTTTCACCCCTCGGGGTGATGGGTAGGTTCGGGGTATTTCTAGAGCGGATTTGGGGCGGGCCATCCACCCATGCCACGTGAAATCGGTCGAAATCCTTACCGTTCTCGAAAATTGCCCATACCCCATTTTGACCCGCTCGGGGATGGCACCATTGGGATGATGGTCGGGGTCGGGTGTTTATGAGGGGTATTTGGGGCGGGCCACCCACCCATGCCGTCAAATCGGTCAAAATTCTTACCGTTCTCGAAAATGGTCCATAGCCCATTTTCACACATTCGGGTGGCACTCCCGGGGTAATTGGTGGGGGTCGGGGTGTTTCTAGGGGGTAATTGGGGCGGGCCACCCACTCATGCCGTCAAATCGGTATAAATCCTTACCTTTATCGAAAATTGTCCTTACACCATTTTACACCCCTCGGGGTGGCGCCCGCGGGGTGATGGGTGGGGCATCGTGGTGTTTCTAGGGGGTATTTGTGGCAGGCCACCAAATCGGTCGAAATCTTACCGTTCTCCAAAATTGTCCATACCCCATTTAACACACACGGGGTGGCACATCGGGTGATGGGTGGGTGGTCGGGGTGTTTATTCGGTATTTGGTGTGGGCTACACACCCATTCCGTCAAATCGGTCTGAATTCCTACCCTTATCGAAAATTGTCTATACCACATGTTCACCCCATGAGTTTGGATCGTGGTGTTTCTATGGTAAATTTGGGCGGGCTACCAATCCATGCCATCAAATTGGTCGAAATCTTTACCGTTCTCGAAAATTGTCCATACCCTTTTTCACCCATCGGGGTGGCACCCCCGGGGTAATGGGTGGGGGGCCGGTGTTTATGTGAGGTATATGGGGCGGGCCACACACCCATGGCGTCAAATCGGTTGAAATCCTTACCGTTCTCGAAAATGGTCCATACCCCAATTTTAACCCCTCGGGATGGCACCCGGGTAATGAGTGGCGGTCGGGGTGTTTCAAGGGTGTACTTGGGTCCGGCCACACGGCCACCCACCCATGTCTTCAAATTAGTCGAAATCATTACCGTTCACGAAAATGGTCCATACCACATTTTCACACCGTCGGGGTGGCATCTCCGGGGGTAATAGATGGGAGTCGGGCTGTTTCTAGATGGTATTTGGGGCGAGCCACCCACCATGCCCTCAAATCGGTGGATATCCTTACAGTTCTCGAAAATTGTCCTTACCCCATTTGTATCCTTCGGGATGGCACCCCGGGTTATGAGTGGGGAATCTGGGTGTTTCTAAGGGTATTTGGGGCCGGCCACCAAATCGGTCGAAATCCTTAACGTTCTCTAAAATGATCCATTCCCGATTTTAACACCAATGGGTGGCACCCCCGGGGTGATGGGTGGGGGTGTTTCAAATGGGTGTTTAAATTGTGTATTTAGGGTGGTGCACCCACACATGCGGTCATATCGGCTGAAATTCTGACCCTTAGCGAAATTTGTCTATACCACATGTTCACCCCCTGGATGGCACACCCCGGGTGATTGGTGGGGGTCGGGTGTTTCTATTGTATAATTGGGGCGGGCCACCAACTCATGCCGTCAAATCGGTAAAAATCTTTACCGTTCTCGAAAATGGTATATACCCCATTTTCACACCTACGGAGTTTCACTCCCGGGGGTGGTGGGTGTGGTCGGGGTGTTTCTATGGGGTATTTGGGGCGGCCACCCACCCATGCCGTCAAATCGGTCGAAATGTTACGGTTCACGAAAATGGTGAATACCCATTTTCACCTCTTCGTGGTGCCAACCTCAGAGGTTAATGTTGGGGTCTGGTGTTTCTAGTGGGCAGGCCACCCACAAATGCCGTCAAATCGGTCGAAATTATTACCGTTATAGAAAATGGTCGACACCGTTGTCGAAAATGGTCCATACCCTATTTTCACCTCTTCGGGTGCAAACCACCGGGGTTGATTGGTGGGCGTCTGATGTCTCTAGGGGGTATTTGGGACGAGCCACCCACCCATGCCGTCAACTCGGTCGAAATCCTTACCATTCTTGAAAAATGTCCATACCCTATGTTCAACACTAGGGAGTGGCACCACCGGTGTGATAGGTGGGAGTCGGGGTGTTTATATGTGGTATTTAGGGCGGGCCACCCACCATGCCGTCAAATCCATACGGCATTTTCACTCCATAGGGGTGACACCCCCACCGGAGTAATGGGTGGGGTGGGGTTTTTCTAGTGGGTATTCGGGACGGGCCACCCACTCTGTGGGCGGCACTCCTCGTGGTGATGGTGCGTGGATCGGTTGTTTATATGGGTTATTTGGGGCAAGCCACCGACCCATGCCATCAAATCGGTCGAAATCATTACTGTTATCAAAAATGGTTCATACCCCATGTTCATCCCCCTCGGGTGGCAGCCCCTGGGGTTGATGCGTCGGGGTCGGCTTGTTTCTAGGAGGTATTTGGAGTGGGCCACCACACCCACACATGCCATCAAATCGGGCGAAATCCTTTCCGTTCTCGAAAATCGCCCTTACCCCATGTTCACACCCTCGGGTGGCAACCCGGGGTGATGGGTGAGGAATCCGGGAGTTTCTAGGGTATTTTGGGTGGATCACCCACCCATGCCGTCAAATCGGTCGAAACCCTTACCGTTCTCTAAAATGAACCATACCCCATTTTCACATCATCGGGGTGGCACCCGACCCGCAGGTGATTGTTATGGGATCGGGGTGTTTCTAATGTGTACTTGAGGTGGGCATCTCACCCATGCCGGCAAATCAATTGAAATTATTACCCTCCTCGAAAATTGTCCATACCCCATTTTTACCCCTCGGGGTGGCACCCCTCGGGTGATGGGTAGGTTCGGGGTATTTCTAGAGCGGATTTGAGGCGGGCCATCCACCCATGCCACGTGAAATCGGTCGAAATGCTTACCGTTCTCGAAAATTGTCCGTACCCCATTTTAACCCGCTCGGGGTGGCACCATTGGGACGATGGTTGGGGTTCGGGCGTTTATGAGGGGTATTTGGGGCGGACACACACCCATGCCGTCAAATCGGTCAAAATCCTTATAGTTCTCGAAAATGGTCCATACCCAATTTTCTCACCTTCGGGTGGCACTTCCGGGGTAATGGGTGGGGGTCGGGGTGTTTATGTGGGGTAATTGGGGCGGGCCACTCACTCATGCCGTCAAATCGGTATAAATCCTTCCCTTTATCGAAAATTGTCCTTACACCATTCTACACCCATCGGGGTGGCGCCCGCGGGGTGATGGGTGGGGCATCGTGGTATTTGTGGCAGGCCACCAAATCGGTCGAAACCTTACCGTTCTCCAAAATTGTCCATACCCCATTTAACACTCACGGGGTGGCACACCGGCTGATGGGTGGGTGGTCGGGTGTTTATGCGGTATTTCGAATTTCGAAAATTGTATCACCTGCATGAGTCTTATATTTGACCTATATATGCCTACATGTATATATGATGAGCAATTTATCATCTTACAATATTTGTCCCCTGAAATGGTTTCCGGATGATAACTTTAGTTTCGGTTATTAGATCAAAAGCAAATTCCATAAGTGAGTTTAACATACCAATATACAGTTCAAGTTAGAATATGGGTTTGCTCCGCCATTTTTTGCGAGTTATGGCCCTTTTTGTTCGCCGACCCAGCGGGTTCGGAGGACTATTATAATCAGCACGTCCGTCCATCCGTGCGTCCGAGGTTTCCGGATGATAACTTTAGTTAGAGTGAACCAAATTAAATTAAATTTGGTATGTGGGTTTACTAGCAGAAAAGACAGGTCATGTTCGAATTCTGGTTCCGTCCGCAAATTTTCACCAGAGTTATGCCCTTTTTTTTACTTAGAAAACCCCTGAAAGTTGGTTTCCGGATGATAACTTTAGTAGAGTCAATCGGATTCAAACCAAATTTGGTATATTACTTTATCACAGCAAAACGCAGGTCAAGTTCGAAATTTTTGCGAGAGTTATGACACTTTTTTGTCCGCCGACCCGACATATAAAACCCCAAAAGTTGGTGTCCAAATGATAACTTTAGTAGAGTTAATCAGATTTAAACCAAATTTGGTATGTCTCTTTCTCCCAGCAAAATACAGGTCAAATTCAAATTCGGGTTCCGCCGGCCAATTTTCACGAGAGCTATGTCCCTTTTTGACTTATAATTTTTGCCAACTTGAGGTTTCCAGATGATAACTTTAGTAAATGTGTAATGAATCAAATTAAATTTGGTATGTAGGTCTACTAGCACTAAAGACAGGTTTTTATGCGCAAACAACGGTCGTATCAAGCCGACACTTAGAGGCGGACATGAGGTCTACCCTGGTCTACCGACCTTTTATTTGACTTAGAATCTTGTAATTATCTGGTTTCCGGATGATAACTTCAGTTTGTGTGATCATATTTGAACTAAATTTGGTATGTGAGTTTATCAGACTAAAATACATGTCAAGTTCGAATATGGGTTTACTCCGCCCATTTTGGCGAGAGATGGCCCTTATTGTCCCCCGAAAAAAACATTTGGGGGACTATTAACTCGTCTGGGGCGTGATTCTTTTGAGACAAAATTACTCACAGACGAGATTGTTCGCAGAAATGCTTACTTTTATATAATTTTATATCAATTTATGCGTTTATTCATTGTTGAGTCAGACCATTTGCCATGGCAGATTACTCCGCGTGACACCTCATACTATATGGGTGATCTTCCGTAGTCTATAAATCTTCTAGAAATTTTGGGTAGATACCACCAAATTGCGACCAGTTGAAATGGCAACCGATTTTCCGAAAAAACATTATGTGTTTGGGTGGCTGTAGTTTCGCTATACGAGATGTCTGCATGCGACATTTTGAATCAAATGTAATTAATTTCCAAAGAAATAGGATCCAGGAATATACTTAAATTGCCTCCTCTTCTTGTTCCTTCCGCTGAAGGGGTCAATATTAAACTGCCATGGTGATTGCCAACCGAAAACTGGGCTACTGGGCGCTGCAATTTTGGAACAATGACGTCACGAATCACAGCACGCTACCCCCACGTGTCGCCAAAAATAGGTTACATCTCCCTGGACCCCTCGCTGAGTGATCGGCCTAAATTGAATACATGTTACTGTGCCCAAAACATTTATTTATAAAAGAATCATTCGCTGATAACAAGTGCATGAAGTGGGAAACGGATATATCCGTTTCCCGTCCTGTAGGTAATGTTTTGGGAAACGGATATATCCGTTTCCCGTCCTTACCGAGTTAAAATAGCCGGTGTCCGTCCGTGCGTGCGTCCGGAAATGGTTTCCGGATGATAACTTTAGTTTGTGTGATCATATCTGAATCAAATTTATTATGATAGTTTATCCACCATTTAATGGGACATTTGTTGGATTGTTCTTAAATTCAGTATCGGTTTTAGGGTCCTTGTTATTTTTTTTCAGAAAACCTGATGCCCCAAATGAAGCCACTTTTTCGGGGGACACTGGCCGGACGGCCTTTTATTACCATCAGTACCGAGTGGTATAGCACAGGTACATGTACGCAACATCCTTAATTATTGCAATATTGAACTTGATGGTAACATTTGTGGTTGCTCCATTACGTGTCACGTGCGATCATATTAATTATCTGAGGCGAACAAATGGACTGTGTTTCTTTTCTTTTATTTATAGACACCCCATCCAATTTTACTCCACGATACTGCAAAACAGTTATGCTGCCACTAGATTCGGCTTTGGCATTGTTTTTATCTTATAGAAAATTGGGTTGTTTTTTGTTTCTGTCTCCCCGAACAATTTCGGAGTACTATTATAATCAGTACGTCGTTGCGTCCGTCCATCCGCACGTCCGCATCATTGTCCGCATGATAACTTGAGCAATATTCAGCATAATGTTTTGATATTTGGTATGCAGTTCACATTTGAGAAGGCCATGTTCGAATCTGGTTACGATCCGATGATTTTTGACGGAGTTATCCTCCTTTTTCGACTTTGACATCGCTATTTCAGTGTTGTCCGCATTGTAACTTGAACAAAATAGAACAGGATTTCTTTATATCTGGTATGTGACTAACATTTGAGAGGACGCAGACCATGTTCGAATATGGTCACGGTCCGATGATTTTTGACTGAGTTATGCCCCTTTTCCGACTTATAAATCGCTGTTTTCGTGTTTGCCACATGGTAACTTGAACAATATTGAACAGAAGTTCTTGATATTTGGTATGCAGTTCACATTTGGGAAGGCCATGTTCAAATCTGGTCACGATCGGATGATTTTTGACGGAGTTAATTGGAACCCGAAATTAAAAAAAATGTGAATCTTTATTCACCCACTCCCTTGCATGTGTTGACATTTTTTAGCTAGGGGTATTTTTGAAACCACTCTAAATCCTATTCTCCCAATCCGCTTATGTATATGTTGCCATTTCCCTATATAACTGTACCAACAATTTTCAACTGTTGGAAATATTTAGATCCATATGGTCGGAATATTTACAACTGATAGACAATTCAGCCGGGAATTGTTTTTTTGACAAATCGGATGAACCCTGAATTTTATTTTTGCTCAAAGCACGTTTGTGTGTTATTCCTGCCAACCACAAGGCAATTAATTTCCGCTTTTTCGACTGCAGATAACTCCGATTGGCCGGCATTTTGCAATTGAATCAACTATACTATTATTGATGGAACATTCACATCATATGTCAAATATCTGGCTCGATTGATTTGCGTGTGCCGTTTAGCATGTGCGATAATTGGTGATAAGCCGCCAATGACGATCACATTGAAATCAATCGCTCATGTGAACAACGTCCTTGAGACAGAATTCGACCTTAAACGAAGCATGTGTGACTGTCAATGTCGAATTCTGAGTCCCATTATATATTATCATCAGTATGTATTTGACTCGACGTGGTGGTTCATCAATTATAGTGCCACTCTGTCATTGTTGCCACCGACTATATCATTGAACAATCGATGATCGGTGGGTATGCAAAAAGAACAAAATGGACAATTTTACACGTACATTACCATAACTCAAAGCATGAAGTATCTCGATCTAAATTCCTACCATGTGTACACATAAGAAAGTAGAGAGATTACTAATTTAATATGCTGGAAGCAAAGGGTGTTGCTACTTTCGAAGTTTCATATGTGTGGGATACTATGTGTAAGTTTACTATATGCCTTGCCCCATGTCGCAGAAGAATCCATATTATGAGCAAATAGGTCCAACAGCCATCAAATGTCCGACTGCGATTGTCTATATATGTCATACATTCAATCCAACATTAAAACAAGAACGTGTGTCATTGTCGAATATAGGACCGTCGCCACATGCAACGATGGAACCTGGTTTGATTGTATGTTGCTCACAAGGTAAACTTACTCAAAATATACCGACCCATTACGGCTTCAAATTCCTCAATATTAAGCTAAAATAGGATTTAAATCAATTGTTTTCTGGGACGTCTACTTAGATGAATGCACGCAATAACTACCACACCTATGTACATTATCTGATATTTGTAATAATGCTTTCGATCAGATACATATAACGCATATCGTAAAATGTATCCTGGGGACAATTACCACAATCATGAATATTTGACATATATCAGATACGTAGGTTGTTCCATTGCAGAAAATTGGCGATCGTGCAAAGGAGCTGCTAATTATTGTTTGTGTTAAAAGTACTCCACGGCTACTATATTTCTTGAGAATGTCCTACCTGTAGCGGTTATACTCTATTTTGATTAAAACAATAATTCCGCGGCTATGGCTGATAACATGTGACCAACGAGTTGTCACCCCGTTGCTTGAAATGGATCAGCATCAGTGAAAGGGACACATTTAGCATGACAAGCATCATTCTAATGCTGAGCAACTGAGTATATGACATTTTGAGCACGTCTTCTAACTGTGTGGCTTTCTAATCCTTGTACTTTTCATCTTTGGTTAATTGCCGAGATTGCTCCATACTGATATATAAATTGGATGATATAGTTTTATCCCATTCGAGTACTGTACGTGATTATCATAGTTGGGTACGTGTGACGGAGAGTCGTGTGATACCTACAGTGTGAGACCAACTTTCATGGATCCAAATTTCATGGGACAATCAATACCACGGCCTCACACTTACCGTTATCATTTAAAGCATTAGTATTTACAAATGAGGGGTCAGTTTTGATAATATTCTACCTGTTCCAACCAAACCTGAAAGTTGGTTCTGTGCAACATTCTTGGGGTAAGCTCCAAGTAACTTGATATTATTTAAAATGACCAATGCCTTGTATGAAGTTAAATACTGAATGCATATAATGTGCTTAAATATATTGTGATAGCAACGCGAATTCTGGACAGCCGGGAAGATATAAAATAATATGGTAGCGAATGCATATATATATATAACTCGCCGAAGGCATCAGCCACTACTCAGACATACAAGATATATAGTACATTAGCAGGACAACAATTATACTATTGGTCGTCAATGTGTATTCAATAAAATAATTAATACACCTGCAACCACGCATATCAAGCGGCATATAATTAAGTACAGATAGCAAATACTCAAATGAACTGCTTAAGTAAATAAGCATAAATCCACGTCTGATGGGACCATAGCGAGAATATAACGACACAGATACGTATTGTGTCAGATTTGTTTGAGATTTGTTTCGGTTATTTCAATAGAACATCACTCCAATGAACGTGAAAATCAATTACCCCAGTACGCATTGACAACATTGATGAGATATATAAAATAAATTGTCCATTCTTTGCATACCCGCACTTATCAGGATTCTAAATTGGTTGTTATTGCTTGACAAATAATTTGAGAAATAAAATGAGCATTTAATTTCTCAATGCCAACAGTTTTATTGGATTCTGATCACATTATCAAGAGACATATATGCACGAACGAATAAGCTACAAAACTCATAACATGCAAATAACATAACATTGCAACTCGGAAGCAGGTAATTTTATCGAAACATTTTTTAGTTTTATGGCGGCCATTTTGGTCTCCATCATTGGTTTTACGTAACCAGTTGACTTATACATATTACAATACAGCCTCTATGAAATAAAGATCAGTTACAACCGGTGTGCACACTCAGCGTGCACAGAGTGCCGATATTAAACTTGGCAGCCATCTTGGACGCCATCTTGGATTTTATTACCTTCATAATCTAGGATTTGAACGGAATCTTACATTATCCATGTCCCCGGATGGTTCTGCCCTATATTGGATTGTTTATTTGCACAAATTAAATACATAATACACAAACATAATAATATATATTTCAAATTTGCACAGGAGCGGCATGGCCAATACAGGCCGTCTTCCTGCCGCCCCTTATACATAATAGAGAATAAGCAGATGGCGATCATATTGTTGTTTGACAATCGAGATGTTGCATGAGGGTCAGCTGTTGAAATAATGTGTTGTTAAAATTTTGGGGTTGTGTTTTATATATCCAACTTTGTTCGGGCAGATATGATTAAATAAATGTCTATACAATTATGTGTCCATGGATATGTGCCCATAAATGGTGAGTAATCCAGGGTTACGCACGTAATGAGGACACGTCTCTTAAGGGCAATCATACATAATACATGTATACATATTGTTCCAATTACTTTCTACAATCTCGGCATTCCGCGTTGTCACAAGTTACTGAGCTATTATAGTGTGATTGCACATTTGTACGTATGGAAGATTTAAAGATGGTTCTGCTAGCTGCAAATCTGTGTGTTGTGTCCAAGCAGTTCCACACATACGGAAATGAGTATCTCGGTAGAATTTGAGAGAAATTCGTCCTTGGAATTGTAGTAGCCAAGTTGCCGGACTGTCGTGTTGTTGATATTGGTGTATACTTAAATAAACTTTCGAAAGACGGGGGAAGATATTTGTTTTTCCAATCATACATGAACAATGCGATTTGAAGATGATACAGGTCATGAAACTTTAGAATTTTTAGAGTTTTAAACAACGGCTCTGTGTGACTGCGATATCTTTTGTTGCATAATATCCGGACTGCTTTTTTCTGTAGCCGAAAAAGAGACCCTGATGCTGAAACGTGTCCCCAGATTATTATTCCGTATAGGAGATGACTGTGAATTAAGGAGAAGTACAGAGTTTTTAGTGCACTTTTGGGGAGGAATCGTTTGGCTTTACCTAGACAGTATATTGCATGTGATATTTTTCTGGTTAGCATTGATATGTGGTACTTAAAAGTAAGATTTTCGTCAATGATTATGCCAAGGAATTTAAGTGATTTTTCTTGGTTTTGATTACTTACACGAACTAGTTCCTTTTTATTCAATTTAATTCGCAGATCTGCCCATTTAAAATCGTTATTTTGTGGATGCAGCAACATATATTTAGTTTTTGATTCATTGAGGGATAGTCGGTTACTACAGCACCAGCGGTATACTTTATCTAGTTCATCGTTTATCTTATTCTGAATGGTTTTAGAGTTATTCCCTGACATGTATAATGTTGTGTCGTCAGCAAATGAAAGAAATTTGAGATTGGTGCTGTTGGGCATGTCGTTGACATACATTAGAAATAGGATGGGACCAAGGATAGACCCCTGTGGTACTCCACATGTCATAGTCAACATTCCCGATTGATGATCATGGACTTCTACATATTGTCGCCTGTCATGTAAGTAACTTCTGAACCAGTCATTAGCGATTCCCCTTATTCCATAGTGATCGAGCTTTCTAAGTAAAATTTCGTGACTTATGGTGTCAAAAGCTTTTGATAAGTCTAAGAAAATGGCAATGGTGGAGTCACGGGTTTTTTTGTCATTACATTCCGCTACATCTTCGAGAAGATGTATAAGTGGATGAATGGTAGAATGTTTCTTACGAAAGCCATATTGGTGTTCATGAAGAATTTTATGTTTGTTGAGGAACGATGAAAGCCGAGCATTGATTATTTTTTCCATTATTTTGGAAAATGCAGGTAATATGCTGATTGGTCTATAATTTTCAATCTGATCGCGTTCCCCTTTTTTGTATATAGGCATTATTCTAGATATTTTCATTTTCTCGGGCACAAGTCCCTGGGCAAATGAGAGATTAAAAATATGCGTGAGTGGTCCAACCGTTTCGTTAATTGTTTGTTTCATTAGTTTCACGGATACATCGTTTATATCTGTGCAAGTTTTATTAGATAATTTCGAGCAAAGTGATATTAGTTCATCTCTGTTTGTTGGGAAAATAAAAAGGTTATTTTCATACTGCCCCGGTAGGTAATCGATGAAGTTCATCCCTGGAATCTGTGTTACATTGTTTGCGGTAATTCTTCCAATGTCAGCGAAAAATGTGTTGAATGCGCATGCTATAGTTGTCGGGTCAGACAGTTTTCCGTTACCGGTACCATTTGAAAATTCGGTAGGAAAGGTATTCAAACCATGAGATATTTTAAGGGCTTCTTTCAGTATCGTCCAAGTGCGTCGCATGTTTGCTTGATTTTCTTTGAGAATATTGTCGTAATAATGATTTTTACTCCGCCGTTTTAATTGGTTGTATATTCTGCAGTATATTTTGTATCTACCTATGTTTTCATCTGTTGGAAATTTTAACTTATTGGTGTACAATTTGCTTTTTTTTACTGACGATTGAATGAGTCCTTTAGTCATCCATGGTTCTCGTTTAGTGTACTTGTTTGGTGGTTTGCGTTTAATTTTTGGAAAGGCTTCTTCGAAGAATAAGGAGTAGCTGCGCAAAAAGGCGTTATATGCTAGGTCTGCGTCTTGGTATATGAAGACCTCATCGAATGAATGATTGTTCAGAAGACTTTTAAATTTTGTTATATTGTTTTCGGACATTATTCTAGTTGTTGTTTGATTTACGTCATTCTTTGTATTGGTATCATTGGTTTCGACGTGGAATGTACCAAAGTGGTCTGAGACGTCCGATAGGATGATTCCACTGTGAAATTTGCAGTTGGATATGCTATTTGTGTAAATGTGGTCAATGAGAGTCGCTGAGAATTCAGCTACTCTCGTTGGTTTAGTAATCACTGGCATGAATCCACGTTCGAACATATTACTGATGAAAGCATTTGTTTTACTGTGTGAATCAGAATGCAGTAAGTCTATGTTAAAATCACCAACGATGTATACTTTTGCATTTAATTCGTTAAGTTTGATAATAACATTGTCAAGCTGATTAGAGAAGGTTTCTATGTCAGCGAGCGGGGCACTGTTAGGTCGGTATATAGAGCCTACAATGTATGAATTTTTTTTACCCGGATTTATTTCTACAAATAGTGTTTCAATTACATGGGGAATGAATATCGAGAGGTCATTTCTAGTTTTATATTTAAGGCTACTTTTAATGAAAATTCCGACCCCACCCCTTCCGTCATCATTGTCCGGACGAGATTTGTACTCGAATGGGTGATATCCTTCTAATGTGAAAGTATCCCTTACCCTAAAAACTTCAGATAGCGCAATTATGTCAAATAAGTTTTCCCCTGATTGTTGAATATTACATAGGAGGTCAACAAATGAGTCCCAGTTCGCTGTCAAGCTTCGACAGTTTAGCCCAAGGAGAGACGTCGTCTTCCTTTCAATTGATAGTTTCTCCTTGATTTGAAGTGGGGCATAATAATCTGATTGGTGGTTCAGAATGTCGTAAATGTTACTCCCATTATCACAGTCATCGCCCTTATATACGGTGGCAAAGTTATAGTCATCACCCTGGAGCTCACCCACAGATAGTCTATCGATAACCATTGTTTGAAATTATATTAGAGTTATATATTTTACCCCAAATCAGGAATGTACTTTCATTTTTCGGCATATTTAGTACCGTGTCCGTGTAAAGATACCTAACATGCGCATCCTTGTCACACAACAATTTCATCTTGAGCAGTACGGAATAACAGAACATAAAACATTTACAGAACAATTTGATGGGAATCATATACATATATACATATTAGTATAAGCAATACATGTGTATACATGTGCATTCGTGTATAAACAAATATAATGCATAGCATTGGCATGATATACAAGATGGTCCGCTGTTGTGTAAGTCGCTATATTTGTCAGTCGACTATTCCGACGAGCGTCTCAACAGTCATTGACTGTTTTGATTTTTGTGTATATTAGCGGCAGCTCAACAAGGCCGTGCGTTTCGTGCAGGTCGTGTTTCACGGGTGATTGACCAGGTTGACACTACAAAATGCGCATTGTCGATGTTTTATTGGAAACAACCTGCATGGGTGCATTTAAGTGGCTATTTGTGAAATTGGGGTGAGGTTAAGTTTTTATCGGTTAGTTTACCATTTGGAGATATATAATAAAGATAGGACCATCATTTTGTAGGCAATACCCTTCCATTTGCAAAAATATTTAACTTGGAAGAATTCGACAGATATGCTATATTTGCACAGAGTTAATGATCTAGTCCGGTTACCATACATCTGGTGTATAGAGTGTCAATATAACAATTGGCGGCCATCTTGGACGCAATCTTGGATTTTATATTACCTTCCTAATCTAGGATTTGAACGATGTTTTACATTATCAGTGGCGCCGTACGATTCTACACAATATGAAAAGGTAAACTGTGCATTGTCAATTTATTTGGTGGACACAAACTGCATGTACACACATATGTGGTTATTTGTGAAATTGGGGGATGGTTAAGTTTTTGTCTATTATGTCAATACTTGGAAAGATATAATGTAAGTATGAACATCATTATATAGGGGGTACCCTTCCATTTCCAAAAATATATAACTTGGAAGAATTAGACAGATATGCTATCTTTGCACAGAGTTGACGCACAACACTTTGTCTGAATCGCCATGAATTTTTGACGCGTCACGCTACATATTTTACCATGACGTCACGAAATCAGAACGAAAGCAGAAAAACGATGTTGAATCTGATTAAGTGTCTATATTCGTTCCATAATTTGCATATATGTTTACAATCTTTCCGATGTTGCTGCCCTGTTAACTAGTTGGCTAATGCCTGTTAACCTTTGAAAATATGTCATTTTTTAGGTAGGGTACCCTATGAAACATAGTGAAAAGTTATATTTTGTCACCTATCTCGACTCGGCGCCCTCTGAATTCGAAAACTAGAGTAATTTTCCCATAAGAAAATGATGGTCGCATAAATTCCCCCGATGTGCGACGATCACCCCCCCCCCCCCCCCCCCAGCACAGCCTAGACTATTAGCCATTAATCAATTTGACAGATAGGATAAATAATTATCCAGCCAGCAGGTTGTTTATCTTTACCTTCATACAACCACCCCTAGAGCTTTGTAACATATGTCATCACTCAATTAATAACATATTTCGCTTGGAATGACATCTATTAAAGGTACACTCATATAGTCTGGATATTGGATATTGATATCATTATATTACATGCAATAAAATCTGCCTATTTTCAAAACAGGACATCACACCTAATTAATGATATACATATTAAAACAAATTAGTGTCAGTGACATTTTTGTTTTAATTAAATAATTTTGTTATTATTATAAAAGTTTTTTATATTTTTTGCCTGTTAAATTGAGTGAGGAAATTCAAGATAAACATTTTTTTTTAAATTAAAATTTGGAATTAAAAAAAAGGGGTTATATCTCCTTTAAAATAAATCGGATCAAATCCATATTCGAACTTGATCTGTATTTTGGGCTGACAATCTCACATATAAACATTTTTGTCAATCTGATAAAAAAAATGTGTGAGTTTTTGCAGCATGCATGAATTCTAAGTAAAAAGGGCCATGACTCTGTAACAAAAATATTGGATCAAACCCATATTCGAACTCGAACTGTATTTTGGGATGTGAAACCTATATACCGGTATATACTGTACAAAATTTGGTTTCGATCAAATAGAAAATGTTAGAGTTATCGCATTATGCCTAAAGTGTCTACGGAGGGACAGACAGACGTACCTGGTACAGATGGATGGATGAACGACGAGTGGCCAAACATTGACACTAAGTGTACCATACTATGGTATACATGTAGGTACCGGTACACATAAATGTTTTATCTCATGTAGAGTACAAGAAAAATATATCAAACCTGGTGTGCCCTTTTAATATTTCTATTTACATTTGTAATCAATTGAAATCAATGCCGAAAACGCTTTCCATTAATATATAAATAAAACAAACTAGACCTACAGTTCTAAAAGTGTTATGAACAATTATTTTGTTCTCATAGACTGATACAGAGCTTTCAAGTTTTAAAAAATTTGAAAACCAAAGTTGTCTTCCCATGCAACCAACAAAATTCCAAAAAATCTACTAAACACAATCACATTATTAACTGCCAATAGTAATGCTATTAAACAATAAAACCAGATTACATGTATGCCTTTAAGATGCACAATATATTGTCAATAACACTCACCAGTGGGTGCTAAATATACATGTACGGTTATTGGCGTTTAAAGCTGTTATCTCAGCGTTGAAAACGCACCCAATGCTGCTATTTGTGGTTATGTGTGCAGCAGATATATGTAACATTAAAGGTAGGTACTCAATCTGATAAGACCGTCATAAATTACTATTTCTTTGACTTCGGGGTTAACAAATAATTGATTCGAGTCGAGGAACCTACCCATCAACGCTCAGTGTGACCAGATATCATTTTTTGAAGTTGTGTTATATCTATTGTTTGTGGCCCAGAACACGCTGTCAAAAGAATTACCCAGTATATGTCTGCCCGAGTCGTCAATGATCCAGTCATTCGCAGACATTTGTTTAATACAGTTCTTTATGCCAATTTTTAATTTGTTTATGAATAGAACCTGGTGTGAAATTGTCTACAATGGAGGTTACGAGCAGTTTACCTCATCAAAATACAAACCATTAATAGAACAATGCATATATGGCATCAGTACTGACAGTAGCTCGCAGACGAGTATGAATCGCCACACCGTAGCATTTCAACCAGGCTCTGCTCAATGCTAATAATTAATTTTATGACCCAATGTATATTTGTTTGTATTTGATAATTTATGCAATAAGAGCAAATACGTCTCAATAGAAATATGCATTTTTTCAAGACTGTGGGGACAATAATCGAACGGATCATCTGGACGATACAGACACTGTGAAATAACATCAACACCAAGAACATTAACATATTTATGATATTAAATACCTTCCAACGGTGCACATACAACCCAACTAACATAGCTATACATATGACTTGTAAGTTAAATACCGTACCGAATCAACATATACATATATATACATGTATATAGGCCTATCATCACATGTACATATATACATGTATGTAGATTTTGTGATCAATCAGTTTATTGCCCAATATCGTGCATCTATCAATTCGGTCGATTTATCTTGATATACGGAGCGCGCAGACTCTCATTTCTTGTGCTTTTACTCAATGAGGTTAAATTTTATGATTTAGCCTTGAATCATTTCGTTTTCAAGTAGAGTTAATCTTGATTTTCAATTTAGTTCCATTGTTTACGAAAAACGTGCTATCAACACGCATGTCAGTGTTCGTGTTAGTTAATGTCATCCTAACAAACCGCGGGTCGAGGGGTGGAGCTTATTCAGCTTAATTTTATATCAAGATGCCCGCAGCTGTTATCAGACGTCTATTGAAACAAGACAGCTGTCAATCAAGACTAGATTTTAAATGTATTCGCATATCAATTTCCAATGCAATTTCCAATTTCCAATGAAATTACATGTAATTGGTAGGGAATGCGATAAAAAATCTACCCAATACTGCACCAGGACTGGGTACATCACACAAGTGTACTCTATAAATGTCCTGTGGCTTCACACCAGTGATACTAGTATGTCCTCAAAATATATGGAAGTGTCAACACTGCGCGTTACCGGTACAAATGTACATGTACATGTTCAAAATACTACTACATGTAATTGGTCAGCTAATATAATTATGCAGCTACATGCTTACAGCTACATGTAGTTCAATTTGTGCAATAAATGGGCCTGGGGCCACCGGGTGGACCATATGCATTGGATACATATTTCAATTCAATCATGGCTTCAAAACATGAATTTGTGCTGACAAATTTGACACCACAGTTAGAATTGCTATATCTATGTTAATAGAAAAACATTGGGCGCCGTAACCTTGACGCCCAGAAACAAAATGTCAACAGAATTATTGTGCTCTGCATGGCAAAAAGTCCACGTGGGGCGCGCACACATCACATGATGTTGTTTTCGCCCTTGCATGGATATGCATTCATCCACAGTTGTAATAACTGTACTTGAGTCAGATTAAGTAAACCGCTGTGAATATATATGCATGTACATGTACATGTTGTATGTTAGCAATATTAAGCGCAAGATCCGCCCTTGATAACTTGAACAAATAAGGTTCATTGGATACAATTGAAAAAAAAAATTGTCTTTGTTTGAAAACAGATCACTGAGATCAGCAGACTGTTACAGTACAAGCGTGACACCAAATATTTTGTTATGTTTGTGCAGAAATAGTAATTTTATCAAGAGAGTTAATAAGTCAGTGTAACATGTACATGTACTAGTATGTAAGACAAATCGGCAATGCATATATATATATATATTCACTTCTATAAATTAAATTTGAAATCCAGTTGCCATGTACCGGTATCTTCGAAAGGTTTGTGTAATGTCAGTCACAATAACTCGACGTGGTGGTTCATCAATTATAGTGCCACTCTGTCATTGTTGCCACCGGCTATAGCATTGAACAATCGATGATCGGTAGTTATGCAAAAAGAACAAAATGGACGTACACAGAGTTGAAAATATAAATCCCTCCCAACCATGGGGGTCCACCATCCTCCCTACATGCAAAACTAACTTTTTCCTCCAACACATTGGGTGGGTCCACATCCCCTCTTTCCCTATCATTTTTCTGGATATCATATGTTTAAGTGTACCTTTTTAAAAGAGTTCCTTATAGAAAGACGATTTGTGTCAGATTCAGCTAACTATAAATAAAAGTTTGAAAGAACTGATCGAACCACCTGAATCGTACACTGTTGATGAGTTTGAGTAATAGTAACAATAATTATTATGTATATAAAACTCATGTTGCCTACGTTGTGATCGTTCTATACTGTGTTTTATGCCTTTCATGTTGCAATCAAATATGCATATTTATTCCCATCTGCATGGAATTGAAACCCCCTATTTCTATGATTGTCATATAGTAAATATTTATCCATCTAAATATGAATTATTCCCCCAAAACTGGTGCCATTGTGATGGCATGACTCGAGGTATTCAACATATCTGTTCAATCTAACCGAGGGAATTTAAGTTGATGTGTCATCATATATGTGGTCACCCCTATCAAAAGTTCTTTACCCCCGACCACCCCAGACCTGTGTATGATTTTTGTTTCGTCAGACCCCCCACCCATATCATTTTCCTGTTCAATAATGCTCATCCGATCTAATTCTAGCGCATTTGTTAAGATAAATAAACCATTACATGTATATGGATGCCGTTCATGACAGTATGGGAATTCATAGACGCTCTTTATTCATTAATCTCTTGTCACTAATAATTGTAAATGCACATGTTTCCAAAAATATATCCGCATAAATATGTCATGCATATAGATATGGTATAATTCTGCACATTTAGGCACACAACAATGAGCAATTAACCTCCAAAAGACATTTTGAAACGTAAATTACTGAATTTATATTGAATCAGGATCACGAACATCCTCCTCAATGTCACATTTATTCTCATGTTGTGCTATACCATACTGGAAAATGTTCCTATTGATCCGCCCTTTAAAATTCACTACGATTCGACGAAATTTTCTTGACAAAACGCTTGATTTTAACCCAAATGTGACGATGTTGCCAACACAAAAAAGAAAGTTTGGGTGCAGAAATTAAGAGAAATAAACCATTATATGTATACCGTATATGAAATTATTGGAATTCGTAGACGCTCTTTATCCATTAATCTCTTGTATTGATGCCAGAAATAATATTGTTGTTATATGGGCAGTGGGTTGGTTCTCCAGAGTCATTTAAGTGGATGAGTTCTAGTTCCTCATTGATGTCAAAGAGGATGCCATCATGCTTATTTGTTTGTTTGTTTGCTGTTGAAAATTTGACGTTTGGCGTTGAAGTCGCCTAGGAATATGCATTGCTTATATATCTTTTTGTAAAGTTTGGGGGAGAGGTATATTGTGTAGGGTTGTACATTGAGATAATGGTGAGTGTATTGTTTTTAAAGGCACGGTTGGCGTTCGTTGCAGAAATATTCATATTTGTTCAAATCGCCATCAACAGACGGAATATTAAAATATATATAATTTTGTTCATATGCCAAACATAATTAGCGCGTAATTTTTATATTTTCGTCAAGACGTACGATGGTGTACGTAAACAAGAGCCTGCTCGTGCTACATAAGTTGTGCTTCTGTTTACATATCACAGCGCAATTATATTGGTTATTCACACACAAATAATATAAACGCTCTTTATGATTTCCTTATCAGGAAAACAGTAACAAATAACGCTCTTTGTGTTAACCATATCCGGATCTAAACAAAAGCCAGGTAACGTAACGTTTTTTTGCTTTTGTTTCCATACCAAAGAAAAAACAATTACAATAACATACTGTTTATGCCATATTTCTTATTGGCAAATGAACAAAGTATGTCTATATTTTACTATTCTTTCTGTTTATGGCGGTTTTTGACGGAGGTGAATATTTTAACAGCATAACTACCGTCAACGCCGCCCGTATCTTTAATGGTATATCTATAGCAATAACTTCATCGTTAATAACATTATCATTTTTGTTAATAAGTGCAATAGTTTGTGCTTAAGGCCGTGTTGGATTAGGAACACCTCTGTCGTGGCAAGTGCGGTCTATTCGAATTAAATTATATCTTGGAAATCGAAATTTTTATTTGTGATCTAGTTTTGTTTCGTTAAGCGCTATGATTTTTGGTTTATAATATGCGATATATTCTATAATCTCCTGTTTGTGGCTTCTGAGGCCATTGATGTTTATATGGGTGATTTTTTTAATCCTAGCTTTCTGTTCTCCTTAACAGCTGCTTCCTCTTTGTAGTCTATGAATCCTTTGAAAAATGTAACAGTTGAGAATGCTCTTTATTATCCACTTATTGTGGGCATATGAAGTTATTTAAAGGCATATGTCAGCATTGTTTCGTTGTAAAAAACAATATAGTGCCAAGATATGAATGGAGACATGAATATTAAATGTGCCCCAGCTATAACTGTGTAAGTGAGAAGTAAAATATATGTGGTTCCATACGTTGTGATGCTACTGAAATCTGCCTGTAAATAACATGCAATTATCTCACAATAATCAATAATACAGACATTTGAAGGCAAATGTCAGCAGCACCGTCCCAACGCACAACCAATCGCATTCTTAACATTAATACAGCAGAAGAACCGTCTCCAGATAAAATTCGTTTTGCAACTCTTTGCGTCCGCTTATTTCAGGTAATAATGACAAACGGGTGCCTTCCTAAATTTCATTAACATGACCTCTCAACCACTCCTTTATAACAATATTTAGACCAACTGAATTTTAGTTGACTTCCTTGTCATGACATTGTGCCATCATGATTAATCATTCGACCTGATCGAGACATTGTATTCGTCACAAAAACATACATAGTACCGAATTTCTTTCTCTTCTTTTTTTTGGAATCATTTTTGTGAAATATGATTTCGGATTATCCCTCTTTTATCGAAAAAACGGCAATATCCATATTAACCTATTATAGTTAAATAATATGAACATAAGCTAGCTTAATTAACGAACCAAAGCTGAACAACATGGGTGCCCGTTTGGTGGGGTGGGGCAATTAACTATTTATGTGGTCATTCAACCAGTAAAACTGATGTTGTCACATGGCATAGCAGCTGAAATAACGATAAACCTTTATCGACCGACCAACATGGATGTTCCTGTGGCTTCAATCTCACATGATTGAATCATTTTACAACTGGTACTTCAAGTTCATAAAGTTGGAAATATTATAAATGTGGCCATTTGTTGGTCTAGTTACAACAGATTTTCCACTGAATACCAAAGTTAGGGGGGGTCAAAACCAGAACCCCTCCCATCAATTATGTGGTTCTAAACTCAGCTCATAAATCACCATCTACATGTACATCTAACGGGACTATGAGTTCGAACTCCGTAAAATAACAGAAGCTGAGAAACTGGTGTGAATTAAAATGTGACGGGGTCTCAAGCATGTCTACCCCTGCACATCAGAAAAATGCCATTAACCTTATCATGACAAGAGCTCAATGAAATTTTGAGAACATGCACACTTATATATGGGAGTCTCCCATTGGGAGCCTCGCGTATATAAGAAAAGACATTGGCCTAACAACATTTGCCTTAACATTGTAAACCAGTGCACTTTTATATGCGAGGCTCACCATGAGAGACATGCATATATGTGTACATGTATACATGTATAAGTGTGTGCACAGGCACATTATCTTTAATGCTGCACCAGTATGAAAGGGTTAAATGGCAAAAGTAGCTTGAGGATGGATGTGATCCATCATATCGCAGGTCAATTCAACCAGTCCCACACGATTTCGTGTTCAAGTGCTTGTGTACTAATTTATAGCACAAACTTATACCGGTATTTCCTTCGCCAGTTGATAGAAATACATGATTTTCAATTTTGTCAATAATTCATAATTTCACTCACCCTGTAGTGTGTAGACTATAGTGACAAGTGTTGCTATATATTGTCATATTTTCACAATAAAAGGTAAACTACCGCCAGGAATGAAATGAAATTGCAATTCAATATTCATAATTCTCATTTGCAGTAGCAGTAATTGAAATACATACAACTGATAAGATATCACTTTAGGCAAATGCTTTATAATTTCTACAGCAAGTCAGGAGCTTTTACAAGAATCAAAATGTCGAAAATGAGTTAATGAAAATCATGAATAATGATTTACTTGTACTCTTGTCGGATTTAAAGGCATGCTACACATGTATCAAAAATATTTCTGTCATTTGTTCAGTATAATGGCGGCATGATTGAGATTTCTTGTACTATAGTGGAATATAAAACAGGGAACGCTCAATGTTGGCTATAAAAAATAAAGTAATAATGGGGCACTTCTCTCAGTCTAACACAAGGTCATAACTGGCAAAGGGCCAAAACTCTGAAAAGAGTGCAGACAAAACTTGCACTGTGAAGGACGGGGTCAAACGAAGGTCTCCACAATATATATCTGAACCCTCCGAATGGTTGTAACTGGCAAATATAAAACTGGTATGTGGGGATCCTTTCCACCAACCTATGCTCAACGTACAAAAACACCCTATAATTAACACCCCGAGTTACAAGCTTAAATATTCTTTCGGACACAAAATTCACAAATTTCTAACTCAAACAAGGGCCGTAACTCTGGTAAATATTAGAGGTGTGGATGTCCCGATGGGACTAAGGATACCCCCCTTTTTAAAACACTAAGATGGTTCACATGTCAGTAATCATTTAGTTAAAATAATAAAATAACTGATTCTCATTGCAGGTACAAAACCCTAACCCCAATCATAAAACATATTGAGCAAATGAGAGGCCGATCATGATCGGCATATGTTAACCCATCCCTTGGCGATAGTAAATTACTATGATCGGAAACATAGGTGAGAGTTTTGATGTTGAATTATACATGTGGAGTATACTGTTATGTACTATTATAGACCATACATGTACATAATACCGCGTAAAAATGTTTGTTCCCAGGACTTTCCGTGTTACAGGGTAAGGAAATATTTCACCTATTTTTCCCGCCAAATCCAAACCGGCTAATTAAAGAGCAAGATAATGTCGTAGCAGGTACATTGACATACTGTATGTACGTCCCAAAAGTTTGACTGCTATACTTTAAAAGTATGGGTTGAGACTTTAGGAAAATACCACGGAAATTGCAAAGGGGGGGAATTCAAACATCGAGATAATTTTTTTTAGACAAGTACATCTGATGGGTATTGTTCAGGCGCATCTACAGCGCAATTTTCTAATTTTCAGATGCAACGGTTTACTCGTGTCAACGCTATATAACATAAATATGTATACTTAAGTAGTCTATCACTAACCGATTTTTAGCCCCAAATCCAAACGGGCTAATGCAGGAGCGAGTTTAATGCAGGAGCATGTAAGCCGGTAAGCTAGCTTAATTAACGAATCAAAGCTGACTAACATGGGTGCCCGTTTGGTGGGGTGGGGCAATTAACTGTTAGTGTGGTCATTTAACCAGTAAAACTGATGTTGTGATATGGCATAGCAGCTGACACGACGATAAACCTCTATCAACCGACCAACATGGATGTCCATGTGGCTTCAATCTCACATGATTGAATAATTTTACAACTGGTACTTCAAGTTCATAAAGTTAGAAATATTCTAAATGTTGCCATTTGTTGGTCTATTTACAACATATTTTACACTGAATACCAATGTTAGGGGGGCCAATCCCAGAAACCCTCCCACAAATTATGTGGTTCTAAACCCAGCTCATAAATCAACCCACACGGTTAACAGTTCACATATGATACATATGGGTAAATCTCATATTTCTGAACCAAATATAAAACGAGAGGCCGATCACGATCGACAGATGTTTAACCCATACCTTGGCGATAGCGATTAGCTATAACTGATAATTGGTCAAAGATATGATCACAGTAATACATATATCAGTACTTAAACACAAAATCAAAAGCTCATATTATATAATTTATCTTAATAAGGGGTTAAAGTATTTGGGGTGGGGTGAGTCGTTTTAAATCTCATAACTCTGTCCCTATTCACACAAGGACCTCTCACTGTGAGATCCAATGGTTTAGCCATTAATAAATTTGACAGATAGGATAAATAATTATTTTAGTTGTTTATCTTTACCTTCATACAACCACCCCCTAGAGCTTTGTAACATATGTCATCACTCAATTAATAACATATTTCGCTTGGAATGACATATATTAAAGGTACAGTCATATAGTCTGGATATTGGATATTGATATCATTATATGAAATGCAACTATTGCAATAAAATTAATGATTAATGATATACAATTAAAACAAATTAGTGTCAATGACATTTTTTTTTAATTAAATAAATTTGTTATTATTATAAAAGTTTTTTAATATTTTTTGCCTGTTAAATTGAGCGAGGAAATTCAAGATAAACATTTTTTTCTAAATTAAAATTTGGAATTAAAAAAAAGGGGTTATATCTCCTTTAAAATAAATCGGATCAAATCCATATTCGAACTTGATCTGTATTTTGGGCTGACAATCTCACATATAAACATTTTTGTCAATCAGATAAAAAAAATGTGTGAGTTTTTGCAGCATGCGTGAATTCGAAGTAAAAAGGGCCATGACTCTGTAAAAAAAATCTTGGATCAAACCCATATTCGAACTCGAACTGTATTTTGGGATGTGAAACCTATATACGGTATATACTGTACAAAATTTGGTTTCGATCAAATAGAAAATGTTAGAGTTATCGCATTATGCCTAAAGTGTCTACGGAGGGACAGACAGACGTATCTGGTACAGATGGATGGATGAACGGCGAGTGGCCAAACATTGACTCTAAGTGTACCATACTATGGTATACATGTAGGTACCGGTACACATAAACTTTTTATCTCATGTAGAGTACAAGAAAAATATATCAAACCTGGTGTGCCCCTTTAATATTTATATTTACATTTGTAATCAATTGAAATCAATGCCGAAAAAGCTTTCCATTGATATATAAATAAAACAAACTAGACCTACAGTTCTAAAAGTGTTATGAACAATTATTTTGTTCTCATAGACTGATACAGAGCTTTCAAGTTTTTAAAAATTTGAAAACCAAAGTTGTCTTCCCATGCAACCAACAAAATTCCAAAAAATCTACTAAACACAATCACATTATGAACTGCCAATAGTAATGCTATTAAACAATAAAACCAGATTACATGTATGCCTTTAAGATGCACAATATATTGTCAATAACACTCACCAGTGGGTGCTAAATATACATGTACGGTTATTGGCGTTTAAAGCTGTTATCTCAGCGTTGAAAACGCACCCAATGCTGCTATTTGTGGTTATGTGTGCAGCAGATATATGTAACATTAAAGGTAGGTACTCAATCTGATCAAACTGTCATAAATTACTATTTCTTTGACTTCGGGGTTAACAAATAATTGATTCGAGTCGAGGAACCTACCCATCAACGCTCAGTGTGACCAGATATAATTTTTTGAAGTTGTGTTATATTTATTGTTTGTGGCCCAGAACACGCTGTCAAAGGGATTACCCAGTATATGTCTGCCCGAGTCGTCAATGATCCAGTCATTCGCAGACATTTGTTTAATACAGTTCTTTATGCCAATTTTTAATTTGTTTATGAATAGAACCTGGTGTGAAATTGTCTACAATGGAGGTTACGAGCAGTTTACATCATCAAAATACAAACCATTAATAGAACAATGCATATATGGCATCAGTACTGACAGTAGCTCGCAGACGAGTATGAATCGCCACACCGTAGCATTTCAACCAGGCTCTGCTCAATGCTCATAATTAATTTTATGACCCAATGTATATTTGTTTTTATTTGATAATTTAATGCTGCACCAGTATGAAAGGGTTAAATGGCAAAAGTAGCTTGAGGATGGATGTGATCCATCATATCGCAGGTCAATTCAACCAGTCCCACACGATTTCGTGTTCAAGTGCTTGTGTACTAATTTATAGCACAAACTTATACCGGTATTTCCTTCGCCAGTTGATAGAAATACATGATTTTCAATTTTGTCAATAATTCATAATTTCACTCACCCTGTAGTGTGTAGACTATAGTGACAAGTTTTGCTATATATTGTCATATTTTCACAATAAAAGGTAAACTACCGCCAGGAATGAAATGAAATTGCAATTCAATATTCATAATTCTCATTTGCAGTAGCAGTAATTGAAATACATACAACTGATAAAATATCACTTTAGGCAAATGCTTTAGAATTTCTACAGCAAGTCAGGAGCTTTTACAAGAATCAAAATGTCGAAAATGAGTTAATGAAAATCATGAATAATGATTTACATGTACTCTTGTCGGATTTAAAGGCATGCTACACATGTATCAAAAATATTTCTGTCATTTGTTCAGTATAATGGCGGCATGATTGAGATTTCTTGTACTATAGTGGAATATAAAACAGGGAACGCTCAATGTTGGCTATAAAAAATAAAGTAATAATGGGGCACTTCTCTCAGTCTAACACAAGGTCATAACTGGCAAAGGGCCAAAACTCTGAAAAGAGTGCAGACAAAACTTGCACTGTGAAGGACGGGGTCAAACGAAGGTCTCCACAATATATATCCGAACCCTCCGAATGGTTGTAACTGGCAAATATAAAACTGGTATGTGGGGATCCTTTCCACCACCCTATGCTCAACGTACAAGAACACCCTATAATTAACACCCCGAGTTACAAGCTTAAATATTCTTTCGGACACAAAATTCACAAATTTCTAACTCAAACAAGGGCCGTAACTCTGGTAAATATTAGAGGTGTGGATGTCCCGTTGGGACTAAGGATACCCCCCTTTTTAAAACACTAAGATGGTTCACATGTCAGTAATCATTTAGTTAAAATAATAAAATAACTGATTCTCATTGCAGGTACAAAACCCTAACCCCAATCATAAAACATATTGAGCAAATGAGAGGCCGATCATGATCGTATCTGGTACAGATGGATGGATGAACGGCGAGTGGCCAAACATTGACTCTAAGTGTACCATACTATGGTATACATGTAGGTACCGGTACACATAAACGTTTTATCTCATGTAGAGTACAAGAAAAATATATCAAACCTGGTGTGCCCATTTAATATTTATATTTACATTTGTAATCAATTGAAATCAATGCCGAAAAAGCTTTCCATTGATATATAAATAAAACAAACTAGACCTACAGTTCTAAAAGTGTTATGAACAATTATTTTGTTCTCATAGACTGATACAGAGCTTTCAAGTTTTTAAAAATTTGAAAACCAAAGTTGTCTTCCCATGCAACCAACAAAATTCCAAAAAATCTACTAAACACAATCACATTATTAACTGCCAATAGTAATGCTATTAAACAATAAAACCAGATTACATGTATGCCTTTAAGATGCACAATATATTGTCAATAACACTCACCAGTGGGTGCTAAATATACATGTACGGTTATTGGCGTTTAAAGCTGTTATCTCAGCGTTGAAAACGCACCCAATGCTGCTATTTGTGGTTATGTGTGCAGCAGATATATGTAACATTAAAGGTAGGTACTCAATCTGATCAAACTGTCATAAATTACTATTTCTTTGACTTCGGGGTTAACAAATAATTGATTCGAGTCGAGGAACCTACCCATCAACGCTCAGTGTGACCAGATATAATTTTTTGAAGTTGTGTTATATCTATTGTTTGTGGCCCAGAACACGCTGTCAAAGGGATTACCCAGTATATGTCTGCCCGAGTCGTCAATGATCCAGTCATTCGCAGACATTTGTTTAATACAGTTCTTTATGCCAATTTTTAATTTGTTTATGAATAGAACCTGGTGTGAAATTATCTACAATGGAGGTTACGAGCAGTTTACATCATCAAAATACAAACCATTAATAGAACAATGCATATATGGCATCAGTACCGACAGTAGCTCGCAGACGAGTATGAATCGCCACACCGTAGCATTTCAACCAGGCTCTGCTCAATGCTCATAATTAATTTTATGACCCAATGTATATTTGTTTTTATTTGATAATTTATGCAATAAGAGCAAATACGTCTCAATAGAAATATGCATTTTTTCAAGACTGTGAGGACAATAATCGAACGGATCATCTGAACGATACAGACACTGTGAAATAACATCAACACCAAGAACATTAACATATTTAGGATATTAAATACCTTCCAATGGTGCACATACAACCCAACTAACAGAGCTATAAATATGACGTCTAAGTTAAATACCGTACCGATTCAACAGATATATATATATATATTTATACATGTATATAGGCCTATCATCACATGTACATGTATACATGTATGTAGATTTTGTGATCAATCAGTTTATTGCCCAATATCGTGCATCTATCAATTCGGTCGATTTATCTTGATATACGGAGCGCGCAGACTCTCATTTCTTGTGCTTTTACTCAATGAGGTTAAATTTAATGATTTAGCCTTGAATCATTTCGTTTTCAAGTAGAGTTAATCTTGATTTTCAATTTAGTTCCATTGTTTACGAAAACGTGCTATCAACACGCATGTCAGTGTTCGTGTTAGTTAATGTCATCCTAACAAACCGCGGGTCGAGGGGTGGAGCTTATTCAGCTTAATTTTATATCAAGATGCCCGCAGCTGTTATCAGACGTCTATTGAAACAAGACAGCTGTCAATCAAGACTTGATTTTAAATGTATTCGCATATCAATTTCCAATGCAATTTCCAATTTACAATGAAATTACATGTAATTGGTAGGGAATGCGATAAAAAATCTACCCAATACTGCACCAGGACTGGGTACATCACACAAGTGTACTCTATAAATGTCCTGTGGCTTCACGCCAGTGATACTAGTATGTTCTCAAAATATATGGCAGTGTCAACACTGCGGGTTACCGGTACAAATGTACATGTACATGTTCAAAATACTACTACATGTAATTGGTCAGCTAATATAATTATGCAGCTACATGCTTACAGCTAGTTCAATGTGTGCAATAAATGGGTCCGGGGCCACCGGGTGGACCATATGCATTGGATACATATTTCAATTCAATCATGGCTTCAAAACATGAATTTGTGCTGACAAATTTGACACCACAGTTAGAATTGCTATATCTATGTTAATAGAACACTTTGGACGCCTAAACCTTGACGCCCAGAAACAAAATGTCAACAGAATTATTGTGCTCTGCATGGCAAAAAGTCCACGTGGGGCGCGCACACATCACATGATGTTGTTTTCGCCCTTGCATGGATATGCATTCATCCACAGTTGTAATAACTGTACTTGAGTCAGATTAAGTAAACCGCTGTGTATATATATGCATGTACATGTACATGTTGTATGTTAGCAATATTAAGCGCAAGATCCGCCCTTGATAACTTGAACAAATAAGGTTCATTGGATACAATTGAACAAATTATTTTGACTTTGTTTGAAAACAGATCACTGAGATCAGCAGACTGTTACAGTACAATCGTGACACCAAATATTTTGTTATGTTTGTGCATAAATAGTAATTTGATCAAGAGAGTTAATAAGTCAGTGTAACATGTACATGTACTAGTATGTAAGACAAATCAGCAATGCATATATATATATTCACTTCTATAAATTAAATTTGAAATCCAGTTGCCATGTACCGGTATCTTCGAAAAGTTTGTGTAATGTCAGTCACAATAACATAAGTCGTCATGTTACTGTGCCGTATATTGGAATAAAATATATTAAATGCATTTTGCTTTTATATTTTCATGTAATGTCAGTCACTCAAACACTGAACTATTTGAACGATGCCATCTGATCGCTTGACTAAATTCGGAACAATACAATATTTGCACATTACATGTAGCAGTAAGATTTTATAAAAATAACTAATGTGCCAGGAGGCTAATTACATATTAGGATATTCATCAGATTGATCAATAACAGATCTACCGTACTACCGGTACATTACTAAACTGTCGGCCAGTAAAGATTCATCGTGAATCCAGTGTACCGCTATACATGTACATTTCAAATAATACATGTATCGTATTGCATCATATTTATCGCAATATGGGAAATAATAGAAGTTCTGAAGATGGGCATGTTCATAAGAGCAACACCTGCAAATGCAGCAATGTTCTCTCAACTTCTCAAGTACCGTATACATGTTATGAAGACAACCTACAAGTTAATTTTAAATATTTCTCATTTAGTAGACCGAGTACTGACCCTACCGGGTAGTTGGGATATCAAGCTCGGATGCGGACTGGCCGATCGGGAGACCAGAAAAATTCCTGATGGGCCAGAGGCCGTGGGGGTATATGTGGTTGGGCCGCAAATGAAACCGATTTGGGCCGCCACATGTGTTGTTTAACCAGCCTAATTGGCTAATCGTAATTTTGTCATTAACTGAACTTGTCAGCATCATATAACACCACGTAAAGACCCCGTTAATCTCGAGAATTTTATGGCAACTCTCAGCTGTAAATCCCGAAAATATTTGGCGCACACCTCATATTTATTGCAAATAATTAAAATAGCGTTTTTTCTAACGTTCAAAGTTTTCAATTATGGATATGCTCCAACAAGGCACGAGTTTTGTCGAACCATCTTATTAGATTTGTCCAAATTCACTTAATCTACGCATGTGTGCCGGAAGTTAGTCATGGTATGAATGACCCGCTTTGCCCACAGCACATCTTTTTACAGTCTGGGGCATTACGCGGGTGCCCTATCGAATTTAGCAAATTGTCATATTGTATTATTCCACACATGTATTGTGGAAATATATAAAAACTAACCCAACACGAAACGACCTTATTATAAAATACCGATAGATAAGGAATACTTTGATAGTATTGAAATAACAAGAGATGGACTGTCGTCCGGAGCATACCCCCTCGTGGCATACCGCCTAGTGTGGGCACATCTATAACTTATCATAGCTATACTCAGACATATGTACCCAGAAATCAGCATTTTCATATAAACAAAGATGAATAACTATGGAACAAAAAACCAAAAAAAACATTTGAATGTGCCACAACATGTAAATGTCCTCATATTGGTGAACATCCATACCAAATTTCATTGAGATCCGAACATTACTGTTGAAGTTATGAGCTGAACAGACATCGGATGGACCAAACAGCCAACATTTCCAGATAAACAAAGATGAATAACTCTATAATGGAAAAGCGGAACAGAACAATGGAACCCCCTGTTGAATGTCCCCATAGCAGTGAACATCCATACCAAATTCCATTGAGATCCCAGCACAACTGTTGAAGTTAGACATGAACAGACACAAGACGGACCAATAAGCCATCATTTCCAGATGAACAAAGATGTATAACTCTAGAATGGAAAATCCGAACAAAACGATGAAACCCTCTGTTTAATGTCCTCATAGTTGTAAACATCCATACCAAATTTCATTGAGATCCCAGCACAACTATTGAAATTACGACATGAATAGACACCAGACAGACCAAAAAGCCAACATTTCCAGATAAACAAAGATGAATAACTCTAGAATGGAAAATCCGAACAAAACGATGGAACACTCTATTGAATGCCCTGATAGTAGTGCACTTTCATACTCAATTTCATTGAGTTCCGAGCACTACTGTTCAAGTTATGACATGAACAGACACCAGACGGACCAAAAATCCAACATTTCAAGATACCGGTACTAGTAAACAAAGATGAATAACTCTATAATGGAAAATCGGAACAAAGCAATGGAACCCTCTATTTAATGTCCTCATACAGGGTAGTTGTGAACATCCACACCAAATTTGGTTGAGATCCCACCAAAACTGTTGAAGTTACGATATGAACAGACACCAGACGGACCAAAATGCCACTATTCCAGATAAACAAAGATGAATAACTCTAGAATGGAAAATCCAAACAAAACGATGGAACCCTCTATTTAATGTGCTCATAGTAGTGAACATCCAAACCTAATTTCATTGAGATCCGAGCACTTCTGTTCAAGTTATGACATGAACAGACATAGGACGGACGTATGTACGGTACACACAGACGGACGGACAGGTGCAAAACGGTATACCCCCCTTTTTTCTTAAAAGGGGGTATAATAAAGGTGATCGGCTTTGCCCGGGCAATCCGCTTTGCCCGGGTTTCCCCATACAGTTTTCAAAATTTTCTCACCCCGAGCCGAAAAACCATGGACAGCCCGATGTGTCCTGGTCTCTTGTCCGTAGCCGTGTGCATTTGTCTGGAGTTAGACCGCTAGATGTTATAATTTATGCAAGTTTTCAGGTAAAAATAACTGAATGGTCTCATACAGGCAATATATAGAACCATGGTTTATGAATATATATGATATTAGGCCAGAGCACTGAGGTGCAAGGGGCTCCAAATGGAATTCTGCAAAAAACATGTATTTGGTCTGATTCTGATTCAAGGGGGGGGGGGGTGGTGCAGTTGGAATTTCCCAAGGTGGACACCCCCTGAACAGATTCTGATTCAAGTGTGCAGTTGGAGTTTCCCCAAGGTGGACATCCCCTGAACAGATTCGGGTTAGAGGTGCCATGATTATTTATTTTGATAATCGCCAAACATACAAACAATATCAGAATAGGAATGCATGACGGGCTGCCGGTGGTTCCTAAAAAAGGAATCTAATGTCACAGAAACCATGTAAGTTTCAGCAAACTTCCAGAGTGGATAACAAACACAAAGGTGCCCATCCACCCCCCCACCCAGAAATTTCAGAACTCAGAACAAGTTAAGTAATTCTGATAGTAATAGTGAGTTTCATTTAGCAGTCACCACACGATAAGTGATAGACTGTACTAGTAATATCTAAGTACCAATGCTCAGGTTGTCAGACTCTTTCTGATGCACGATCAAAGGTTGTTAAACTGTAAAACAAACACGGTATTCAATAATACCCAGCACGTCGTCAGAAATAAATAACAGAGATTAATCGACTATGGAAATGGTAATCGATTATCGGCTTTATCAACGGTTCATCGATTATACGATTAATCGTGGCACCCCTAATTCTGATTCCAGGGGGGGGGACGGTGCAGATGGGCTGGTATTATATTCATTTCCCGGGCCGTTTTTTTTGCCCAGTCTGCCTCTTAATACGCTACATGTAGATAATGATGGATAATGCAATGTTCTTTTGCAAATACCTCCCTTCAAACTATCTAGTGACCTACAATGTACATGTACTGGTATGGTACATCACAATTTTGTTTAACTTTTAGAAATTGAGGTTGTTTGAAAATTCATGGATAGGGCACATCCTTAATTACATGTACATGTATGTGTATTTGACTCATCTAACATGTACATGTAGATAACTACATGTACATGTATACAACTGCATTTTAGTTTAACATGAACTCCATCTCCATCTCCAGTACATGTTGGTTCTGATATTTAGTGTACAGTGACATGTATCGTATTGTTGATCATGTTTCGCAAATTCATATTGTATCGCTGATCATGTATCGCGTCTCATATCTTACCGTGTCCAAACCATGTATTGTTAAAAAAGCCCTGTACTGCCCTGTCAGAGTAAATGACTCACTGAACCGGATTGGCACCCCACTGGCCAGGTGGACTTTTGGTAAGGACTTTAAATGTGGCTATCAAATGCAAGACAACCACTGAGAGGAGTGCATGGTTAAAACGCATGTAAACATCAACTAGTATGAAACAGTAACTTCCAGTACAAGTGCGACAAGCTGTACATGTATGTAACTGTATCGGCAGCAGTCAATGAATATAACCACGGTTTCTTTTAATACTGCATATAATGCAGTCACAGAACTGTTAATTATCATGGAGTTATGGTTTGACTGCAGTCATAAATTCACATTAAATAACCCCAGTTACTTGGTCAATTACTTACCGGTAGGGCAGTACATTAGTATGTTTACTCTTAACTTTACATAGTCTGAGCTGGTTGTTTGAATAGCTGTATGTACATCAATATAGTGAATATTCCATACATTCTTTTTGTGCTTTGTATAATACGGTTCTGTTATATACAGGTAATACTTCATGCTTAGACACATTACCAATATGTACTTGTTTGGGTGAGTGAAAGCTACATGATGACGTTGTTCATCGAGTTTCGTTTAAATTGACATGACATTTCTCAATGAATATAACCACGGTTCTTTTTAAACTGCATATAATGCAGTCACAGAACTGTTACAGGTAATTATTTTGGAGTTATGGTTTGACTGCAGTCATAAACGCATAATAAATAATACCAGTTACATGTACTTGGTTGATTACTTACATGCAGGGCAGTACAGTAGTACCGTATCTTTACTATTAACTTTACACAGTCTGAGCTAGTTCTTTGAAACTTTGAATGGCTTAGGGACCTGCGAATAAACGAGAATCGATTCGATTCGATGTCGATATCGGGCACCCGATTCAAGATCGACACCGAATCGACCCACTGATTCAGATATTTTTGAATCGGTATTACTTTGGTGTAGTCTCGTTTTTTTGCGTCTAAATAACTAGTATCCACTTAACCACGGTGCTGTTAGCGTTGCCACCGCGGCCGAAATGCAACAACACTGCGTCTCCACTGGCTAACTACAGTTGGCCGCAGTGTACTTGCCATTCAGCCATGGTGTAATTGCAGCGGTGTACGTTCATTAAACTGAAAAAAGATGATACAAACCAGAAATATAACCACGGTGTACATGCCATTTGGCCGCATTGTAGTTGCCTTTCAGCCATGGTGTACCTGTACTTGCCGTTCGGCCGCAGTGTACTTGCCTTTCAACCGCAGCTTCAAACGCTGACACCGTGGCCGAACGACAAATACACAACGGTGCCAATGGATACTTGTTTTGTCGAGCGGGGTACATGTATCTGTAATCTGTATCGACACACGGAAATTCTTTACATGGTTCGTGATCGCTAGATGCGGAACTCAATTGATTACCTTACGGTATGTTTAAAACTTCATATATCCAATTCAGTTTATATGAATACTAGCATATTGTCCCGCCACTGGTCCCATGGCTTTGGTTGATTGATTAATTTTAGTTTTTCAAGGTAACCCTGTACATGCACGCCGACAGCATACTGATGCCAGAAATATCATTTGCGGGTACCCGTTTCAAGGTCACGTCGGGTGGACAATCTCACCGGACAAACATATTCCACGTCCCGAGTTGACCAAACAAATTTGACGTTGATGCCAAAATATCGTCCAAGGTCATTTGCGGGTATCCGTTTCAAGGACATGTTGGGTGGACAAAATAACCCGACAAAAATATTCCCCATCCTGAGTTGACCATACAGATGCAGACTGGCTGATCGGTGGACCGGGAAATTTCTAATTTGGAACCGTCACTAAACAAGAATATATTGATTCGTATATATATATGTTCGCGGAAGCCACATTAGGGAGACATTTGTGTGTAAATAACCCACATTAGGGCGACTTTTACATTAGGGCGACTTTGTGTGTGTCCCCCTAATGTTTAGCGTGTTTTTTAAGTGAATTTAACATGCAAATTTATATATTTTTCCTGTCATGTGTGATCTCTGTGACACCATTATTCACCAATATATATATATATATATATATATATATATATATATACCGGTATATATAAATATATATCAGCCGAATCAAATGGCTAATCGTAATTTTGTCATTAAATGAACTTGTCAGCATCATATAACACCACGTAAAGACCCCGTTAATCTAGAGATTTTAACGGTAACTCCCAGCTGTAAATCCCAAAAAAATTCTCACGCACCCCTCCCCCAATTGAAATTTACAACAAAATAGGAACGCTTCAGTTGATGCCAGTCTAGATGCTAGGATTCGCGATTTTCTTGTATAATTTTCAAAATTTTCTCACCCAGGGCCGAACAACCATGAACAGACAGGTGTGTCCTGGTCTCTTGTCGTAGCCATGTGCATTTGTCTGGAGTTAGACCGCTAGATGTTAGAATTTATGCAATTTTTTCAGGTTAAATATCTGAATGGTCTCATAACGGGAATATATAGAACCATGGTTTATGAATATATAGGATATTAGGCCAGAGTTGCAAATGGAATTATGCAAAAACATGTTATTTGACTGCATCTGATTCAAGGGGGGGGGGGGGGTGCAGTTGGAAGTTTCCAAGGTGGACTGTGGACAGCCCCCGAACAGATGGGCCGGTATTATATTAATTTCATGGGCCGGTTTTTTGGCCCATTCCGCCTCTGTGACCATACATAACATACATTTTACGTCGATGTCACCGCTGACAACTGAATACGGAGTGCGCAGAAATACAACTGAGTGAGCGCACCGATTGAGCCGTATTTATACTTGTGTATATAAACGCTCTTTAAAAACAACACCACATGTGCGGACAATCCTTAATCATTAACCCATCAAATTCAATTCCAACGACAGTGGCAGGGTGAAAGGTGAAAGAGTGCTCGGACATTCTCAGAAGCGGTGTGATCGAACTCTATTGGTTCCGTAACAATGATTCGATTCAAGATTCGATTTCGAATCGTTTGCCTGATTCGATTCGAGATTCGATTCGAAATGAAAACACCCGATTCGCAGGGCCCTAGACACCGCCGGTAGAATTCCTATAAATTTCCCACTTTCAGTTTGTTTCCCGGGAAATCGAACGCGTTGGTTCTTCAACAAGCTTCTGTGTATAGTACACATCTTAATTGGATTGACAATATGTACATTTCTGTAAAATACTCCCCTCAGGACAAGAACCAACAGTCATGACTTTTGATTAGTTTCAGTTTGATGTTGGGAAGTTATATTGTATATTAGTTTGTACAAAAGGAACGGCATTTAATTTTGGTTTTTTGGTTTGAAGTTTTAAGTCGAAGGTGGTGAGCTCATAGTCTGTTTGCATTTAGACTCTGATTTCTCACATGCCCTGATGTATGATTGACCTAATTTATACTCGGAGTTGCTAGCTATAAGACCCACTCTTTCGATGAACCCTTGTGCATGTCTGGATTGAAATGAATCATAAGCATACCACGATATAAGGCCTAAGTGAATCCTATTTGATGGGAATACACATCTATGAAGTGATTTTTTTACAAGATTAAAACAGACATATACATGTACTAGTATATCATAGCTTATGCCAGTGGTTTAGCTGTGGTTCGTTAATAATGCTAGCTATATGGTCATATTAGTATTCATGTTGTCGAAATATCTGATACATTATCAAAGGTTGTTACTAGTAACCCCCTCGGTTGTAGATTAAACTGTAAAAGTGTACAATCAGGGTATTCAACAATAACTGGCATTTTCCAACGTCCGAAATAAATAACGCAGATTAATCGAAACCGGAAATGGTAATCGATTATCTGTGTTATCAACAGTTCATCGATTACAAGATTAATCATGGCACCCCTAGACAGGATATTGGCACACAACTAATAAACATCAATTCTATTTGTGCTTTTCCGTGGTATGCCCAAAATTAATACAGACATGTTAAAATAGAAAAAATGAAAGTGTCAATGACACTGTCGCTCAACTTAGGTAGGGGAACGATTTAATGCTTGACAGTAAATGGAGGGATGTGGTCTGTAGGCTGTGCCGAAGGATTTAGTGATGCAACTTTAGAGTAAATCCTAAAATGGCCACCGGGGGCCATTTTTTTTTGCCGAATGACCCCGAAGTGACTCGTTCCCATCTACCGGTACATGTCAATGTCAACATTCATGAAGATCTAACAAACAAATCGGTCTATAACCCTTAGCATGGATTTTGCAGAAATATTTAGTCATACATGTACAAAGAGAAAAATCCAAAGGTACGACCTGTAGCCCGTGCTAATGGATTGAATTTTGTAATCCAAGATGGCCGCTGGTGGCCATGTTTTTTGTCCGAATGACCCCAAAATGACTCGTTCCCATCTAAATTCCAATTTCAACATCCGTGACAAATTTTATGTTGATCAGACTAAAGGTACGACCTGTAGCCCGTGCTAAAGGATTTAGCCATACAAAGAGTAAAATCCAAGATGGCTGCTGGCGGCCATGTTTTTTGGCCGAATGACCCCAAAATTACTCGTTCCCATTTACATGTCAATATTAACATCCGCGACAAATTTCATGATGATCAGATGTACAAAACGACCTGTAGCCCGTGCTAATGGATTGAATTTTGAAATCCAAGATGGCCACTGGCGGCCATGTTTTTTATGTAATGACCCCAAAATGACTCGTTCCCATCTAAATTCCAATTTGAACAGCCGTGACAAATTTTAAAATGATCAGACTAAAGGTACGACCTGTAGCCTGTGCTAACGGATTTAGCCATACAAAGAGTAAATGAAAGTGTCAATGACACTGTAGCTCAACTTTGTAAAGAAAGTAATTTTTTTGTGATGAGCAATGAATAGAGATATTAAAAAGGAGTGTAAAAATGAGCAGTAAAGAATTTAGTCACACGCAGAGTAAAATCCAAGATGGCTGCTGGTGGACATATTTTTTGGCCGAATGACCCCAAAATGACTCGTTCCCACCTACATGTTATTGTTAACATCCATGACAAATTTCATGATGATCAGACTAAAGGTACGACCTGTAGCCCGTACTAAAGGATTTAGTCATACAAAGAGTAAAATCCCAGATGGCTGCTGGCGGCCATTTTGTAGCCCGAATGACCCAAAAATGACTCGTTCCCATCTACATGCCATTGTTAACATCCATGTCAAATTGTATGATGATCTGACCAAAGGTATGACCTGTAGCCCGTGCTAAAGGATTTAGTCATACAAAGAGTAAAATCCAAGACGGCTGCTGGCAGCCATGTTTTTTGGCCGAATGATACCAGAATGATTCATTCCCATCTACATGTCAATGTTAACATCCATGATAAATGTTATGACGATCAGACGAACAGTACGGCCTGTAGCCCGTGCTAATGGATTGAATTTTGAAATCTAAGATGGCCGCTGGCGGCCATGTTTTTTTTCCGAATGATTCCAAAATGAATCATTCCGGTTCAAATGTTGATGTCAACAGCTATGACAAATTTCATAATGATCCGATCAAAGGTACGACCTGTAGCCTCTATTGTTGACGCCTTACGCACACACGCACACACGCACACACCCCTGTTTGTATTACATACGTTGTGGGGACATTTCTTTAGAAATTCAAACAATACCGTAGTTGTGAGGACCTCGTTATTTCGTAAATATTACAAACTCGGAGGGTACCTTTAACGAAATAACGGCAATCTTTGTAACGCATGCGTAGTATCATTTCCGCCTAGTGCGGACGAAAAAATATCAAAAATTTCTAAAAATACAAATTTCCGTCGCCTTAAGGGAAAAAACTGTTAACATTGTGAGGACATTGTTTTACTATATGAATGTCCTCACAGAGATGGGTTAACACACTCACGCACACACGCGCACACACACACGGACGACAAAGCCATGACAATAGCTCAAACTTTACAAACTAAAGTTGAGCTAATAAAAGGTCGGCCGACCACAGTGTCCCCCGACAACGTGGCAAGTCGATGGCCGCTTTGTTAAAGAAATTTAAAAAAAATGTCGATGGCCGCTTTGTTAAAGAAATTAAACCAGAGTTTCAAATCTCTACATTTAAAACTGTAGGAGGAGTTGATTACACCATGAAGGTACCCAATCTCATCCAAAAGGCAAAAAAATTCCAAATATTTAAGTCGAAAACCCCCCCAAAAATATGGAACAAAATATAGTTTTGATTAGCTATATAGATGCTGCAAATCACCATCATGTTAGAAACAATATCCCAGAGTTTCAAATCTCTACGTTTAAAACTGTAGGAGGAGGAGTTGATTACACCATGAAGGTACCCAATCTCATCCAAAAGGCAAAAATGTTCCAAATTTTCTAAGTCGAAAACCCCCCAAAAATATGGAAAAAATTATATTTTTTATTTGCTATATAGATGTTGCAAATCATCAACATGTTAGGAAAAATATCCCAAAGTTTAAAATCTCTACATTTAAAACTGTAGGAGGAGTTGATTACACCTTGAAGGTACCCAATCTCATCCAAAAGGCAAAAATGTTCCAAATTTTCAAAGTCGAAACCCCCCCCCCAAAAAAATATGGAATAAATTATATTTTTGATTAGCTATATAGATGTTGCAAATCACCAACATGTTAGGAACAATATCCCAGAGTTTCAAATCTCTACGTTTAAAACTGTAGGAGGAGTTGATTACACCATGAAGGTACCCAATCTCGGACGCACGGACGCACGGTATGACACACGGACGGACGGACGAGGGTCATTTCTATAGTCCTCCGACGGAAACGTCTGGGGACAAATACAAGATGGCTGATGACGGCCATGTTGTTTGGCCGAATGACGCCAAAATTACTCGTTCCCATCTACAAGTCAATATTAACACCCACGACAAATTTCATGATGATCAGATGTACAAAATGACCTGTAGCCCGTGCTAATGGATTGAATTTTGAAATCCAAGATGGCCGCTGGCGGCCATGTTTTTGTCCGAATGACCCCAAAACTACTCGTTCCCATCTACATTCCAATTTCAACAGCCATGACAAATTTTATGATGATCTGACCAAAGGTATGACCTGTAGCCCGTGCTAAAGGATTTAGTCATACAAAGAGTAAAATCCAAGATGGCTGCTGGCGACCATATTTTTGGGTCGAATGAACCCAAAATTACTCGTTCCCATCTACATGTACATGTCAATATTAATATCCACGACAAATTTCATGATGAGCAGATGAACAGTACGACCTGTAGCCCGTGCTAATGGATTGAATTTTGAAATCGAAGATGGCAGCTGGAGGCCATGTTTTTTTTCCGAATGAACCCAAAATGAATCGTTCCGGTCTAAATGTTGATGTCAACAGCTATGACAAATTTCATAATGATCCGACCAAATTTACGACCTGTAGCCTGTATTGTTTACAAATCATGCACACGTACACACGCACACATGGATGACGGACGACAAAGCCATGGCAATAGCTCAAACTTTACAAAGTAAAGTTGAAATAAAAATGAAGCTCAATCGCGCTATCATCAAACTATAAACAAAATGAGTTATGTAGCCTGTTCTAGATGTGTGCACGACTTGGCGAAGTTAGGAGTCTTAATTTTCAACACACACAGTACACGACATGTAGCTTCTATTAACGTATTTAGAGCTTTTAGATTCGCAATGCTATTTGTTCATCTACGGTAGATTCTAGATAATTTTGTTATTAATAATATTACTATGTCACCTACCCTGCTGTACAAAACAAGTGTCCACTTACTACTAGTAGTATTCGTGGTGCAGTTAGCATTGCCACCGCAGCCAAAATGCAACTACACCGCGACTGCACCGGCTAACTACAGTTGGGCCACGGTGTACTTGCTGTTCGGCCATGGTGTAGTTGCCGCGGTGTCGTTCATTAAACTGAAAAAAAAACAATACAAACCAGAAATCTGACCACAGTGTGCAGGCCGCTCAGTCGGGGTCTAGTTGTCGTTTGGCCGTGGTGTACCTGCCGTTCGGGCCGCAGTGTTCAAATGCAGTTACAAACTCTGACACTTCGGCCGAAAGGCAAATACACTGCAGTGCCAATGCACACTTATTTTGTCCGAGGTAGTTGGCATAGTATGGAATTCAACACGACAGTGCCCAATGCTTACCGGTATGTTTTGAAAATGAGAGATTATTCTAAGATGCCTGTCATTTTGTTAAATATCACTTTTACGAAATAACGGCCATGTTTAAAGAGTTACACCACAAAGACACAAACTCCACAAAAGTTGTAAAACATTATAAATTCAGGGTGGGTGGGCTTGGGAGAGGCGGTTGTCACTGTTAAAAAAACCGCCGAAATGTTAGGATCGATAACTCTTTCGAAAAGTCGGGTTGGCGATTACGCAATACGATAGGGGAACACCGAGTGCGTAACGTAACTATCCCAATATAACGTACTCTGATAACTTATGACACTTGTCGCCAAATTCATGCTTCAAACATTTTAATCATGTCATCTTCAGCTTCTTTTATTTTATTTTTATGAAAATGAATAATAAATGGGATGTTAAATTTATATGTATAAAATGACAAATAGAATCAAATTAGCCATTTCCCCGTGAAACTTAGGACAGGTAAGCCAGGTACAAAAATTGGTGAAATATGAGTACGAACGTCAAAATGTTCCCCTATCGTATTGCGGTAATCGCCAACCCGACTTTTCGAAAGAGTTATCGATCCTAACATTTCGGTGCTAACGATGTTGTGTCGAGCCAAATTTTATCGTGATTTTGATTATGTTCACCTGATAAAAGTAGTTTTTCTGGATATACCTCTCAAGAAATGTATGGTAAGTGTGATTATCGATATTCGATAGTTTTGTATACGTAGTTATTCATGTCCGAAGAGTATTCGTGTTGATGAGATTTCGAGTGCAACAGGGGAGGTGGTGGGTTTTAATTTTTTTTTTTTAACATGTTGTTTCCCAACTTTCCTATTATTCTTACTCTAGGGCTACTACATATATATAATGGCCAACAACTGTGGTTGCGATCGAAGTGCCTACTTTGCATAATGCATGTCTATTTTGAACGGCATATATTCAAAATGACCTACGTTTGCTAACTTGGCAACCTTGTGTTTCAATTTGTGTGATCTTAGGTCATTTGCCATATGTTATCTAACGCAAAAAACGAGGTTACACTAGACACTACGCCGCCCTAATGATCAGCTCAAACTGCCCATTAGGGTGGCTGACGCCCCCCCCCCCCCTTACCCTACGTTGAGCTATCTATTTCACAACATTTTTCAACTAAGCAATGAATGTTGGCCTTATTATCTCACCATATATTTTCAGTCGGTACTCCCCGCCACAAGTTGACGCCAAAAGTTCCCTGTGTCGGTGTATCTAAATGCTTTAATCGGACATTTCTAAACTGTTTAATGTTGGTCACCCGGATAAGTCGTCCATATTCACGTTCTTGTTGACATATTACACAAGGCCATGTGCTCGGAAGAACTACTGGGTAATTTACTACGTCCGGTTTGGCCTATAGTCCGTTTTACGGATAACTATTTTTGACTGCTGCGTTCAAGCTGCAGACAGAGTTTAGTCTCGGCGCCAAGAGATGTCTTAACGACTACGGTGACATCCGCTACTTATTCACAGTTCCTTATTCCTTATTCGGAAACATTATATATTGACCAAATAAACGGTGCAGTAGGGTGGCCCACCCCAAAAAATTAGATATAAAAACCGAAAACCGTACCCCTCTAGCCCATACGGTTGCCACAGTAGGTGGCCAAAGTGGCAACCATAGCCGTGTTGGTATTATGAACCGATTTTGACCAAATAAAAGGTGCGGTTGGGTGGACCACCCCAAAATTAGATATAAAAACCGAAAACCGCACTCCTCTATCCCATACGGTTGCCACAGCAGGTGGCCAAAGTGGCAACCATAGCCGTTTTGGTATTTATGAACCGATATTGACCAAATAAACGGTGCGGTAGGGTGGCCCACTCCAAAATTAGATATAAAATCCGAAAATCGCACCCCTCTAGCGTATACGGTTGCCACAGTAGGTGGCCAAAGTGGCAACCATAGCCGTTTTGGTATTTATGAACCGATTTTGACCAAATAAAAGGTGCGTTAGGGTGGCCCACCCCAAAATTAGATATAAAAACCGACAACCGCGCCCCTCTATCCCACACGGTTGCCACAGTAAGTGGCCAAAGTGGCAACTATAGCCGTTTTGGTATTTATGAACCGATTTTGACCAAATAAAAGGTGCGGTAGGGTGGCCCTCCCCAAAATTAGATATAAAAACCGAAAACCGCACCCCTCTATCCCATACGGTTGCCACAGTAGGTGACCAAAGTGGCAACCATAGCCGTTTTGGTTTTTATGAACCGATTTTGACCAAATAAAAGGTGCGGTAGGGTGGCCCACCCCAAAATTAGATATAAAAACCGAAAACCGCACCCTCTATCCCATACGGTTGCCACAGTAGGTGACTAAAGTGGCAACCATAGCCGTTTTGGTATTTATGAACCGATTTTGACCAAATAAAAGGTGCGGTAGGGTGGCCCACCCAAAAATTAGATATAAAAACCAAAAACCGCACCATTAGCCCATACGGTTGCCACAGTAGGTGGCCAAATTGGCAACCATAGCCGTTTTGGTATTTATTTATTAACCGATGTTGACCAAATAAAAGGTGCGGTAGGGTGGCCCACTCCAAAATTAGATCTAAAAACCGAAAATCGCACCCCTCTATCCCATACGGTTGCCACAGTAGTTGGCCAAAGTGGCAACCATAGCCGTTTTGGTATTTATGAACCGATTTTGACCAAATAAACGGTGCGGAAGATTGGCCCACTCCAAAATTAGATATAAAAACCGAAAGCCGGACCCCTCTAGCCCATACGGTTGCCACAGTAGGTGGCCAAAGTGGCAACCATAGCCGTTTTTGGTATTTATGAACCGATTTTGACCAAATAAAAGGTACGGTAGGGTGGCCCACCCCAAAATTAAATATAAAAACCGAAAATCGCACCGCTCTATCCCATACGGTTGCCACAGTAGGTGACCAAAATGGCAACCATAGCCGTTTTGGTATTTATGAACCTATTTTGACCAAATAAAAGGTGCGGTAGGGTGGCCCACCCCAAAATTAGATATAAAAACCGAAAACCGCATCCTCTATCCCATACGGTTGTCACAGTAGGTGGCCAAAGTGGCAACCATAGCCGTTTTGGTATTTATGAACCGATTTTGACCAAATAAACGGTGCGGTAGGGTGGCCCACCCCAAAGTTAGATATAAAAACCCAAAACCGCACCCTCTAGCCCATACAGTTGCCACAGTAGGTGGCCAAATTGGCAACCATAGCCGTTTTGGTATTTATGAACCAATTTTGACCAAATAAAAGGTGCGGTAGGGTGGCCCACCCCAAAATTAGATAAAAAAACCGAAAACCGCGCCCCTCTATCCCACACGGTTGCCACAGTAAGTGGCCAAATTGGCAACTATAGCCGTTTTGGTATTTATGAACCGATTTTGACCAAATAAAAGGTGCGGTAGGGTGGCCCACCCAAAAATTATATATACAAACCGAAAACCGCACCCTCTATCCAATACGGTTGCCACAGTAGTTGGCCAAAGTGGCAACCATAGCCGTTTTGGTATTTATGAACCGATTTTGACCAAATAAACGGTGCGGTAGGTTGGCCCACTCCAAAATTAGATATACAAATCGAAAGCCGGACCCCTCTAGCCCATACGGTTGTCACAGTAGGTGGCCAAAGTGGCAACCATAGCCGTTTTGGTATTTATTTATTAACCGATGTTGACCAAATAAAAGGTGCGGTAGGGTGGCCCACTCCAAAATTAGATCTAAAAACCGAAAATCGCACCCCTCTATCCCATACGGTTGCCACAGTAGTTGGCCAAAGTGGCAACCATGGCCGTTTTGGTATTTATGAACCGATTTTGACCAAATAAACGGTGCGGAAGATTGGCCCACTCCAAAATTAGATATAAAAACCGAAAGCCGGACCCCTCTAGCCCATACGGTTGCCACAGTAGGTGGCCAAAGTGGCAACCATAGCCGTTTTGGTATTTATGAACCGATTTTGACCAAATAAAAGGTACGGTAGGGTGGCCCACCCCAAAATTAAATATAAAAACCGAAAATCGCACCGCTCTATCCCATACGGTTGCCACAGTAGGTGACCAAAATGGCAACCATAGCCGTTTTGGTATTTATGAACCTATTTTGACCAAATAAAAGGTGCGGTAGGGTGGCCCACCCCAAAATTAGATATAAAAACCGAAAACCGCATCCTCTATCCCATACGGTTGTCACAGTAGGTGGCCAAAGTGGCAACCATAGCCGTTTTGGTATTTATGAACCGATTTTGACCAAATAAACGGTGCGGTAGGGTGGCCCACCCCAAAGTTAGATATAAAAACCCAAAACCGCACCCTCTAGCCCATACAGTTGCCACAGTAGGTGGCCAAATTGGCAACCATAGCCGTTTTGGTATTTATGAACCAATTTTGACCAAATAAAAGGTGCGGTAGGGTGGCCCACCCCAAAATTAGATAAAAAAAACCGAAAACCGCGCCCCTCTATCCCACACGGTTGCCACAGTAAGTGGCCAAATTGGCAACTATAGCCGTTTTGGTATTTATGAACCGATTTTGACCAAATAAAAGGTGCGGTAGGGTGGCCCACCCAAAAATTATATATACAAACCGAAAACCGCACCCTCTATCCAATACGGTTGCCACAGTAGTTGGCCAAAGTGGCAACCATAGCCGTTTTGGTATTTATGAACCGATTTTGACCAAATAAACGGTGCGGTAGGTTGGCCCACTCCAAAATTAGATATACAAATCGAAAGCCGGACCCCTCTAGCCCATACGGTTGTCACAGTAGGTGGCCAAAGTGGCAACCATAGCCGTTTTGGTATTTATGAACCGATTTTGACCAAATAAACGGTGCGGTAGGGTGGCCCACCCCAAAGTTAAATATAAAAACCCAAAACCGCACCCTCTAGCCCATACAGTTGCCACAGTAGGTGGCCAAATTGGCAACCATAGCCGTTTTGGTATTTATGAACCAATTTTGACCAAATAAAAGGTGCGGTAGGGTGGGGTGGCCCACCCCAAAGTTAGATATAAAAACCCCAAATCGCACCCTCTAGCCCATACAGTTGCCACAGTAGGTGGCCAAATTGGCAACCATAGCCGTTTTGGTATTTATGAACCAATTTTGACCAAATAAAAGGCACGGTAGGGTGGCCCACCCCAAAATTAAATATAAAAACCGAAAACCGCACCGCTCTATCCCATACGGTTGCCACAGTAGGTGACCAAAATGGCAACCATAGCCGTTTTGGTATTTATGAACCGATTTTGACCAAATAAACGGTGCGGTAGGGTGGCCCACCCCAAAGTTAGATATAAAAACCCAAAACCGCAACCTCTAGCCCATACAGTTGCCACAGTAGGTGGCCAAATTGGCAACCATAGCCGTTTTGGTATTTATGAACCAATTTTGACCAAATAAAAGGTGCGGTAGGGTGGCCCACCCCAAAATTAGATAAAAAACCGAAAATCGCATCCCTCTATCCCATACGGTTGTCACAGTAGGTGGGCAAATTGGCAACCATAGCCGTTTTGGTATTTATGAACCGATTGTGACCAAATAAACGGTGTGGTAGGGTGGCCCACCCAAAATTAGATCTACAAACCGAAACCGCACCCCTCTAGCCCATACGGTTGCCACAATAGTTGGCCAAAGTCGCAACCATAGCCGTTTTGGTATTTATGAACCGAGTTTGACCAAATAAACGGTGCGGTAGGGTGGCCCACTCCAAAATTAGATATAAAAACCGAAAACCGCACCCATCTAGCGAATACGGTTGTCACAGTAGGTGGCCAAATTGGCAACCATAGCCGTTTTGGTATTTATGAACCGATTTTGACCAAATAAAAGGTGCGATAGGGTGGCCCACCCCAAAATAATTAGATATAAAAACCGAAAACCGCACCCTCTATCCCATACGGTTGCCACAGCAGCTGGCCAAAGTGGCAACCATAGCCGTTTTGGTATTTATGAACCGATTTTGACCAAATAAAAGGTGCGGTAGGGTGGCCCACCCAAATATTAGATATAAAAACCGAAAAACGCACCCCTCTAGCCCATACGGTTGCCACAGTCGGTGGCCAAAGTGGCAACCATAGCCGTTTTGGTATTTATGAACCGATTTTGACCAAATAAAAGGTGCGTTAGGGTGGCCCACCCCAAAATTAGATATAAAAACCGAAAACCACACCCCTCTATCCCATACGGTTGCCACAGTAGGTGGCCAAAGTGGCCAAAGTTCCCATTGTGACCAAATAAACGGTGCGGTAGGGTGGCCCACCCAAAATTAGATATAAAAACCGAAAACCGCACCCCTCTAGCCCATACGGTTGCCACAGTAGGTGGCCAAATGGATGGATGTGCTCTCATGGCTATTCTATCAGGAAATACACAATTATTGTTATAGATGGGTTGTTACCCAACAGTTAGGGACACTATACAAAAAGCAACAGAAAAGTAAACAATGTGATTTTAACTGTTTATACTACCCTCACCCAATTTGAAGACTAGAACACACCACGAACTGGAACGATATCCTCACTGACTGCGTGTATGGACAATGGAGAGAATAAGGACAATGGAGGGAATAAGGACACGGTTTATATAGATTGATTGGGCTCAGAGAGCATGAGCAATTATCGAAAAGTTGCTGAAAAATAAGAAAAACAATTTAGAGGACTCCCTACTTTATTTGAAGTCATGACTACGCCACATAAGAAATGATATGATTATTAACCGATGGTTTGACCAAATGTTAATTTTTAACAGGATATACACATGTGTTGGTTCCCGAAAGTCTGCACCGTGTGCCACTTCACAACAAGCGGCTGGCAAATTTTCACTGTTTGATGTATACCGTTGAACACATCATGTACTGAAGGGAATATACTCTCAATGGTAGCCCAGTGGTGTGGAAGTGGTAGCCTGTGGTTAGAATGTCGGACTTGTAATGGTATCAACGCACCGGCTTGAGTTCGCGCCCTGTCGGTGGGCTATCGTCGCCGCAACAGTGGCTTGGCCGGATTAAGCGGTGTGTGCTATATATAGCCGCACGCCGTTTCAAATCTCGCGCCAGATTGTCACCCTTGGGGCAAGGTCACTTGTACTGTGCTCGCGTCATCGGACCAAGACGAGAAATAGGTACCTGGTTGTAGGGTATCCGTAAGCCGCTCCAGTGTAGCGCCTGTAAAATGGCAGCAGACACAAGACTCGGCATTACTCATAAAACAGCTGGGTAATAATGTAAGCGCTTAGAGCTACACCAATGATTAAGCAAAGCGATTGCCATAACGATTACTTTGATATACATTATTATAATATCAACATATGTTGTGGCCGAATGGGTATGTTCTATCCGACATTATGCGATATTTAAGGCTCAATTGGTTTCCGACAGCATGTGACACTTTACAGAAAGCGGCTGATGGATAACAAAAATGCAATGTAAACTGTTCATGTGACAAATTCGCTATTTTAAGTCATGAAAACACCACAAACTCGAGGGATATATTCTCAGATTGTACTGAGGCTGTGGACATAGGGTTTAGTTCTATCAGGAGGTAAACAATTTATAGGCAGAGAGAGAGAGACTATATGGAGAAAGTGAGGCTGTAATCCAATTGGAGCTGATTGGATACACTGATATACATATAATTTCGTTGGATCTGATTAAATACAATGATATACAAATATTGTTGATACGTCCGTCGCCGTGAGACGACATACGATCTGGTGGGTGTAAATTTCGCGCTCAACAGGGCTTCAATGCTTTTCACGAAGTTTCCACAAATGACAGCGTTATGTTAATCGCTTTGTTTTCGAGATAAATGTTTGAACTGCTTCAAATATTTTAATGTTTTCACGATGACTGAGTTCCTGTTCCTCGCAGAAAAGTAATTCTGGTCAAATAACATTAGGTATGGCGTATATAAGTTCAGTCCTAGGACCATTGTATTCAGGACATACCAATAAGTAATGAGGTGCTGTTTCTGTGTTGCCACAATGACATAGAGTGGACGTTTTAATGTGATTACTCACTAGGTCATGGCTCAAACTAACTGCATTTCAATCTTAAGCTAGAATTGAGTATTTGTGATATATGCAACAATTACTGTGGTAATGGTAAATAAAATGTGTTGTTGTTGTTGTAATTTGGGGTCTGGAAGCCCGAACACGTCTTTAATCACGTAAGTTATGTCCCCGGGCTCAATTTTCAGCAAACGAGTGTTGTTGGTTCCCATTATGATCAATTTGGAAATTTGGTAAATTTCTTAACAAAAATATGTAATATTTCGAGCAAAAACGTGTTTGGGGGAGGGGTAGCTAAAATCCGTTATTTCGCAAAATGTTCCAAATTTCTGTTAACTTCTTTCTACATATGCTTGTCAGATAACTGCTACACCATATGGAATAAATATTTTGGCATTATAGCAGTACTCATTTGAACGATAATGTTTGAAATATAATATTTTTGTGAAAAAGAGCGATTTTTCAGCAAAAAATAAATGTTTCGGCTCCAAATAGCAGGAAAATCTAAATTAACCAACACTTTTTGCATACCAGGTAGATATATGATATCATATAGTAATTTTAACCCCAACACTATTTGCAAATAAGTTATGACATAGCCACAGGGCTCGCTTTACCAAAATCGTAAATTTCTGGAAAAAGTCACTGTTGGTATCGTTTATCGTCGATTTGACAATAGCCACCACCAATTCCGTTATTTTTCACTATAAATTTCGTCAACAGAATACATTTCTCCTTCAAAAAAAGATGGTTTCAACTTGTTCTACCGTGGGTAGGGGTATCTCGAAAACTAGAGCTCTTTTTCAATTTGGCCGCTGCACTAAATAGACCACGGAATAATAACCGAACGGTACCGTAACTCCACCAGTGACCGTTCCGATTACGTGGTCATTACTGGGGTATCACCCCATTTTTTCAACTCAATTACTTAGTGGTACGAAGTGCCTGGAGCACCTTTGATGGATAAAAGCGAATGCAAAACAGGCCTTTTGCAAGAATCAAACTATAGCATTTCTGCAGCAAATCAGCCGCTTTTTACCAGACTCAAACTAAGAATAATGATGCTATGTAAACAAAACTGTTACAGTGATTTGTCAACAAACATTGCTACTAGTAATCGCGTAGAAGGTTAAATATATTTTAGTCTAAATATTATTTTCAGAATATTTTTCAATGCTTTGGCCTTACAATGTTTAACCCTTTCATGACGGGAGCTGCGCTGGTGCAGCATTACATATCATGTACCAGTGAATTATCTTATATATGCAAGTCTCGCATAGGAAGCATCACATGCGGGTTAATTATATATATCCGCAGTAGTCTTATGCAAGGAATACACGTGATTGATACAAAAAGCCCAAATATTATATGGCTCAAGCTTTCTAAGCAGTGGTTCAGAATACCGATTGATATTTATTTATGTACAGCTTATTGTGCGCCAGACAATTCTTCAGCCCAAAAGGCTGGTGGGGAAGACACTCTTAAACTTATAACGGGAGACATTTCAAAATATGCCGCTAAAGGGAACATTATTATACAGGGCGATTTAAACGCGAGGACAGGATCAATCAAGGACTCGATATCGCACGACAATACAACCATGCAAATGCCCCTCCCCTCGATTATATCCCAGATACTCAATTGCCATGTATGCGCTATAGAGATAATAAGATTAGCACGCCAGGCAGAGACCTCATAAAACTTTGCATGGACTCCAGCATGAGGATAGTGAATGGCCGCACTGCGGGAGATTTTCTTGGTAACTTCACCTCCTATCAACCCGCAGGGTGTAGTATAGTAGATTATGTAATAGGTAGCCAAGCTCTCTTTGATCGAATACCGTTCTTTCACGTGAACCCATTGACTATGTTATCTGACCATTGTCAATGCTGGTTTATCTTAAATATTGGCTCTTCAATTACTGACTCTGAACAGCATGATACCTTTCCTTTGCGTGCGAAACCACTGCGATTTAAATGTGATGAACTGGCCTCATTTCGGTTTAGGGAAGCGTTTAACACACCAGGTGTACAGGTCAATTTGCGAAAAATACTTGAAGATGAAGAAAGCTCTTCTATGTCCCTCAAACGACAATCTACACAACACAGACGAAAACACAATATACATGCCAGTAAACCCTGGTACGATCATACATGTGCTGAACTGAAACGTCAGTTGACTCGCTCTGTTAAATCCCTAAATGACAACCAACAAGACATCATCATTCGTGGGCGTTATTTTAATTTGAAGAGGCAGTATCGGAAGTTTCTAAATTCCAAACGAAAATCATTTAGACTCGATAAATATCACACTCTTGTGGGGATGGAAAATAAATCACCTTCACGATATTGGGCTATTATTGATGAATTAAAACATGAAGCTAATGGCAGGCCCAATTTTGCATGTACTAACTTTCACCCAAAAGATCTATATGATCATTTTAAAAATCTAGGCAGTTTGACTGCAGACACTGACCAGTTATTCAAACAGACCGTTCTCACAGAACTTCCAATATTAGAAGAACGGGCGCGAGATATAACTGACCTTGACTATCAAATCTTTAAAATTGAATAAAGCTCATGGCCACGACGGAATCAGTGTCAGAATGCTCCACGAAACTTCAAGTTCAATATCAAAGCCGTTAGTCCTCCTATTTAAGAAATCGATCAATAGTGCGAAATTCCCAGAAATATGGAAACTAGCTAATGTTATCCCAATTTTCAAAAAAGAAGACCGCGCTGACCCCAAAAATTACCGCCCGATCTCATTGCTACCATGCCTAGCCAAAGTCTTTGAGAAGGTTGTCTTGAAACAGATAAGTGCCTTCTTCTTAGAAAATAAACTCTTGTACTTTCACCAATCCGGATTTCTCTCTGGTCACAATACCACATACCAATTAATAGACCTATACAACAATATCTGTCAATCTATCGATAAAGGCCTCTTCACATGCGGCATATTTTGTGACATATCCAAAGCATTCGAAAGAGTATGGCACAAGGGGCTGATTTACAAACTTCAACGCTACGGTGTGGAGGGTCAGACATTACAATGGATCGAAGACTATCTATTAAACAGAAAACAAAGAGTCCTGATAAATAATACCTTTTCCAGCTACGAGGTTATCTCCGCAGGAGTCCCCCAGGGATCAATTCTGGGCCCTTTTTTATTCCTCGTCTATATAAACGATTTAGCAGATAATATTGACTCCATCACGAGAATGTACGCAGATGATACTTGTATTATGAGCAGCCACTGGGATCTGGATGAACTTTCTAAAATTATGAATAACGATTTGACGAAAATAACGACCTGGTCAAAAAACTGGCTCGTGAGCTTTAACCCAACCAAAACCGTAGGTATGTCTTTCTCGTTGACCCCACCCTCTCCAGAAATACCAAACCTTAAATTTATAAACGACCCTATCAGCTTTGTGGAATCTCATAAACACCTTGGTCTTGAACTACAACAAAATCTAAACTGGAACATTCATATAGAAAGTACAGTGAAGAGGATCGCCTCTCGTCTGGCCCAGATGAGGCGATTTAAATATCAACTCGATAGAAAAACGCTCGAAAAGATATACAAAACTTATATATTACCACTATTCGATTATTCTGATGTTGTATGGGACTGCGCACCGCGTTACCTATTAGACAAGCTCGACCGCCTCCATGCAGATGCTGGCCGTATAGTCTCTGGACTGACACGATCGGTTTCTAATTTTGTTGTCCTGCAGGAGGTAGGTTGGCTTTCTTTGGAAACGCGGCGCCAATACCACAAGCTTGAAGTGATTTACAAAATAGTGAAAAATGAATCGCCAAATTACCTATCTACCATCCTCCCACCCAGAGCTAGCCAGGTCTCAAGTTATAATTTCAGACGCCCGGGAAAATTCTATTCTTACCGATGCCACACTGAGCACTACAGAAAGTCCTTTTTGCCCTCGGCGATAGCTGATTGGAACAAAATCCCAACTGAAATGAGCGACGTTGCCCCTTTCTCTGACTTCAAATCCAATTTACGACTCGTATACCAACCCCCAAACCCCGTGAGCCCTCATTTCTATTCAGGTCTCAGACGATATAATATGATACATTCCCGAATTCGAAACGGGTGCAGTGATCTTCGTGCTGATATGTATCAAAACTACATAGCCGAAAGTCCTGTTTGCAGTTGTGGGAACCCTTTGGAAGATGCATACCATTTCTTTTTTATGTGCCCTTTGTATCAAAATGAACGGTTGGAACTTGACGATAAGTTAAACCGCGAACGCTTCATTATAACCGACATCGATCAGTTTCTTTTCGGGATATCGTACATCTCAATTCCGGAAAATATAAGGTTTTTCCAAATAGTGCAACAGTATATTGCTGCGACAAAACGCTTCGATTCATGAACGTCTGGCTGCGTTGACATATAGCCACAATCCAATGTCAACCACAAATCGCTCAATATACACCAATTACAAACATTGCTAGACACCCCTCCCTCATTCGGATTGCCACATCCATGCACCATTTGTATTCACATCGATAATGTCTTCCAGCGTAACTGTCAAGGGCGTCATCTGGCGAATCGCCAAATTCACTACTATACACATTTAGCTTAACATTACAGTCAAATGTTTGATACATACATAGCCTTGCAATCTATATTTACATCTTCCTTAAATATCACAATAGATATAGATATGCACATATTTATGCTCGTTCTAATTGGTAATCCATAAACATACGCTGAAAGATGTTATTCGACATAATGCAAATTCAAATTGTTTTCTCACCATGTACAAACGTTTCTGTTATCGCCTTTTGTCATCTTATAACAATGTATTGTAAATTTTGTACGGGAGAGGGACTACCTAAGTTGAAATAACTTGTGCCCCGATCCCTTTTGTATATTTATATACGAATAAAATATGTTTAAAGTAATGAAATTTCCGAATTAGAAATCAGACACGCGATCACGAGACTAGCTAATGGCAAGGCTGAAGGCCTTGATTCTATTAAACCAGATATGATAAAAAGCGTTAAAGATCAGCTCATATCTATTTTTTTTTAAATGTTTAAACGACTACTTACAAATGGAGATTTCCCTGAATAATGGCTTCAGGGTTTCATAATTCCTATACCAAAATGTAAACACCCAACAACACCAAACGACGTTCGCGGGATCACCGTTACCAGTGTATTGGGTAAAATATATGCTGATATACTGCTTAATCGGCTAACTTCGTTTTTTCAACATAAGGGTATACCTTCGAAATTTCAAGCATGTTTTCGCAAAGATCATACGACATTCGATAACACGCTTGTTTTACGAACACTCATAAATAAATCTATACTAAAACGGAAACAAGTTCTATACGTGTTTCGTAGACTTCAATAAGGCTTTCGATAGAGTATGGCGTGAAGGTTTGCTGTATAAACTAATCAAATTGGGTGTGGTTGGTACAGTATATGCCACAGTTAAAAAGATAATCACTGAATATACAACTAGTGTCCAATGTGGGATAAATAGTTTAACAGACAAATTCCAGGGAGCAGTGGGATTGATGCAGGGAAATAATTTAAGCCCTTTATTTTTCAATATATTCATAGATGAAATTGCTTCGATCCTACTCGAAAGAAAATCAGACGCCCCAAATGTTTTCGGCGAAGAAGTCCCGTGCTTGATGTATGCCGACGATCTTGTTTTGATTTCAGAAAGCCCCGGTGGCCTCCAGAGAATGCTAAATTAATTACATAAATACTGTCGGGAATGGCAAATTACCCTGAACAGTTCTAAAACAAAACCTCTTGTTTTTCATGCTGGGGGTCAACATATCTCAAAACCAACATTTACATTCGGCAACCAAAATCTTGAATCGACACAGTCATATACATATCTTGGTATTAAATTCTTTGCTTCCGACAAAATGACACATGCTATATTGGATCTAAAAAACAGAGCATCAAGAGCACTTTTCAAATTGCGCTCAAGTCTTTATCACGATTTACCTGTCGAAGTATCAACAAAACTATTTGACACATGTGTTAAACCGATCCTCACCTACGCATCCGAGACAAGGGGTGACGAGACAGTTAATAGACAGTCAAATGAAATAGAGAAATTTCACCTAAACTATGCAAAAAATCTCCTCGGTATCAGTAAAACTGCAACAAATGTAGCCGCACTGGGGCGATTTCCAATAAGACTAGATATCCTGAGAGATATGGTAAAATTTTGGCTCCGTCTAGAAAATATGGACACGAATAGACTGCCGGCCAAATGTCTGGCAGAAATGAAAACATGGACTAATTTCGCATGGCTTAACTGTGTCCGGAAAATCATGGTTACATATGGCTTTCAAAACGTATATGAAAACCCGCGTAATATATATAGACCGACAAACATTTTCCAACAATTTTCTCCAAACCATGAAAGAAAATATGCCAGTTCATGGAAAGTCAGTGTATTAATGGAAAACCCACTGAGAATAGTAAGGTAAAATTCATATCCAAATTAAAACCGGCTGACACATACGAGCTATCAAATTACCTCAGAAATTTACCGCGAGGTGGCCGTAAAGTGATTTCTAAATTAGTGACCAGCTGTCATAATCTAGAAATTGAACGCGGCCGATATGCTAAGCCTATCACCCTCAGACCGGACCGTGTATGTAAACAGTGTCATAAAGACGTCGTTGAGGACGAGGAACATTTTAGAATACACTGTCCTCGATATAATATCCAACGGATATTACTCTATGAAACAATGGAACAAATTACACCAATTTCATGGAACTTGACGCTAACGCCAAACTACGTATACTTTTTGCAGTTGCTGATCGACTTTGTAATAGGGCCCTCAGTAATTTTATTCAGACAGATTCTTATTTAAGACGCGAATAATGTGACAATAACGGGCCAATGCTAGACAGGAACTTTATATTTCATAATTTATGCTTGTATATTACCCATTGATTACCATACCATGTTATATGTTTGTTTTCTATATTTTCTGTATGTGTACATGTACATGTATATTGCCATACCCAAATGTATTTGTTTGTTGTCGCTCAATAAAGATCTATCTATCTATCTATATAAGAGAATGCACTGGATTACAAGGTCAAGGTAAATATTGTTAGGCCATGTATTCTCTTATATACATGTACGTGAGGCTCCATTTTCGAAAGAATGCATTGGCACAGGGTTTTAGCAAAATTTCAGGAAGCTCCAGTCATACAAGTGTTAAGTTTTGATTGAACTTTGGCATCTTATTGGACTTATTGAACATTGATTGGTAATGTTACTGTAACAGTAATGTTTATCAGGATTCCTAGCATGCAATGACATTCTTTCGTATAAATTAATTAACTCACAGAATATCGAAAGACCAGATGTGAGTATAATATAAATTTATCACCCCTTTTTATGCAGGGATACAAAAAAACATAACAAATGCTATGCTTTAAAGTCAACATGGACAATTAAAGGTAAACAATCTGATTTGATGGTCTCCATATCATCAGATTCCAACAACAACATTTCTTCAAAAGACGCTTTAGTTATCAGAATCGATTAATTACCAAAACATAATGCTAACTACTGTCAACTCTGGTATAACATTTTCCAAAACGTGTTATAAATCAACATTTTGTTCAACGAAACTTGGTATCAAGAGTATGTCAGTCGGCTCGTCGAATATTTGCTAGGCCGGCAAATATACATGGTGGTGAAAAATAACTAGGGTGAGTTCCTTGACTCGAGTCAATTACTATTACCCATGCAGCCAAAGAAATGGTAATAGAGGAGCGTGAACTCGGATTATCTGTCATTAAATGTACATGTATGGTACATGTATAAGCCACTTTAAGCTTCTTGCACAGATACTAAACATTACTTGGTGATACAGCAGGTTGACAAAGATAAAGGAACATTAGAATATTTTGATTCTGTTTGGATTTTAAGGCCTATATGTGTACATGCATCTGATTATATTGCCATACTGCAATAAATTGCCCCATAAAAGTTCAGATCCTTCAGATAAGCTCAGAAACAAGGCTTGAAACTGATCCATGGGTACTGTTGTGCTTTGTGCAGAGATATGAAGCTGGTACACCTCCAAATTCTGGTTAATGTAGTATGAAGTATAACAAAGGCTATGCATACACTGGATGCCATAGTGCACATTTTTCTGAGACTCAGTGAAGCACACAGGTACATGCATGTTGTAGAATTGAATTCACTAACTTCACTTGACAAGATTGTCACCACTTAAGTCTGATAAAATGTAGATGTCACTGATCGGTCTCCACCAAGGAAGGAATGGATACATATATGTGTCATTTGTGCCTTTGATGAACACATTGGTCATTATCTGGTTAGACTGGTTATATATTAAAGCCTCCCCTTCACTGCATTAGTTACCAGGTATGCATGGTGCTGGATTCAGTGCATACCGTTCGTTGGTGTACATATGCTACATGTATATAGCCAAGACTCACTGCCACGAAGCAACAACTCACATTATGTCATGTATGGACGAATACCGATAACATCTACAGTACATGTATCCGGTACATGCACACAGAATAACATTTGAAATCCTTCCCCATACAGTCTTGGACAGAATTAATAATATTGGTATTAAGAGTCATCAGTATCTGCAAGAAACACTCAGGAAACATGATTCTATGATTGGTTACCATATATCAGGCCTTGAATGAAATTTTGATGTCTCAATCCAGACAAGCAGCTCCTCCTGTCTGAAAAAGAAAGATTTGAACGCTTGTACCGGTAATGACATCAGAAAAGAGGAATGACTGACCATGTACATATTATTAAGATGCACCATCCAAATTGATCACCCGGGGGCCCAGTTATAACAGTAATGATATCCAGCCAAACACTGCATGTTGGTCAGAATCAGCTACAAATACATGTCTAATATACCGGTGTAACAGGCTATCTCCCCTTGGATATCTCCCCCACTCTGGATACCCCCCATGAATGACTAAAATAAAATTTAACTCATTTGATATCTGTTACTTTAACAAACAAAAATAAAATAAAAAACAAACTTAAATCTCATAAATCATTTTTTCTGGCCATTTCAGGGTCAAACGATATCAAATGAGTGAATTTTCTTTTAGTAATATATTGGGGAATGTCCAGGGTGGGGGAGGAGATATCCGAGGACATTCGCAAATAGCTAGATATCCAGACAGGAGATGCGATGTTACACCAGTATCTGTACAAATTACTCCCAAAAAAATCCAGTCATCTGGAAATGTTGGTTTTTTGGTCCGTCTGGTGTTTGTTCATATATAACTTCATAAGTTAACCTGCGATCTCAATGAAATTTGCTACTCATATTCACTAATATGAGGACATTTAATAAAGAGCTACGATGTTTTATTCAGGTTTTCATTCTAGAGTTATACATCCTTGTTTATCTGGTAATGTCAGATTTTAGGTCCATCTGGTGTCTGTTAATGTCGTAACTTCAACAGCAGTGCTGGGATCTCAATAAAATGTTTGGCTTTTCCATTCTAGAGTTATCCATCATTGTTTGTCTGGAAATGTTGGCTTTTTGTTCACTATTGTGGTGCCATTCAATTGAGGATTCAATTGTTTTGTTCGAGTTTCTGTTCAAGAGTTATTCATTTTTTTACATGGAAATGTTGGCTTTTTGTTCCATGTGATGTCTGTTCAGGTGATAACTTGAACAGTAATCCTCTGACCTCAATGGAATTTGGTATGGACGTTCACCACTGTTTTGTTTTGGTTTTCATTCTATAGTTATTCATCTTTGTTTATATGAAAATGCTGATGTCTGGGTCCATCAGCCCACACTAGTTATACCAGTACCAAACAGCATAGATACAAGTAGGGCGGATGGGGGATAGTTAATTCTCTTATCTCTGCCTGTCTGAGCAAATCTGAATCCCCATTCATGAGATCCATTTATCTAGTAATTTCAAAGAGTAGAATTAAGAGTTTAAAAGCTTCCTAAAAATAAACCTATTTGAACAAATCTGATCCCAAGGACCCTCTATACAGACAATCTCAATCCAATATACCCAGTAATTTTTCTTTGAAAAATCAGGGTATGATTTAACCTGGATAAGTGGTGGTTGAGAAAATAATATTGGAACAACTAAGTGTGTCTGAGATTTGCAGAATGTGTCCACAAAAGGTGAATTTAATTATGCTATCTATGCCACAAGGCGGGCTAGCATCACCAAATTTACACTCTGGGAACCTCATTTTGATTAGGCCCCAACTGCCATAGAAAAACCTAGGAAGACATTGAGGTTCTCCAGTTGAAGTTGGTGATGCACCCCCCTCCATTGCGTACCCAAATAATGCATTTTATCTACTAAATTGGGAAATATAGAAACGTCTGACGATGGTAGCCTTTCCCACAGGAAAGCATCACTAAATACCCATCTCAGGACCTCATTTTGCAAATGTCAGACACACTGTCACTAAATTCAGACTTGGGTGATTGTTTTAATTTGGTAATGACAACAGACATTGGTGGTAGACTGGTAGTGTAGTGTTTACACAAGGCTGTCCGATATATATTATTCTGATCTCAATTAATGACTGTGTATGTCTCTCTGTAGCTAATACCCCACTAAGTCCTCTGCTAGATGATAACTCTCTGCTTCTGGTGAGAGTGGTAACTTCTGATATGGGTTGGTTGTGGGCTGTTGGTTTGTTGGCAATGTGGAGGGCTGGGTCATGTGGGGTGGGGGTGAAGGAAAGTTTCTGTGATTTCATTGAAATATTAAAGTTTCATAACTCATGTTATAATGGTGTTAGTGTTTTTTTTCTTCAAATATTACAACATGATTAAAACAATAAAAAAATAAACTCCAATTTTTTTTGCTTAAATCGAGCAAGGAGTTCAATTTGAATTTTTTATTTATTATTATTTTTATTTTTTTTTAGTTATGTCATTGGCTCCGCCCACATGTGCCCTGGTCTGAATAAATATGAACGACAGTCACCCACGGATCCAAATTATCAAATATGAACCCATTCGGCCCAATGGAATTTGAGAAGTCGTTTCAAAAATTATTATGGTGGTAAGAGTTATGGTCCTAGCTTCGCAACTATTGAACCCGGTGACTTAATTCATTGGAACAAATCTAAATGAGAGTCCCATATAGAACACTCACAACAAATATGAACCCATTCGATGCTAAGGATCTGGAGAAGATGTTCAAAGGGTGAACTAAAAAGACACAAGACGATCGGGTTTTTTTCTATCATACAGGTTATCCTTTATTTATCTGGCAATCCAGTTTGTGTATGCCCTGCCGGGAGGTTATCGCAACCATCGGTTATCCAATTTGAATGTAGTTTTGTGTGGAGTTTGGCCATTACGACAGTTTTAAAAGAGTGTCCGACAACTTTGTCGATATTTGTTTTGCTTCAATTAGGACCCTCTGTTCGTCAATTATTTGATTTGATTCCGTCTGGCTTGATAATTCTGACCAATATGAAATCCATGTCTCGTGTGCAGTATATCAAGTATCAACCGGTTGTGCCTATTCAATTACACTCTGTTTGGGAACCCTGTGTTGATACGGTGCTCAGCCTCATTTATGTAACATGTCATCACAAAAAACTTGTGCAATAACGTTAACCAGTTCACACACTTGTGTCGTTCTATCTATATATCAGCTAGATCTCGATATCAAGCATGATCTATCAGTGTATATTATGATATATGTATGCAGATTGGACTGCGAAATTTTGTAACAAGTGGCATACCGGTACATAACCATTTAATTTTTGTATTTAGTCACCCAAAATGTGACTGTTTTCTTAAATTTAACAATTGACAGGTGCCACAGAAACTCAGTCTACTCTTTCTGTTCTGGTTAGTTTGAACCCAATAACTATGTAATACCACATGGATGTTATACGGCTATAGTAATAAGATTACTACATATCCACACTTGAATTATTAGATTTGCCTCAAAATTGATACACTCCACAGGCGTATAAATTGTTTCATCTGATCACAGTATTTGTGGTTGCTCCATTACGCTTTGCGTGCGATCATATTACAACACAGTTCATAATCAACATGTCAGCCAAAAGACGTGCGTTCTTGTTCGTGGTCAGTTCTGTTCTGTCATTCTCGGTAGCTGGGAGTAACGTCACATCATCGGGTGCACTCGGACCGGATAACCGGTACTCTTCGGGACCTAATACCGCTACAATCATGTAGGCCTCTATATCTATGCGTGACCATTTTGTGACGGTAACCGGGAATCCACCTTTAAATAAATTGACCGATGTATTAGATTCGACGCGACGAAGATGCGTCCGTCTGAAACAAACTGGACCGGAGTCGCACCACCGACGGATTTAATACAATTAGATTCGAGTTGACAAAAATCCGTCGTTTGGAACGGGCCTTATAGAGGTAATATGTACCAGAAATGTAACGGTGTGGTTTATAGAGCTGGCAAAGGTGTCTCTATCTTGATGGCGCGGATGGGGTTCGGGGCTCTTTACAAAAAATAATAAAAGAAGTATTTGACGTCGGTTACAACAAAACATGTAAATACACGTAGTGACACAGTTAAGTGAAAGAATGCAAGTGTATCAGGCATTTATTAGACATAATATGTTTTACATTCACACTATAATTGGATCTATAATTGGTCTCATTCATGGTCCACTTACTGCTATTGTGCCCATGCAGTTGCATTGAATTCAACAACATAGACGGGAACGGATACGGGTAAATCGATGAACATCGTCATGGTTACTTGTGTACTTTCAATGCAGCTCATAAAGCAATATCGATTTAGAACGGGTAGATGTGTCCCATTCACAGGTAACCTTTCACTACGATTTCTCACTCAAAGGTTCATGAATTACATGTAATTCCAGTCAGCTATGCGTTAACCTATATATTGCAAGATTTCATGGGCACACATCATGCATTGATAAAGTTGTCATTTTAAACCAGGTTCTATGTTCAAATTCTCGAGGCGGCTTCTAGCACTTTTCTCGACCCATTGCAGGAACGTTTCTATAGATTGTATCCGCGTTACGGGGGGCGTCCACCTTCTAACTAGACCCCATTTCCACCCCTCCCCATCACGTTGGACTTTGATTTTCCCAACTTGCCCCCCACATCCGCCTGAATGGTAGCATATTCTAAATGAATCTTTTTGTTACTAGCCGGGGTGGGTATAATCCATTGGGCCGACCAGTACAAGACAATGTGTAGATCTGAGCCTGAACGATCCTAATATGCTAATATATTTAGTAGTCTAACGCCATGCAAATTCACCCCGATTTGTTTTTGTCTTAACCCTTTACCCAACAGAACGGCCCTGTGCCAATGCATTCTCTTATATATGCGAGTCGACCATAGGTCGCCTCGCATATATAAGAGAATGCATTGGCTTAACACATTAAAAATTATAAAATTGTTAAAGAATGTAAGAAAAAATGGTAAAAAGTGTTAAAAAAGATTTTGTTTAGGCCAATGCATTCTCTTATATATGCGAAGCGACCTATGGTCGACTCGAATATATAAGAGAATGCATTGGCACAGGGTATAACTGTAACTATCACAATGTGGTCAAGGAGCCGGTTCCAATGATATCCATATTTGTATGGTTTTATTGAGACAGACCCAAGATATTTTAGGCAGTTGAAGCTTTATTTGGCCGGTTTTGGCCGGTTTGTTGGGTAAAGGGTTAAATTAATTATCGGTATCTGACTGGCCAATGCGGAGGGACCGAGACACAACGGATCGAACATGGTTCGTCCTTGTGTGAGAAATATTTGAAATCTGAACATGAAATTTTCTAAATCCTAGCATCCAGACTGGCGTCAAACTTTCCATTTGTTGGACATTTTGAGACCTGACACCCCCAAACGTTTCAACAGTTTTAACAGTTTCTGATGGCCATTTCAGTCCAAATGTTTTACCAAAAATAGGAAAATATGCAAATGTTGGTATAAAAACTACAAATTCTCCACTAATAAATTGATGGAATATTAAACTACGGGAACAATTTCAACCTATTGTTGGTGTGAAATTTCCAACAAATGTTGTGTAAAATATATCAAATTTCCAACTGTTGAACATTTGACCAAAGTTTGGGGGGCTGAGACACCCCTGTTGTCACGTCCCTGTCTCAACCCTTTGTACACGGGCATCAATATATCGTGGATTTATCGATGTATTGCACATTTTAATACGACCGTTTAGTTATATTATCGTATGTAGTTAGGTGTATATTGTAGTGGGGATAATATAGGTCGTTGAAGACACGAAATACCTATACATACTCAACAAAATCTAAGCATAATCAGAGCGAGTTTCAGCTGTTTTCTGTGTTTCGCACAGATGTGAAGTGAACGCTCTTTATTCAATCCGTATAATAAACAGACTACATTTTAACACATTTTATCGTTACCAAGTTTAACTTTTCAACCTACCTCCGGGTTTAGATCCCGAAAAATCCCTATTCTTGGGATAAATGATTCCCTTGCCCCGACCCTTCGATCTGTTAAAAAATTCCAAACCATTGTTTACTTAACATGACTAAATACTCCCTAACCAAAATAGGGGACAAATTCTGTCTTACACACATAACCATATATTCGGACCACACACATAACCATAGATTCACTCCATTTATGCATATACACCCCATCAATGGCCATAAAATCCTTCATTTTATACCAATACCCCGCACACTCGGCAATTCATACACACCGGACTTGAAAATACACCTCACCCTTGACAATCGCATAGCAAATTCATTACCATACAGTCACTCCTTGTATACATATTCACACCACCTTTTGCCAAAGATCACCCCTGTATACATATTCGCCACACACATGGCCATATAGCCTCTCAATATATACATATACGTCACACCCATAGCCATAGAGTCACTCCAAAAAAAATAATATATATATATATATATATAGTCGCCACACGCATGGCCATATAGCCACTCAATATATACATATATACCACACCCATAACAATAGTCATTCCAAGTATATAGATATACACCCCACCAACGGCCATACAGCCCTTCTATATACACAATTCACAATCACACACACCAAATATATTACCATACAGTCACTCCTTGCATACATATTCACACCAACTTTTGCCAAAGGTCACCCTGTATACCTATTCGCCACACACATGGCCATATAGCATATCAGTATATGCATATACATCACACCCATAGCCATAGAGTCATTCCAAATATATATATAGTTGCCACACACATGGCCATATAGCCACTCAATATATACATATACACCACACCCATAACCATAGTAATTCCAAATATATAGATATACACCCCACCAATGCCCATACAGCCCTTATAAATACCCCGCAAACTTGGCCATTCATACACTCCAGGCTTGAATATACACCTCACCCGTGAAAATAATATACCAACTGTTTTATCATACAGTCACTCCGTGTATATCCATTCATTCCACCATTTGGCAATACGACCACTCCCTGTACACGTGTATCCATGGCGACACAGTCCTTCAACATATACCTATACCCTGTACACAGGGCCATTCATGCACTCCAGACTTGCATTTTCACCTCATACTGTATACTCATACGCTACATTTGTGACCATACGGTCACACCTTGTAAACATATTCCCTCCACCATTGGCTATATGGTCACTCCCCAGCCATGACATCTACTTCATGTATACATATACACCCACCAGTGACGATATATCAGCAACAGAAAACGAGAGGCCGATCACGATTGGCAGATGTTTAACCCATCCCTTGGCGATAGTAAATTACTATGATCGGAATCATACATTAGAGTGTTGATGTTGAATTATAGAGTATAGTGTTATGTACTACTATAGACAGATGTACGTAACACAACTTATTGGATTTTATGGGTCACTCGCAAATATAAGAGAATTCACTGGCACAGGATAGGTAATGATGCACGAGCGCATCTTTGGATTAATTGTGAAAGGTGACCCTGACATGGAATACTTGGGTTAATAGAGCCAATTTAAGTTTACAATGATAATGTATCAAATTATACCAACAACAGCCATCCCGATAAGACACCTCACTGCTGACCTATTAATATCAATTATATAGCAGAGCTGTCAACTAATCACTGGCTTTGTTTATGCTGAACCTTGGCATCTATACCTTTATAATGACATCAGACCATCTGTATAGCGATATATTCAGCTGTGCATAGCAGCAAAGATGTTCTAGTCAACTGTTAATAGCATGTCGTATGTAATGTTGAAACATTTTTTTTAAATTAGATACCATAGCTTTCTTTATCAGGACCTATTTAAACCAAATTTGGTGTGGTGACTCGGGGTACCCTTGGCGGAGTTATAAATATTTAATGTCCGTGTAGCTGCATAGAAACGGTTGTCATTGACATTATTATAGGAAACAAGGTCACACGTCTTTGTAATTCATCCTATGTCACAAATATACCTGAAATATTCAATTCAGAACAACTAAAGTTGAATGAAATACTGTAATACATTCTTATATGAGCATGTTTATACTTTCGGGTAGTTGCCTAGCAACCGTTGCTAAGCAGGGCAAATCTCGATGCGGTCTATTCTGAAAATGATCAGTAAGGTCCAAGGAACACATGTGGATGTTTCATGCTTTTATCAATATTTGTGCAATTCTTACATTTCCATACACCAAGCGCCTGTACTACAGAAGCATGATATATTGGGAAATTTTCACCCATTTTGGGAAATGGTCACCAAGTTTAAAGGCATATATCTCATTAATGACATGTCTTTTCCGACAATAACGAATTTGTCCATGTAGCATATACGCTACATATTATTTAGGAGCAAAGATAACGTACTCTAAACTGATATATAAAATCAGCGGGTAGAAAATGTATGACCCGATATGAAAAAAGCTATTATTTTGATGAATGACGTTGACCTTTGTGTATGACCTTGACCTCTAGAGGTAAAATCCCCGCGTCAAAAGAAAGCCCACCAAGGGTGTCACCCCATATTAGTGTAAAGATAGAGTTACTGCATTAAACTTTCTAGTAGTAGACCATAATATGTATATTTTTTATACTGGCCAAAAACACCCTTCGCTGCCATGGAAACACACATTTTGCGCACTAAGCTACACTGCCACAGTGCGTCCCAGCACTCAGATAAATTTCAGATTGTAAGCTTTGAGAAAAATGTTGATAGAATTTGCCCACCAAAATGGTACCATTCTCGGTCCTGGCTCATGGACTATGAGACGAGAATACTATTTCTGGTTTCGCAGTAACGATATAGATTGGTAATTTGATTGTAAATCATGCGTGGGTTTAGTTGGCTTTACAATGGAGTTTTATTTATTATACCCATGTCTTGTTTGAAGCATACTACAGTTAGGTGGATTAAGTCAGATTTTCGTGCTATTATTTCTACGCGCAATAAGTTATCGATGGTGTGGTCGACACAGATGAATGGGGAATGGTAGTTGTTTTGCAATCGGAACGTAATTCGCGTTGGATGCGGGTGTCTTTAGTTCCGTGTTTTTGAAATGAATTGAGGTTGGAGCTAGTTTTGAAAGCACTAATTCATCATTTGGTAATAAATTATTGCTGGACTGAATATACAACATAACAGCAAAAACTATCAACATTATATGAAGACAAAACGAAAAATGAGGTAAAAAATAAGGACATGTCCGATTACATTGAATTAAATTAAATTAAATTGGACCCCTGCTCCAGTTTCTTAAGCCTTGACATTTCAAATAGGTTTATTTATGGATTTGGAAAAAAATTATATGGCATTGGAAATATCTGCGATCTGGAGTGTGATACAACGAATCCATCTGGATTTTTTCCCGATAACACCCCCCCCCCCCCCCCGTTGTTACCATTATATATTTTTGGAATTTTTCAATAACTTCAGTTATAATCTTTCTAAATTTTCAACTTATTGCAAATTCCCAAGTCCGCGAAATTACAATTGCACCTGACGCCCCTCACTATTTCCAGTTGTTGGAAATTCCCAACTGATATCCCCTATAATAATGGTTCGAAATGTTTTCAAGAGCTGAATGTAATTTCAGTGCAATATTTTGACTCAAAGTTGAACAACATATAGTTGGTTCTTGATCTAAACAAACAATATATTACACTATACATTAATTGTAAAGGACCCCGGTTTTCCCGTCGGTAGAATGCTCGGGGCATTATGCCGCCATTTGCCGTCTTGCGCTGATAAAGCTGGTTCGAATGCCGACAAGCGCGGATTCGCGATCCACTCTAAGTGACGATAATCTTATTCGTGTATCTGGGCAAGTTTGTCGGTCACTTTCCGGGGGCGGTGGTTTCTACACACAGCGGAGTGATTTGTCGGTGAAATTTACTCTCTGCATATATGTTCATCCACCCGTAAAACTGACAACGTCGTGACATCAGCACAGAGGGTGAGAAAGCAGGACCACCGCTGCCCCGTGATCCCCGTCGAACGGCGACGGCACACATATACCGCTATACAACACAGAGATGAGCCGCTTTCACGTGCTCAGGTTTGGAGACACCAACACACCAATCTAGATGCAGCGCGCGGCACGCTTTTGTCCTTAAATTGGCGTTGATTGGCGTAGACGAACAAACCGGACATCGGTCGCATCGCAGCACAAATATAGAACATTTGTAAACATCACTAGTAAATCGTCTGATACAATGACTGCACTGTATCTGCACACACACATTCCGTATAGCAAGTTTCGTTTCAAATGTGGAAGGATGGCCAGGTATCGGGTTTTGATATTTCGTGTTCTGATTGCTGTTTTATTTGCCACAACCTCTTTAGGTGTCTTAATGTGTATGAGAAGTGATATTGTTAAACATTCCAACTTTGACTCGGTTGACCGTATCAATATTACTGATGTTAAATATATGGACGACAATCGGACCGTTGACTCGGTTGACTGTATCAAACTTTCTGATGTTAAATATATGGAGGACGATCGAACCGTTTACTCTGTTGACTGCCGGCTGTTGTTCAGGGGAGATGAGACAGAAGAAACTAGAGCATTCTCACTATTGAACACATCCCACAGCGACGCAGACATGCGTCATGTTGATAGCAGTCTACGACAAAAGCTCGATACGCAAACTTGTTCTCAGTTCGTCAAATCGAGAGGCTATACCATGGAGAAAATAACGACAGAGGAGAAAGGGATGCCAATAGCGTTTTCTTTGATGGTTTTCAAAGATTTTATTCAAGTGGAAAGACTTCTCCGCGCAATATATCGACCAACTAATTTATACTGTATCCACGTGGATAACTCATCATCGGAGATATTCAAGTCTGAAATAGCACTTCTCTCAAGCTGCTTCAATAACGTGTTTTCGCCGCACTCGGTTGATATAAAGTGGGGCGAGTTCTCTGTTCTATTGCCAGAAATAATTTGCATGAAAGAACTGTGGAAGAGAGGAAGAAACTGGAAGTATTTCATCAATCTCACAGGCCAAGAATTTCCACTAAAAACCAACTACGAGCTCGCGAGAATACTGAACGCTTACGGTGGGGCCAACGATATGGAAGCTGTCAGGTATGCACATTATTTGAACTTCAAGTTTGAAATTCAAGTTCGTCACCAAATTTGGATCCCCGCAAACAAAATTTGTTTAGTAAGCTGCTGGTGCAGGTATTTATGCACGAAATGTACCCTCATTTTGACTTCGGGTCTTGATGACAGAGTGCTTGTTGATTGATATTTTCTCGGTTATGTGATCTTGTTCGTGGTCATATCCCGCCATTTTGAAATCCAAGATGGCCGCCGTTATCAATTTTGGATTTTCCTTGTTTTATTAAATCACTCGATGTGACGTCCGTTTGGATTCTCTAGCATAAACATTTTGCTAACTTCACACATATACTTATACTACGGTCATAGACTAATATAAATGAAGGCAATTACTTGTAAAGAAAAACCATAATTTGAAAATTATTCGCAAAAGTTTGTGTAAAAATGCGCTTTTTCACATTTGGTTACATTCCGTTCGTTTTGTTTCCTCACATAAGAGAAAGTCTATGTCACTGTGGGGGACCTTTTACAACCGAAGTTATTCTATTTCTGATATTGTGATGGTTCAGACATGATTTCTTTTGATTATTTTGTGTACTGGAACCATAACATCAGGATAAACTCACGCAGAATTAGATAAATAATGCATTAAACGTTTCTGAATGAACAGAGCAGAAGTGCCGTGTTATCGAAAGCTGAACTTTAGATCACAATTAACTCGGAAATAGCGAGTTATCGTGTAATTACTTACGCCGGTCTGTTCTGGACGCAAGTAAAGTTTTCAGTCCATCCGGATCTCCGTTTCTTTGTTTCTTTGTAAAGAATGAAAAGAATGCACACACTCTAATATGAAATTGTTGCACGAATTATATTTTAAATCCACATATATACATAAGTTCCCGGCCCTCGGTGACGTTGGGGATAAGGAGCTAGGGACACCGGCAATGATAAATCCGTGTTGGTAACGACATTTACTATTTAATTTATATTAGACGCTTATATCATACGAGGAATCTACTCGCGTTGTTTGAAGATGCAAAGTGGCACCCTTTGCGTTATTAGAACAGGGTAGCGTCACCAACATTGATAAAATACTAACTTGCCAAAAGAACAGTTAACCATGCACATAGAACGTTTGGTTTCTTTTTAAATGCAACATGTGTGTCAATTGAGTGACTGAACACGACTTGAACAGTGAGTAATCGTGTATTATCGTATCATGAAGAATGTGACAATCATCTACTATTGCAGCGAATTCCAACCACGTCGATTGTACAAATTACACAAGCAATCGCTTACGGCGGTATCGCCCGCCTATAGGTGGACAACGTTGGGCATGGGTATTTTCAAAATATGCTAAAAAATAATCGAAATCAGTTAGTATTTGTTTGTCATTGCATGGTTAATATCTGTTTTAGTTCGAGCTTACTTTGATACTATAGATACTTCCCAGAAGACGAAGCCTAAGCAGAATGAGGTCTCAAGAGGGTGAATTTGGTATTCACCCTCTGGGGACCTCATTCTGCTAATTGCATGCTTGGTTTCATATGATCTCACCAAAAATCTGTCAAATACGTTGATAATTGTTCGAAATAACTCCCGGACAACTTTTTGGGTGCTAAACGCTGAGAATGACAATCAAGGGGCCCAAACACTTGTGAAAATGTCCGGTCGGGCTCAGTTTGCGAACTGGTTTCAGATACTGCGATTGGATTTGATATCGTTGCCATCAATGTTCGTGGTTTGTCATCAAAAGGCTTTTTCGTCGGTACATGAATTCGTGGATCAGGTATCATATTTATGCATATCAACAGATCCTACAATAGCACAGCATGACAAAAATGATGTGTGTACTACTGATAAATTAGACCCCATGGTGTTCCGGCGCTGAAAGCACATCACGCAATCATTACCATAATAGCTACCAGCTTCATTTCAAACTTTGGCCAAGTAGGTATTTATGGTATTATGTAGTCTGCACGTGGTTACAGGTAAACATTTAGCATTTTAAAGAAGCCAATGCATTTAGCATTGTTATACAAACTATCATAGCCGAGATCAGATGATGTAGCATATCAATTTTGTTTCGGTGAATGAATGATAATGTTTTAATGGCTTTGTTAAGTTAATGCCCGATCTTTATTATATAGTATATAGGTTTTTTGTTCATTCAACGCAAGAGTCAATTATTTCGTTGGTTGTTGATTTCGTTGTTGAGCAAAACCACGAAATCAACGAATAACAGACCCCACGAACTAAAAGGATTTTACAGTACGCCTCTTGTGAACTCATATACCAAACAATCCGCTGATAACTATTCGAAATATACTCCCCCCGGACAACTGTTTGTGTGAGCTAAACGCCGACGAACAAGAGCATTGCTAGGGCGTGTGGCAGAATACGCCCGTGGTAATTTCAACAAAGAGCCATAACTCTGGTGCAAATTGGCGGGCGGAACCCGTGCAAATTCGAACATGACATGTATTTTGGGGTAGTAAACCCACATACCAAATGTCATTCCATTCAGTTGAGACTTACTAAAGTTATCAACCGGAAACGAAAAAGCGAACAGACCGATGGACGGTATTACACTGAAGAAAAAAGTTAGTCAATATGACTAACTTAGGTTAGTCAACTGTTTGTGCACATGATGACTAACTTAGCTCAGGGTGATGTTAATTGGGCAACTAGATTACAATAGTGTTAATCTAAATGACAAGGACTGTGTCATTTTCATGATATGGAAGTGGTAGCCCAGTGGTTAGTGTGTCTGACTTGTAATGGTGTCAACGCACCGGCATGAGTTCGCGCCCTGCCGGTGGACTATCGTCTCCGCAACAGTGGCTTGGCCGGATTAAGCGGTGTGTGCTATATATAGCCACACGCTGTTTCAAATCTCGCGCCAGGTTGTGACCCTTGGGCAAGGTCGAGTGTAGTGTGCTCGCTTAGTCGTACCTAGACGAGAAATAGGTACCTGGTTGTTGGGTATCTGCAAGCCACTCTAGTGAAGCGCCTGTAAAGTACATGGGGTAATAATGTAAGGACGCGATGTCCTTATGACGATTCGTTTGTACATTTCTCACTATAGCAACACGCGGAACGTAATGGTATAACAAATATGACCCGTCATGGAAATATGTGACCCATGAACCCAATAGCAACATAACTGAATTCAGCTTCAAATATACACACAACTATATGTTAGCTTTGCGTCAACCCGTTTTATAAAGCATCGTTCATGAGTAGTGTCCCATAGCACATTTTCAGATAAGTTCAACACACGTTTGTGGAACTTAATATCTACTAAACATTTCCCCCAATAAATAGGGTTCCTGCTGCACTTTTGTTTATTTGTCGTCTATTTTATCACTCTACGGTCTATTGGAAGCAGTGAATATAGGTGACAAACCATTTAGAACTAGTGTCAATACTTGCAATATAGTGGAATTCATGTTAGCTCTATATTTCATGTTAGCTCTATAAGAATCGTTGACCATGAGAAAGACTAAAACTTACAACAAAAGTATGTTATGAATACTTTGAACTCTGCATGTCCTCTAAATCCGAATATATACAACACAATCCATATGTCCAGTTAATAGGAAATAGAACATCAAAATTAAAAATAAACACCACCGTCATAAACTTTATCCTTCAAAGCAGGGTAAGCGCTATATGTAATTTGTGAGAAATAATTAGAAAATGTTGAAAATTGGACTCAAACATTTGTTTTGATTGACTAACTTTGTGCAGACTTTAACTACTTCAGCGGCGATTTGTATGGAAGCCAACAATTTGCAAACACAGTTAAATATTTGTCTTTCCATAGATATGGCCTGACATGTGCATCTTTTCAAAGATTATTTCCAAATTTCAGCAACACAATTCAGTTTACAAGGCCATAGAGGAGACCTCCTCAATATACTGTTAGAATAGCTACTATATGAATGTGAATACAGATCGCACTTAAAACTTATAAAATCATGCTTTTCAAGCCAAAGTTTACCTTTTCGGCCATTGGGGTTATAATAATGCAAACCCCAAATCGGTGCGTAATCGTCAACAATTTCAATCGTTCAAATTTAAAATTGAAATGGACCTTTATAACGATCGTCACCCTGATCAGAGAAGTAAACTCTTTCTGATGACATATATACGTCACTATTCCATATTTAGGAAAACAGCTTATGCTTAATCTCTGCTTAATTAGTCTTTAAAAACCAGAATTTGAGAAACTTTACAGATTTGTTCGAAAGCGATAACAAATTATTGATCAGACAATGTGTTTCAAAAATGCTTTGTATTCGTGAAATGTGCTTACAGTGACAACAAACGAGTGGCAGTCAGAATTCCATGAAACTTTGGGAAGATAAGCTCTTCTATGTTACCAACGTACATTATGACTAATGATATCACGGTGGGGAATTACGTGGTTTCTAGTTGATGGGTGTCACGCATTCAAAATGGCCGAGGCGATCTGAAACGCGACCAGAAGCGAGGAAAAAGGGTAATAAACTAAGATATGACATATTACATAGTATTTCGACAGCTACGAGCAGATGCTATACTATTTTTCAAGCAAACCTCATTTATGTCCAAATTCACATTTGTTTCGAAGGATTTTCCAAGATGTATGGACTGGTGTATTCCACGCACCTCTGACTGGCAACTTTGGTCAGAATGTTATAGAAAGTATTTCCGAACAAATAAGGTATCAACTTGTTTCAAAAATAAACCAGCAGTCAAATTGCTTTGTTTTGTGTCAGTTTCTCGTATATTATGATTTTGTGCGTTTGCACGTTTTGTATGCAAAACTCGAAACCACGTAATTCCCCACCGTATATGCGCTGAGTGACTACACGCTTGAATGAACGTCAATTGAACTGGACGAGTCGACTTTCAAAACATCACAAAATCACTGGGTTCGTTAAGAAGTAATCTGGTCAGTATACCCCCATCCCAAAAGATGGGGTTACACTGGATTACATGCGGCCGTATGTCCGTCCACCCGCCCGTCCGTCCGTGCATCTAGCCGTCTGCTCCTATATCTCAACCATCGATGATAGGATCTCAATAAACGTTGGTGTGCAGAATTGGCATCATTGGGGCTTTCAAATGAGGGTTCATAGACGTTGTTCACATTTCGTTCAAGAGTTATCCCCCTTTCTGTATCTGAAAATGTTGGATTTCCATCCGTCGTTTGTTAGAATTGTCACGTAATTTGTTCGCTCATCACATTTGTTTTCACTGCCATATTTCAATTTCATTTGTTTCTACTGCCATATTTCAATTTTTACAATGGGGTTGTATCCCAGCACCCGTGGTGCAACCTTTTGTTTTGTCAAGTCAAAATGTCAGAAAACTCGGTTAACGCCAGACCTCTCATTTGCTGTTTGGTACATGGGATTGGGTGAGCAATCTACAAAAGAGTGGACATTCACACTGAACGTTATGACAATGCTCAGCTGTTGCACGGGAACAGGCAATATATATGGTTCTCTTATAGTGGAGCGGCCAAATGCCGAACGTGTTCGAATACCTCTACCCTCGGTAGAACAAGTTGTAGCCGCCAACATTTTCTGGAAGGTAAATAAATGATTCTTGGCATTGCCGGAATTAGTGACAGCTGTGTATGGTAAAACTATTTCTGAAGGTACCCTACCGAAAAATTAGCCTATTTTCAGCTATTAACCAGCAATAAACAATTAGTTAATCGTTCTGTTTATTGTTATTTTAATGTCCTATTTTTGTCATTATCAACTGTGACCAATATTCTTGCCCTTTGATACGAGCGTCTTCCAGACAAGCTATATCCTGACAAATTATGATTTTGTATATGGCCCGCAATGAGTTATATAAAATGCACACCGCATATATGTCGTGTAGCGGGAAATTAAATTCGTACCCGTCACCTTTATAGATGAATTTCGATTACTTTTCTTGTCCCAATTTCAAATTTGTTTCATCATTATTCACAATATTTATGGAAACGTTCATGCATAATTGAATAATTGTCATTACTCTAAATTATAATGAACCGTAGGCCACAAATGTCCGAGATTTCCATATATTTTTTGTTCGTTATATCTTGTCCCTCGATCCCTCTCCTGTACCGAAGTGCCATGCCAGCAAAATAATAGGTCCTCCCTGTCAATAGTGAATTACATTACATGCTTTATAAAAGTGAGAACACATGATATGTTCAAAAGACTGCGCATATTTTCATTTAAAGGAACAGACGCGAAAAAATACCTATCAGGTAGGTACACCGTAACCACATATTTAAAAAAACGTCAATTTAATCGATATAATCAGCTACCTCAGTGTCTATAATTCATTATGAAGAGCTTTTTCTGAAATATATGGATTAGTGTAAACAATATTTTATTCTCAAGAGTAGCACATAATACATATAATACATAATATACAGACATTAACACTTTAACATTAGAGAAAAGGATTTCGCAGTGAGCCAAAGGCTTATATGTGGCCATTTCCTTAGTATATATATTGCATCATGGTTTGATTGGGTCTCAATGATGAATTGCCTGTTCCACAAGCACCCGCAACCTATTCCGTCGCTAATTTCTGCGTGTCCACCCCACATACAATCACACCTCTGGCATGCATGAGTATACGAGAGTACAATATGTTTTTGTATTTAGACTTTTGGTTCACGCCTTACAGTTCATAACAATATTTTGTCAATTAAATCGTTTGGTATCGTCGATGAACTTTTGTACGGCGATGAATATGTCGGCATTTTTGGTACTGTATAAGATATATCTACAGACCCATACAGTAATATGTTGACTTCCAAGTTCCCATTTAGATTGGCTAAATTATATTGATTGCCACATTATCTCCCAACTGAAGTGAGAAATCATTGAAATATTTTATTTTTGATAGCCAGCACACATCTCTTGTAACGCCCCCTCCCGTACGAAGATAACCGCTACAGGAATGACTAGCTGCTACTGGAAATAAAAACAGTAGATTGACATTAGACTATTTGAAATATATGCCGCTAAATTGTAAGTGGAATTACATGTAAACTGTTGGGTGTTTCATTAATTTAGATTTTTAGTCAAGAAGTTATATTTATATGGGACACCATTTGCTGGGATCTTGTATCATTTGAAATATTGTTACGGGAAATACTTCTATTGTTACAGGATATAGCAGTTTTACATGCAGTTAGTTTTGAATGCAATCGATTTAAGTCCCTTTGTCGACTTCGTGCTCTTATTATGATATGAACACAAATATATGATATTAGATAAGATACCTTATCTACCATTTCCTGAAATTCCCTGATAAATTTGGTGACAACGAATTGGCGATAAAAAAAACACATCAGTATCGTTACTGTAGTTGCGATACAAGGAGCTCGTGACGTCGTTGACTGGTTCAGTATCATGAACGAACTGACGTCACATTAATCGAGTGAAAAATCAAAACGAAATTCCAACGTATATTTGTGCGTACTATAAACAAACTGGGAGATTTCCTGTCAAAAATGACAGGTAAATAAATGTCCTTTGTTACTTACTGGTGTTCGCGTGCATGATCAAATTCTTATTTACATTAGAAATTGAATGGCTAATAGTATGCTTCTCTTATCACGGCATGGCGGCGTGGGAACATTATATTTCACTAAGAAATGTATTGACGACCCCCGGCTTCAGCAGGTATGCATGCATATGAGTAGCCAGTTTGCTCTAAGGCGGATTCGTCAGCTGATAGCAATGGCATAATTGATGCGTGGAGCCCAGTAGATGGGTGGATACCCATTAGCATGGACGCCTCACACACAAACACCTTCAGATTTTTTATGAATGATTAACTTTCATTTCCCTATTTAAGATATAGTCGAACCACTACATGGGTAGTTCTTGTGTGACACATGTATATACTTTGCATGTATTGTCTAAGTGGATTAATGCCAATAGTTTAGTACGAAAGTTTCTGGTCCCCTGGGCTCCTACCAATTCTTCAGTTCGAGGGTATTTAAAATAGCACCCATTTCTAACGATGACTGAACGTTCGACTCTACAACCCGTGCAACTCCACGACAAAATTTTGCGCCCTTTTTCAATGTTATGGTATAACGCATGGAAGTTTCATCTATAGAGTAGCAAAGAAAGTGTGGGTTTGTGTGCGATTTAATATGACGTCATTTCGACAAACGTCATAACAAATAGTGTTTACTTGAGTTCAAATACGGCGTTTATGGACCATGTTCGATCTTTTGCATTAGTTGACCAATCGGGGTGAAAGTTGGTGAGTCATCTTCTACGACACAATGTAGGCAGTTGGACAGTTGGACGCATGGTTGAAATGTGATAAACGCGCCAAAAGCGTAACCGAGTTATACACACATTGACACACACAGACGACGGGTTATATATAATAGGAGAGAGTTCATAGTTTTTAACATTATTTGATTGCCTATCATCATCAATGTTTGGGGAGTAAGTCGCCATGACTTTTACCACTTTCGCATAATAACATACATGTATAGAATAACGTAAATGAATTAATTCAGTTTTAAAGATATCCATGACGTTTACTCGTACATACCGCTCGTTATAACATTTGTTATCGAATAGCTCATTGAACTGTTGAACCGATTCAGAGGAAACAATGTAATCTGATAAAATAGTCCAGTTTGTAATCACTCTCTGGGAAAATAAATATTTTCGCACATCTTTGACAATTATGTTCTTTTGCATCTTATGCTTGTGTTCCTTTGTGGAGTGTGTCTTCAAAAAACACACATCTGTCTATGTTGTAGAAACCGTGTGTTAAAGACGCTGCAAAAAAATCGACCGATAGAAAATGACTTGTGATATGACTATTCTCACCTTTGTACATAACTGCTCTATTGACATCGACCTGATACCCCAATATCACAATTCACAACCCCGCTAAACTTAACCTGATAAATCCTACTTGCAAACTTCTCCTATAATTCATATTTCGCTGTCAATTTCTTTTTCTCCCCATTTCTGACACATAATTTTATAAGAGTACTCAAAAGCTGTAACCACCCCACTAAAAGCGTCCTGTTTAATTTAATCTGATCTGAATCTCCGCTTATAATTTATTTTTTCGCTCAATGTCAGTAACCACCCTACTAAAAATGTCACGTTTAATCCGATCTGAACCCCCTCTTATAATTCATTTTTCGCTGCCAATATGTTTTCCTTTCTGATTCACATATACACATATCGTGTGTCATACTTCTACATTATCTCAATAAGTGGAATAATATTTGTTTTAAATGCATATGCCGAGATTATAGTTCATAACAATGGCACTATACACTTGCGCATAAACTAATCCAATCACCACCAAGTGAAGTTAACAGACATACCTTGACAAACTGAACATTATGTTACTCTGGCCTAACTATTAATCTGACCATTCACTGATCGCTTGTTGTCAACCTGAATATCGATTGATTCTATTTATAGATTGTACTTTTCAACTGCATTGCCCAAACACATACCGATTGATTTTATTTATAGATTGTACTTTTCTCAGCCATGACGTGTCCGATATATGTCACATCTTACATTAATTTGCGAAGCTACATATGAGGCTGAACTTTAATTGTCATATTGCAATACATCTCGCGTTCTCAAAGATTGTTTAAGTTATATTGACAAATCATTGGCTAATTAATACCAGGTTGTGTATTTTTGTTACCGATTAATGTCGACTTTTAAAATTGTTAAGTATATACACATGTTGCCATACGTATATACAAACACACCGAATTAAAGCCCATTACTGAATTGACCACAACATTGAATTCTAGTCAAGAATTTAGACCTAAAATTAAAATAGTTATCTATTCTGTTTACGGAGTTAATAATGCGCACTACACACCCTTCATACACACATAGACCATATGCACATATGCATGCGGGTGTGTAATAAACACAAACATAACTGTCTTTAATATTACATTCAAACAATATGCTTTGGAACTGCCTGTCCCGAACTAGGAAGCAATTTGCACACAATCCTCTTTTTAATGTATTTCTGTCCTCTACTAAGGTTTGCACTATGTTTGTTTCTTATTCACATGTATTTTGAAAATGAAATATGGGTTTGCTCTAACAATCTACAATTAATAGATGTCGGTTAAAATTCTTTCAATGAATTGTCAAGGAATTGGGGATAAGAAAAAACGGAGAGATGTCTTCACATACCTTAACAAGTTGAAGTATGACATTTACTGTTTACAAGACGTTCATTTTACTCGCGATCAAGAGAAATTTATTCAATCGGAGTGGGGTTATACATGTTGCTTTAATTCTTTCAAATCATCAAGTAGAGGCGTCGCGATTTTATTCAATAATACATTTGGTCTAAAGATTAATGCATTACATACGGACCCAAATGGGAACATGCTCATAGTCGAAATTAATGTAGATGATTTCAAGCTAACATTAGTAAATATATATGGACCCAATGCAGATACCCCATCTTTTTATGAACAAATTAACAAAATACTAACCGATGATATCATATCTGATAACGTTGTGATTTGTGGTGATTACAATATTGCCCTTAATCCTTCAAAAGACTGTTTTAATTACGTTAGTGACAATAACCCGAAAGCTCGCAAGGAACTATTTAAACTAATCGGCGAAAGAGACCTCATTGATGTATGGATATATCATAACCCAGAACAACTAAGATATATTTGGCGAAGAAAGTCCCCGTTTAAACAAGCACGTTTAGATTATTTTCTCATATCAAACTGTATTTTGCCTTTTATTGAATCATCTTCCGTAAGACCTGGTTATCGTACCGATCATTCAATAGTAACTGTGAATTTCAAATTATGTGATACGAAACCCGGGCGTGGCTATTGGAAATTTAGTAACTCTCTACTTTCTAATAAAACTTTTGTCGATAAAATAAATGAAACTGTAGATACGACTGTCGAACAGTATAAATCGTCGGATAATGACACGCTATGTGATAACGAAGAGAGTCCAAAGTTTCAAATAAACGACCAATTATTCTTTGAAACATTGCTCTTGGAGATGAGAAAAACGACGTTAACTTTTTCAAAAGCACTAGCAAATACTAAACGCCAAGAAGAATCTTTACTTGAAGAAGACATTGAAGTGTTAGAAAATCGGCTTACTGGTGATGATGGTATTGAGAAATTACAACAACTTAAACTACAATTAGAAGATATAAGAAAACAGAAATTAGGAGGCGCAATGATACGTTAAAGAGCTCGATGGGTCAGTGATGGGGAAAAACCAACTAAATATTTTCTTAACTTAGAAAAAATACATTAATACATTATATGAATAAAGCACTTCTTCGGGTTGAAAAAGAGGATGGTAAAGTGGTTACAGATCAAAATGATATTCTCGAAGAGGCCAAACTATATTACGAAAAATTATATGAAAATAGACACGAGAACACAAATGTATCGGACATTGAACAATTTGTTCGCGTTCAAAATGATAACACAAATAATTTCCCAAATAAATTATCTCCAGAAATCTCTCACACCCTTGAATCACGTATTTCTGAACACGAGGCATTAACCTATTTAAAACATATGCGCAATAACAAAAGCCCTGGTTCCAGTGGCTTCTCGTGTGATTTTTATAAAATGTTTTGGAATAAAATTGGTAAATTCCTAGTTAGGTCATTAAACTACGGCTTAGATAAAGGTGAATTATCGGTTATACAGAAACACGGTATTCTTACTCTGATTCCAAAAGAAAACAAACCCAAACAATTCCTAAAAAACTGGCGACCTATTTCACTTCTTAATGTGTCATACAAAATTCTATCCGGTATAATTTCTGAAAGATTGAAAAGTGTAATTCAAGATCTTATTCATCATGATCAGAGTGGGTTTTTAAAAGGTAGATTCATTGGCGAAAATATACGATTAATATCAGACATTTTGTCCACAACAAAATCTGCTAACATTCCTGGACTACTTGTACTCCTTGACTTCGAAAAAGCTTTTGATTCGGTCTCCTGGTCATTCTTGTCGTCAGTCTTAAAATACTTCAACTTTGGGGATAATTTTATTAAAATCATTAATTGCTTGTATAACGGTATATCGTCAAATGTCAATATCAACGGGCATGTGTCTCGTAGCTTCAGAATCTCGAGGGGCTGTCGCCAAGGTGATCCATTTTCGCCTTACATTTTTGTATTGTGTGTAGAAATATTAGGTATAGGATTCCGGAAACGGAAAAATATCAAGGGTATTAAGAAAGGGAATTCAGAATTTAAACTTTCACAATATGCTGACGATACCTCATTATTTCTTGATGGTGACCCCCAAAGCCTTGACAATGCATTCGAGCTATTACATGACTTTTATCTTATTTCAGTTTTAAAAATTAATTACGACAAAACAGTTGCGGTATGGATTGGTAAGAACAGAGATTGTACTGACTCTATATGTGACAGATGGAAAATAAGATGGCTATCAAATGGTTTTAAAGTTCTCGGTGTAAATTTCCAATTAAATGCCGATGATATATTTTCGAATAATTACATCACAGCGTACAACCAGATACGAACAATTTTTTCTGTGTGGTCTAAAAGACACCTGACTGTTATCGGGAGAGTCACAATATTCAAGTCATTGGTACTTTCTAAACTCTCGTTTTTATTTATGACAATTCCAAATCCACCAAAAACATTCTTAACTGACATAAACAAAGACATATATAATTTCATATGGGATAAAAAACCTGACAAAATTGCTAGGAAATATTTTCAACAAGACTATTCCATGGGAGGTTGTAAAATGATTGATATCCAAACATTTATGCATTCAATGAAAATATCATGGGTGAAACGCTACATAACTCAACCGGATTCTTGGCAAAACCTCGTCCGATATCAAATGGAGTGTAAAAACAATGACAAATGGTATCTATCGAATGGATGTGCCCTTAATAGATATAAAAGCAAATATATCAATCAATTCTGGATAGATGTTCTAGATGCATGGAAAATATTAAACTTAAATATGGCTCCAAAAACGCACAGTGATGTGCTCTCATCGACGATTGTAAATAACGATATTTTCAAAATAAACAAACACGCAATTAATGACAGATCGTTGGCCCTTCGTGGCATATATTTTGTGAACGATCTTATGTGTGATAATAACAAGTTAATGTCCTATGACGAAGCAAAGCGGTTATATGGCATTAAAACAGATTTTTTGACATACAACTGTATAATCTCTTCAATAAAAAAATACCTAACTAAAATGGAAAACTCTAGTAGCTATCAACAAAGTAACAACGATCGACTGAACAACCCAATACTACCGTATCAGATCGAACACTTACTCAAATCGAATTCGAAGTATATATACAATTGCATTCAAGACCCCAAAATGAACATGAACCTCATCTCAAAATGGGAGAAGAAACTAAATATGCACCATGAATTAGACTGGTGGTCAGACGTTTTTAAAACTCCCTTTGTTCAGTTTTGTGACATGAAATATGTATGGTTTCAATATCGGATAAACAATAGAATATTAGGGACTAGCAATGTACTAAAGAAAATGGGTCGATCTGAAAATGATACATGTTCATTTTGTAAAATTGATAAAGAGACCATTAGCCATCTTATGTTTCAATGTCACATTATTGCTTCGCTGTGGAACGAGATTCGTGTATGGATATTTAACACGACTTCAAATAAATTAGAAATTAATTCAAACACAATTTTGTTTGGCAAAGCTGATACTGAAAAAATTGATCCACTCCTCCAAACGATCTTGGTCATAATTAAGTATAATATATACCGATCAAAGATGAGATCTCAATTACCAAAATTGCAAAATATCCAAGCAGAAATACGAATGTATGCAAAAACTGAAAGATGGATTTTTTACAGCAAATCTAGATATACTGAGTTCGAATATCGGTGGGATAAATGGAAAGGTATGTTACACTATTACAGTTAAACAGCACATACATAACTATATATATTTACATGTATGCTGGAAATGTAGTACATAACATTGCACATGCCTGGCACACAAGTATTCCGTAAATATTATTTAGTATTGTAAAAACTGTGTTTAAACACGAATGCTGACCAGACATGTGCCGTGTTGTGTGACTTACCTAACAGTATGCTTACTTATTTGAATCATATAGTGAGTAAAATTAATTGTATACCACCTATCCATGCCGTACATAATCACGTTACGTAAATATACCAGATTTTAAGACTTTTAGCTCGATGCTAACACTAATTAATAACCCCTCAATGTTAATATTTTGCATTGTATAATTAGCATATATATACCTAATAACGTGAGGGACTCAGAAAAAATTATAAATAATACATATATACCCAATATTTCATTTTCATTATATCTATTATTATAACTAATGGAAATTTAATATAACTAAATAACACAACATTCATAAAACCATTCACTCCACACTCTTTTTTCTCTTCTACCTTTCTACAATCTCAAAAAAAAAATAACGAAAGAGACAAAAACTGTTTAATTACCAACCATTAACTGTAATGTATACTTCATGTACTGTCACAATGTATTTGGCTTTTTTAAAATAAAAATTTATAAATTTTTTTTTTTTTAAATAAAAAAAACCGTGTGTTAGCTTGTACACTTCAATCATATCTCCCCGATTTCGCCTGTAGCTGAGAGACATGATGCCGGAGAGACATGAGGCCATCATGGGTATTATAGTATAACATATCACAAAGTATTTATCTAATATGTATTTGTTGAGTATCTATTATAGATTATATAAAAAACGCAGGTGTAAGAGATTTTGACCATTGGGTTCAATTTCCGTTGGGCATATTCGCGTGAACTGGCACGTTGTGACAATTTAGCAAAGCGAGCTAATCGCGGGAAACAAATCCAACAATTTTGGCATTTACGAATCTCCTAAAATGTAGTTTGTGTGATGTATTATGGTAGGTAAGCATGTTATATACACAATGTTTGTAATGATTCATGTATCGCGACTCGGCTAGTTTTCGTGACCACATAGCGACTCGGAGACCAAGGTCTAGCCTCGTCGCGATACATGAATTGATACAAACACATTGTGTATATAACACATATATACATCTTCTATATATCTGAGAAACATCAAACGGCGCTTTCGTTACAAAAAAAATACACTGCGAGTAACACGATAGACGGCGTTGTGTTACATGGACTAAATTATTGTATAATAGCTAGAATAGTTCGTTGAGCAATTGTTTATTCTGTCCAGATATTTCATATTTAGATGGGCAGTGTATAATTATTTGAAATATCGATGTTAATATGATGACACATTTCAAATACACGTTATATAAAATACTACGATTAGTTGTCACTAGAGATTGAGTGGGTGGGGGAGACAGTTATCAAGGAAAGTTGTATGCAGATGGATATGGAGAGTGTTGACGAGTCATGTCCGGATACTGGATGCAGTAGGGAGTGGGTATGCGAGTAGGACTGTTGTCGATTAAAGTGTTATGTGCTATCATGTAAGTCGAGAGTGTGGAGAGTTATAGACTTGTCCTGAGACTGCAGTAGAGAGTGAGCATGCATGTGATATTTAATATGTATTATTCAAAGAAAACAGAAGGAAAATATATGAAGCATTCAACATATAGAATACAGTTATTGGAGGCTATATATAGTGCGCACCGCTGCCCTCTGGCTTAATTGCACACACACACACACACATGATACACGAAGTGGAGTATTTACTAGCGATATACATGTATATATCAGAGATGTATACACGAGTTACAATCGTGAGCCAACTGTGCCATTCAGGTCACATGCACGCGCTTAGTCACAGAGAACAAAACGGATGCTGCTCTTCAATGCATCATGCATGTAACATACAAAACATCTCAATTAAATTACGTTACGGTGAGCGTTTCTTCAGCACGAGATATAATTTGAGGTTAAATTACACGACACGGAAATCATTCGGTTAAAATTGAGTATCACATTTAACTTGTAACTGAGAAGTTTTTTTTTCAACCAGTGATGAATGCTATGTGGCAGATACAAGAATGTGTGACTTGCGTGCACATACGTGTAACCGAAACCGCATACAGTGCTCCCGGACTCTCACACAGAGATGCCCACAAACGAAAACACTTTGATCACCCATCAGGTCCTATTATGATAAAACACATGCTAATAACGAGAGAACAGATAGTAATTTGAAACATGTTTAACGAAAAACACTAAACTAATCACAACTATGGATATTTTCCAAAATGTTGCACGCGTCGCCTTTACAATATCTTTATAATGCAGCGCTGATATTTCCAACTATATATGAAGAAACAGAGAAACTATGCTCGGCCAACAGCCTTTCTTAAATTCCAACTGTACTCAGTGATTCATTCAATATTGGCATAATTCCGTTGTGACTGTATCGCGAATTATCTGCACATTGTTTTGGTAATGCAACGAAATGTGAATTATTATAATCCATACGCCTTTAGAGCTTGAGCTGCCTGTAGACCACCTCCTCCCATATGCGGATTGTTGGCGGTTATGATATATTTGTAGGACTATATCAGTCCTTCAATTTGCCGGTTGTTTGCCATCTGGCTATGGGGGCTTTACAGAGTTATCGGTCTTTGAAACCAAGATGGCCGCCAACATTGAATATCTGACCAGGTTAATTTCAATTCGCAATTACTCAGGAAGTTTTGAGGTATTACATCGTGCTATATGTCGTTCTGTTCACAATTGAGTACTTCTTATTTATATGTATGAATATATTTCGAATATTAAAAATGGCCGACAAAATGGCCACCGGAAGTGGAAAATATGACGCTTTTCACTAAAATATCTTCTATATTGGTTTCTGATGTTACTTTGGCTCAAAATGGCGGCCTAAGTGGCCGTCAAAATATGGAAACAATTTAATATTGCCCCAGCGAGCCCTACAATCACTTATAAGTTGTGGTTGATGAATAAAATTGGCTATATCCATTGAAAACTAACATGTCTGATTCACCTTTGTAAATTTTTAGTATTGTAACCACTAACATTACCAGAAATATTGGATTTTACTCTCACTAACTTGACATAAATATCGGCAAAAAATTATTTTTAGGTTTGGCCATATAACAAAAATAAACTGTAGCTAACTTGGTATGAAAGGTGTGTATTGTTTTGATGTATTGTAAATGTGTTACAGTAAGGTGTTCGTAGATGAAATTACTCAAGATGGCTTCCAAAATGGCAGCCAACTAGGGTAAAAAAGCTAAATTTTCAAATATATCCGGAACTTTATTATCTGCTGTTCCGAAACGTTAGCAAATTTTGACTCACTTGGTTATTATGCATGTTAGATAATCAAATGACAACTAAATATTATATCTGGTTACCCCTGTTCCTTATGGGGTATGACAACTTCATTTTAAAGTTGCAGTATGGAATTTTGCCGAAAACCTCTTTTGATATTCTGGGCCACAACCTTTAAAGGAAATAGGCAGAACTGTGAAAAGGAACTGAGATGCACCATAATCTGTGGCTATTCTGGCTCAATAGGATAAAAAATGATCAACTTGATACAATAGGAAGGTCAAGATGGCAGCCAGAAGTTACAGCGTGGTCATATGTGGAGTGAATATTTATATGGTATAGTTTATGGTCACGAATGATGTGAATAGATATGCAATGAGTGACTATACATATGATCATGAGTGGGGTGTCCATTGTGAGCTGTATAGTTATACAAATAGTGGCTGTATGGTCATGTGTGAGGTGAATATGTTTACAAGGAGTGAATGTATGGTTATGTGTCGATGTACGGGTATACACGATGTTGCTGTATGGACAATGATGTGATAGGTGGTATAACGAGAGTTACTACACGGTCATATCGGTGTTGTTTATATATATGAGTGACTGTATGGTCATGGTGGGATGTACAGGTGTACCTTGGTTGGATGTATTGTCACAGGTTGGTGTATATGTATACACGTGTTGTCTGTGTGATCATTGGTGTGGTATATGGATAAATAGAGAGCGGTTGCATGACTAGATGTAAAGTGTATAGGTGTACACGGAATGACAGTACGGTCATGTATATACAAGCCTGAGGTATATCTGGGTGGTCGTTGGCGAGATAGTATATAGGAAGTGCCCTTGTGGTAATGGGTGGTGTATATTCATATATGTCGTGGATGTATTTGCCATTGGTGGATGTATATGAATCATGGAAGACGTGTATGAGTATACAGTGAGTGGCTGAATTGTCATGTGTGGGGTGTATATACAAGTCTGGAAAATAAGATTGACCGCGTGTGCGAAGTATTGGTACATCTGGAAGGACTTATCACCATTGTTGGTGTGTATATGTACACCTGGAGTGACTATATGGTCATGTGTGGGTGTATATGTATATATCGAGATGCTATATGGCCATGGGTATGGCGGATAGGTAGGTATACATGGAGTGACTGGCCATTGGTGAAATGAATAGGTGTACAAGGAGTGACTGTGTGGTCATCAATGTGGTGAATAGGTATACATGGAGTGACTTTATGGTCATGGATCAGGTGTAGGGGTATACCTGATGTGCATGTATGGTGACTCATAGCCGTATGGTCATGTGCTATGTGCACGGGTATAAACAAGTGTGGTTGTATGTGTATAGCACGTGTGGCCATATGGCCATTGGTGATGTGCATATTTAGACCTTGAGTGACTCTATGGTCATGGTTGGTGTATATGTTTGTCTTGAGTGGCTATTTCGGGTTTGGGCGTGGCGAGTAGATATATAGAGAGAGACCGTATACGTCGTATAGCCAATGGTGAGGTGAATAGGTGTATCAGTAGTGACTGCTCATGAATGTAGGTATACAGGGAGTGACATTATGTTCAAGGGTCAGGTATAGGAGTTTACCAGTTGTATCTGTATGTTGATTCATGGCTGTGTGGGGTGTATGTGGGGTGTATTCACAAGTGTGGTTGTATGGTCATGTGTGTGGCGTATGTGTATAAAGCGAGTAACCATATGACAATTGGTGGGGTGCATATGTATACCAGGAGTGTCTCTATGGTCATGGTGGGGTGTATACGTCCATCTTGAGGGGCTATTTCGCAATGGGCGTGGCGAGTAGATATACAGGGATTGACCATATGGCCAACTGTGAGGTGAATAGGTGTACCAGTAGGGGCTATATGATGATGCATGATTGTGGCGTATAGGTACACATGTAGTGCCTACATGGGCATGGGTCGGGTGTATGAGTTTACATGGTGTACCTGTATGTTGACTCGTGGCTGTGTGTGGTGTATTGGTATACGCAAGTGTGGTTGTATAGTCATGGGTGAGGGTATGTGTATAAAACGAGTGGTTATATGACCATTTGTGAGGTACATATGTATACCTGGAGTGACTATGGTCATGGGCGGTGTAATATGTATATATTGAGTGGCTATTTGGCCGTGGTGTGGAAAACAGGAACACATGGAGTGACTGCACGGTCAAAGTTGAGGTCAATAGGTATACACTGGTTGACTATGATCATGAATGTGGTGAATATGTATACGGTCATGGCTCAAGTGTAGGACATATAAATGGTGTGAGTGCAATGTTACTGATATATGTATGTTGTGGCTGTACAGAGGTATGGCTGTGCAGTGATGGGTGAGGTGTATGTGTATAAAGCGAGCGACTATATTGTTTCCTCTGTCGTGTTTATTTGTACATGGAGTGATTCTATGGTCCTGGCGAGTTGTACATGTGTACCTCGGATGGCTATCGCTTTCCACAAAAATTCAATGATATGTTAATCGATAGAGAGGTCACGTCAGAAAGTCCTCCTTTGCGTTTATGCCCAGTGGAGGATATGCTAAAGTATTTCCTGACAGAAGTTGAAAAGTGGTATGCCAATGGGCTAGAGTAGCCACATATTATGGTCCCTCTCAGTTCCGTTCTGCCATTTCCTTTCAAAAACATGGTCAGAATCCCAAAATAATTTTCGGCACAATTCCTCACTGCATGAAATTAAATGTTCATTCTTCATAATGTACTTGACAACCAGAATTTAATATTTAGTTGTCAGTCGATTAACTAACATGTCTAATAATCAAGTGAGTCACACTTTTCTACCTTTTCGGAACAGCAGAGTATTATGCTCCGGATATATGTGAAAATCAACTTTTACCCAATTTAGTTACCATTTTGGAAGCCATCTTGAGTAATTTGGTCTCAAAAAACCTCAGTGTGACACATTTAAGACAGATCAAGACAATAGACTTCTTTCGTACCAAAGATAGTTACATTTTACATTTCAAAAATGGTTCAAGCCCGAGAAGAGATTTTTTGCCGATATTTATGTCAAGTTTGGGAGAATAAAATCGAATATTTCTGGCAATGTATTTCTTACAATAGTAACAATTAACCAACGTTCATCAGACATGTTAGTATTCAATGCATGGAAGGCAGAATAGCCAATATCTACCATTTTCCATATTTTGGCGACCATATTGGTGGCCGTTTTGAGCCAAAGTAACAACTTTTGTTCCCATGAGTTGGAATATGAGTAATATCATGGGTAATGGTATGCCTCACTTGCATTCTACAGTTCTGATCATTCCTTTTTGAAAAATGACTAGAAACCCAATTGTTATCTGTTTGTGAAATTTGATACCGCATTATGTAAAATCTAAATTTTGTGGGATTGGAAGGGGCAAGGACGGCAATAATTGCTTTTTTCATTACCCCATTGATTATTTAATATAAAAATACAAAAATAAGGTCACAATCCTCAACCATCTCCAAACAGCATAAACTGATCTAGAAGATATTAGTGAAAGGCATCATATTTTCCACTTGCGGTGGCCATTTTACATATATGAAATTTATTCATACCTATAGATAAGAATTACTCAATTATCAATATAATGACATATCGCACGACTTAATGCCTCATAAACTCCCTGAGTGATTGCGAATTAAAATTTACCAGGTCAGATATTGTAATTTGGCGGGCATCTTGGATTCAATGGCCTCGAAATATGTGAATAATGACTACCTATATACATCCATGTGTTCATGGAATATTATAGAAAACTGCCCTGGCCTATGTTATCGTGGACAATCACGGAAACATCGGTATTGTTCATAGTTTAAATACGTTATGCATGCGTAAGGTTACACACTGTACTTTTTCAGATATATCTTCAAAATAAATAAAAAATATACTATCGAGTCAGGTGCGCATGTAACGCTATCGACGCAGACACTTATTATATACAGTTCGAATGAACCTGAGTTTGAACAGATACATAGTGTTTTAGTATTTATTTTGAGAGAGATGTTTCCCCTACCCCCAATAAAGATTTTATCGCAAAAAATCACAGTCGTTTGTTGAAAATCGCTATAAAATGAAAACTCCCCCACCCCAGAGTGGCAAACAAGCAGAAAAATGTGTGAAATACATCCGTCAATCGGAAACACATAGTCGGCAAAAATCCGCACAGGGGGAGGGTGGCCATATGATAGCTCACGGTCTATTATGCATTATATGAACAGCTCATATCACCCGATATATTCTGCGTGGCTGAATGATACCCAATCGGAACCTTAAAGGAATAGGGTGCTGAAAAAACAATAATATTTTCTTTCAATATACCGATAATATATATATATAATGTCCATTGGGCGCATATAATCTAATATTCGGCCGCCATTCGTTATTTTTATAACGATAATAAAAAATTCCGAAGTTAGCCGAAGATTTTGATGTAGACGAAGTCACGTGATCATCGGCCCGATCACGTGATTGTCACATGTAAACAGAAGCATAGCACGTGATCGATCACGTGGTAACCCATCGACAACGGATAGATACGCTACGGCAGTATTTTAAGTTTGCATGTAGTCGATCTCGGCCTTTGAAGATTGTCGCGTTATCACACTACGAATGCAAAACTTTGCCGAAAACATCGCCGTTCTCGTAATTAAATGTCTTTATCGTGTTATTATTATTATATGTATCGCGATGTGTTGTTACTATAAAGCCATGCCCGTATATTATTCAGTTTTGCGCGCATTTATCTATATAAACACGTGCTCGTGTTTATATATTTTTTTCCGTTACCGGAATAGTCCAAGTTATATTATATATTACCTTTGCCTTGTGTCAATAAAGAGCGTTTCGTTTTAATTTATCGTAACGCGGTAAAACTAAAAAAATCGGTTTATTGCTGTCGGATTTAATCAATTATAATCAAGTCATTCATTACCAATATGATATGATAAGTTAATTTGTCTTGGTTATGAATCATGTATATATTAGGGCAATATGGTGTTTATATATATTTCGGAATATTGCTTCCCCTACCCCCAAACTATCTTGCCGACTGTCACTGATGAAATCACTGCGTTTATGCGTGGTTATTGGCCTATAAAATTAACACTCTAGCAATGCGTCTATTGAATATGCAGGTCAGAACTCGACCTCTATGTGTCAATTACGCATAACAATAGGATTATAAAATATATAAACGTTCGCCGTGGTTCGTTTAAACATCCAATCATATATAACACTTTTTGTAGGAGGGATAATAATCCGGTTTAATATGTAAGCACATATACAAGCGTTCTTTATTCGCAATATATCGTAATAGTGAACGCTCTTTATTGCGTCAAGGTAAAGGGACTGGACTTAGAACAGTTGTCGTCGTGATTTTTTACTGATTACACCAATACAGGTCAATACATGTACACGAACTTCCGATATGCATGCTTAATATATCCTTCCAAGTCATAGCAATTTCCGCTTTATTAAACTCTTTTTATTCGTACCATATTAGGAAAACTCTTAACATGGAACGCTCTTTATTGAGCCATGGTGAAGGAAATGGGGAATCGACTTAGAATAGTTGTTATCGTGAATTATTCAACATACTCTCCACTTTAACTGCAATTGTATGTATTCGTAACCATGACTGACTTGTCATATTAAACGCTCTTTATTTGGTATACGTAATCGGTTTCTGATTTTGTGCAACGGGTTTCCCACAGAAATCCCGCCAAATGGCACGTAAACGAACATCGTTTGGAAATGAATACAGCATTATACCTAACTGAGAGTCACTAGACCGGTCACAGCCGAAAACACTGCATTTATATGGCATTGTTACGAATGAATGATTGTAAATACGGGACACTCGGGGCATATATACGGAAAATTAAAACAACATCGTGAACACGCGCCCGAATAGAGTTCACATGCCTGCTCGTGTTTTATAAGCTTTATTTTTGACACGAAAGAGTTACCTACCCCGCTCAATCGGCCTTCTATAGTTTGTTTTGGTCAAAACAATAACTTTTCAAACAGCGTTTAAGACAAATCACAAGTGAATATAACTCACCGCGCGATGAAAATTAACCATGTGTACACAATGCTATTGATATGCCCCGCAGTAATTCCATCACGTTCGCGCGCTGATGTCTATTGCGGATTTTCCATCGTCATATAGGTAGACACAATTAACTCCGACTCTGATTCCGTGTTTTTAATTAGTTTACCTCGCTTGACGTCATGCGAGGTTTTGCGACGGAGATAGCCGACAACCGGTGGCGGTATTATTTATTTATTTCTCGGCTTATTTATTACGCGATTTTTATGGGACTTGGATTATTGTGATCACAATAGGGGTGGCTTTCCGATATAGTTTTGTTGTTTCATGAGCATTGTAATCCTTTAAGCGTTCTAACTGTTGTATTATCTAAACCTGACCCCCCTCCTAAGACTGGAAAATTTTCAATTGAAATTTTGACCAATTAAACAAAAATTCCCCAGTAATAATTGGTTGTAAAATCAAACAATGAGAACAATTTCAACATGTATGTGGTGTACAATTTCCAACTGATGTTGTGTCAGGCATGACACTTCCAAGTGTCAAAATTTGTTTACCCCCCTGTCGCCACGTCCCTGTATCCAAGGCATAGTTAGGATACGTTGGTATTCAATATTGACATAGTTATTAATACATAGGCAGGGCACATTCGCCATAATCACCTTCGCAAACAGCCCAAATCGATTTCTCTCCTTTTCAAACAAATATACCCGTCTTACCCACTTGTTTACTCTCTACTGCAGTTTCACATGTCTCGTCCAAACATTAACCCGCTTCTTCCCTTCGCGTTCAACATCTGTATTATCCACCTATTCATTATCTACTTCAGTTTTACAACACTTCTCGTCCACGCCATCAACCAGCTTCTTCACTTTGTGTATCAGGTGTGTTTGCAGTTATGTCAGAGGGCAGCGGTGCACACTATATATAGTCTCCACAAATATTATTTATGTTGAGTGCTTCATTTCAGCCATATATGTTCTTTCTGTTTTCTTAGAATAATACATATTAAATATCCAATGCATGCTCACTCTCTACTGTGGTCTCAGGACATGTATATAGCTCTACACACTCTCGATTTACATGATACACCATACCAATTTCCTCAACAACTGTCCTACCCGCACACACACTCTCTACTGCGCCAGTCTCCGGACATGACTCGTCAATACTCTTCATATCCACCACTTTCATTAACAACTGTCTCACTCACCTGTTCAATCTCTAGTGACAACTAATCGTAGTATTTTGTATAACGGTTATTTGTGCATGTAAATGTACCATTATCATGTTAACTTCGATATTTCTAAATCTTCTTAGACTAGGTGGATAATACAGATGTTGAACGCGAAGGGAAGAACCGGGTTAATGTGACAACTAATCGTAGTATTTTGTATAACGGTTATTTGTGCATGTAAATGTACCATTATCATGTTAACTTCGATATTTCTAAATCATTTTAGACTCCTCTACTAAATCTGAAATAACTGGACACAATAAACAAATGCTCAACGAACGATTTCTAGCTATTATTACAATAGTATAATCCATGTAACACATTGCTGTCTATCGTGTTACTCGCAGTGTATTTTGTGTAGCGAATGCGCCATTTGATGCTTCTCATATATGTAGAAGATGTATGGTATATTATCATATATTTGTGTTCGTATCACAATAAGAGCACGAAGTCGACAAAGGGACTTAAATCGATTTTATTCAAAACTAAGTGCGTTGTAGATAGCTATATCCTGTAACAATAGAAGTATTTCCCGTAACAAGATTTCAAATGATACAAGATCCCAGCAAATGGTGTGTCAAAAAAATATAACTTCTGCACTCAAAATCAATATTAATGAAACACCAAACAGTTTGCATGTAATTCCACTTAAAATTCAGCCGCCTAAATTTCAAATAGTCTAATTTCAATGCGCTGTTTTTATTTCGAGTAACAACTGGTCATTCCTGTAATGGTTTTCTTCGTAACAGTGGGAGACCGTTACGAGATATGTACTGGCTATCAAAAACAAACTATTTCAATGATCATCTCTCATAAAGTAGCAATCAATATGATTCAGAAACTCAGTAATGAATTAGAGATACTGAGGTCCCTGATTTTATCGAATAAATTGACGTGTTTGAACTATACGGTTCCGGGTGCACCTACCGGATACGAACTTTTTTTGCGACTGTTTCTGTGAATGCAAATATGCGCAAACTTTTGAAGATGTCATGTGTTCTCACTTTTATAATGCAAGTGATGTAATTTAGTCTTGACAGGGAGGGCCTATTATGTCACTTACATGTACAGGAGAGACTTTGATTTGAGGGACAAGATGTAACGAACACAAAATATGTGGAAATCTCGGAAAGTTTGGCCTGCGGTTCATTATAATTTAGAGTAATGACCATTATTCCATTATGCATGACACTTTTCATAATTATTGTGAACAATGTCAATAGACGGATGAGAAATTCAGCTATAAAGGTGGCAGGTATGGGTGAACATACCGATACACGACAGGTATACGGTGTATATTATATAGAACTCATTGTGGGTCATATATAAAATCATAATTTGTCAGCATATATCTTGTCTGGAAGACGCCAGTGCCAAAGGGCAAGAATATGGGCCAAAATTGCTCTCTCAAATGGGACATTAAAATAACAGAACGATTAACTAATTGTGTATTGCTCGTCAAAAGCTGAAAATAGGCAAATTTTTCGGTAGGGTACCTTCACAAATAGTTTTACCATACACAGCTGTCACTAATTCCGGCAACGCCAAGAATAATTTATTTACCTTCCAGAAAACGTTGGCGGCTACAACTTGTTCTAACGAGGGGTAGGGGTATTCGACCACTTTTCGCATTTGGCCGCTCCACTATAAAATATACAAATATGTTGTATGTTTCCCGTGCAACAGCCGAGCATTGTCATAACAGTTAGTGTCAATGTCCACTCTTTGGTAGGTTGCTCACCCAACCTCTTCGGTCCCATGTACCAAACAACAAACGAGAGGTTAACCTGCCGTTACCCGAGTATTCTGACATGTTAACATGACAAAATGACCAGGTTACATGGACATGTTACCTCTTAATGAACCCAGTGATTTTTTGATGTTTTGAAAGTCGACTCTTCCCGTTCAATTGATGTTCATTCAAGCGTGCAGTCACTCAGCATATCAATAGTCATACTTTATGTTGGTAACATAGAAGAACTTATCTTCCCACAGTTTCATGGAATTACGACTACCAACCACTTGTCACTGTAAGCACATTTCACGACTAAAAAGCATTTTGAAACATTTTCTCAGAGAAAATATTTTGCCTGTTTTGGTAAATTAATGGGCCCAAAATATTGAGTTGCCCGTCACCAGTTGCCACTGTAACCACATTTCACGGCTACAATAATTTTTTTAAACACATTTTCGATAATTTATCAATCACTTTCGGTACAATAATGTCCCGAAAATATTGAGTTGCTCGTTTGCTTCCACTGTAACAGCGTTTCGCGCATACAAATATTTTGATAATAGATAATATTTTGCATGTTTCGGTGATTTAATTTCCCGAAAAAATCTAAAATAAGTTGCTCGTTTCTTGCCACTATAATAACGTGTCACGGCTACACAGCATTTTTGAAATATGTTTTCTCAGAGAGAGATACTAGGTTGCCTGTTTCGGTAAATTAATGTTCCGAAAATATCGAGTTGCTCGTTTGTTACCACTGTAATAACTTTTAGCGGCCACACATCATTTTGGGAATGTATTCTCAAAGATAACATGTTGCCTCTTTCGGTAAATTAATCTCCAGATAAAATAGAGTTTCTTGAAAACATATTCTGTCTGCTATGGTAATTAATATCCCCAAAAATCGACAAAATGACGACACTAAAGAAGTTTTCTTTCCAGGTGTTGTTGTAACATCATAAGTATGCTTGTATCATTTTGCAGGCAAAGAAAACTGCATACATTATTTTGACCGCGTTTATTGCCATATCGATTTTATTTGCCGTAATCTATCAATGTGTCTCATCGCATGAAACAGCCACGTGGCAAAACGTGTGACTTTGAATACATGTTTGATCCGTCTGGAGTTCTGTTTAAAGTTCGATTTAGACATCGCTGATTAACTTGAATCTAGGAAGACAGGTTAAACTTAACTTCAGACAATCGTGATTATGAAAAAAAAAAAAACATCCGACACAAGTGATGGTTAAACATGAAATTTAAAAGTGAAATTTGAATTTGGCTTGGAGAGCGCGCTGGTTAAATTTGGCTACTGGCAGACTATACTATAGGTCCTATAGTTGAACAAGGATTTAGACAGAGTTCCGGTAAAATTGGTGTTTAAACATAGGTGTGGTTAAGCAGGCATCGGACAAATTGATGATTATTCTTGTAGTTACACAAAGGGATAGCTCAGCTTTAGGATAAGCGGTATGGTAGTTCAATGTAGCTTCAAACTTGACGTTTTATCTGCATACAGTTAAGCGATTTTCTGGAAGTGTTGTCGCAAAATGTACTGAACCCCATCCACACTACATGGGCGCCCTGTCGCCTTCAGCCTCTAAAGATACCGCTGTTATACAATGTATACATGTGCGCTCTAATTATCCGTCTTTCCAAAGCCTGATATATTGTTACATTGCTATAGTTTTGTGTTTATACCTATTCTGTTAGGAGTGGATGAACATGTACGTTTTAGACCTATCATCCAATCCCTTGTACATTTTTTCAGTTAAAATATGGTTGATGGGACTCGATCAGTGCCGCTTCAGTAATCAGAATCGAATAACTGCCCAAAAATGATGCTAACCACAGTCAACTATAGTATAAAATTGCCCGAAACCTTGAAATTATCGGTGGCGAAAAATAATACATTTCAAGCATCGTTATCTGAATACTATGAGATTTGATGGGTGAGTTCCTCAACTCGAATAAAAGATGTTTTACCCCCGAAGCCTGCGAAGCCAAGGAAATAGTCATTTGCGAGCATTAATTCTGATTATATGCACCTTTGAGCTAACTGTGTTCGTCCCTTCTTCTTCCTCCAATCAGACTTGAGCCAATCAAACGTGTCGCAATCTGGGTCTGTATAACGCTGATGTAAAACATTGAAATGCTGGGATTCCGTCATTTTGTTCGAGACTATATACCGAAGGCGTGACTGTCTCAGATTGGGACATGTAAATAATCGCAGAATAGAAATACGTCGTTGTGAATTACGTGCACCACAAATTGAATATTATGCAGAGGCAGAAACGTTTAACATATATCGAGGGGCGGCATAAAGTGATGGAGGAGTGGAGAGAAACCTCCCCATGTAATAACTCCGACATGCAAAGGGTTCAGTCCATACTACTCTATTTACTGACACCATCGAAGGCGTAACTGCATGTTCTAGATTGGCATATAATCACACAACGAACTCAAACTAATGCTGTTTTGAATTACGATCCAGCCTTTTTTTTGTAGAGATGCAAATATGGACAGATGGAATAAGACGGGCAATCCTCCGCATGGCATAACCCCAGTAAAGGGTGCCGTTCACATCGTCGCCAGCAGAGGATATGTCAATTACATTTTACACAACAAAACGGCGCTAGATCTCCTAGAATGGGTGAAAAATACACATATTCCTGATGAAATATATTTCTCTACGCTGAACCACAACCCACACCTCGAAGTTCCAGGATCTTACAAAGGTGGGTATGAAGTAGTGAAGGCATGGTTTATTCGATATATATTGAAGACTAATCACATCACTATATGTTAAGTTGTTAACGCTACAAGGCGGTTTGCGCTTCAAAATACGCACATTCATATTCGGTTTTGAATTTTCTACGAACATTTCTACGAGCAGTATATGTCACTGAAAGACGCGCTGCAATCATAAAAAAATACATCTTTGAACACGATGTTTGGGTTCCAAAAAAAAACTAAAACAGCCATTTGCACGGCATGGCACAGAAAAGATGGTAGATATAAAGATCCTTTGTTTGACTTATGTGCGAACATTTGAAAACAGCTGGAAAATAGCAGTCACCACTGTTCACCATGGCAATTAATTTTTCAGCGCATTTGAAGCCGGTATATCAATATTTCGTGTATGTGTAAACCTATTTATACCTCTTTCCAAATTACGTAACAACATTTGGAAGTTCAAATGAGTTATTTCCGTTTGTCGGGTTTGTGAAATGAGGCATGATTCCATTAACTGGATATATCATTGTCTATATATTTACATACTAAATACACAAAATTGCTTCGGCTTTTCCCATATCATTACGACAGCCACACCCCTTTAGTCAATATGGTCCCGAACAAATAGCTGTATACATTGAATGCTATTTTAGGCAATGAATGCATACTCGCATTTGATTTCGCGCAGTACTATTTATCGCGCACCAATGTGTGTGCGAATTTAAACGAAGGAGAAATCAGCTACGTTATTGAATTGTATGTACATACATTACAGATGCATGGTTGGACTGAATATAGAGAATTTGATTGACATGCGGGCATTCATTCTATTGCAAAACAATTGTTCATATGTAAATCATGGTAATATATGTTCGATCTTGCGATACTTGTATGAAATACAAATATATATTCCTGTACGAAGGAATACGAAAACATATCTCCATTTCCACCAGCATGGAGTAACAACGTTGTCATGCAGTCTGAGTTAATTATTAGTTATTAGGCGAATTAGGGTTGAACCCGGAACTAACTACAACACAAATGCCAAAGGTGCCATCATACATAGTAAGTCAATGTGTGCGACATACACACATTTTAGAGAACAATATTTGGGACAAGTAGCAAAATTTCCTTTTCCATGGCAACGAGGGGTGATTTTCACTGACTGTGAAAACTAGGTGTTAAATTGCGTGTGTGGCGAGAACCGTTTCAATTATTACAAATATTATGTTGGTTTATATGAACACCCATTGTTTCACCTCTTGGGAAGGTCAAGGTCACATGTAAAGGTCAAGGTGATTGCAAACAAATGTGTTCTTTTTCCGATTCTATCATATAACTCCGACCCACTGGATTGTCAACCCAGCTATTTGAAGTACTCGCAGCTACATGTGTATAGTCGGCCGCCTACGTGGTTGTTTGCATGTACTTCCTTAACGTTCATTTCATTGATTTCCATAACTATTTGTATTTCAGAGTGATTATATTTGACCATCTAACCACGCATCTTCTCAAAAAAAATTTGATGCAGTTCCAATTTGCTCGATGTTAATTTTCGTCGTGGTGGTCATTAATATATACAAAGGTAACTAAGGAACAATTAAGAACTGAAACAGTCACCAGATACAAGTCTTTTACGAAATATTTTGAATTCACGAAGTAGGGCTTCACGGTATCCACCTTTACAATACGGACTACGATATTTGATGAAATATCGCGGTATGACTAAATACCGTCAAGAATAATTTCAAAACATTTTGCTAGTCAAGATCCTTCGGAACATGCAGTACGCAATTCAATATTTGAGTGTGAATGTAGTGTCACGCCGACACACGCAAAGCAAATAGGACAACGCAATGCATGTCACTTGTACTCATAACAATGTGTGGGGTCCTAATGACGTACGTGGCTTACGTAAACAATATCAAGCATTTAGTTCACAAATTTTATTTCATGACAAAGCATATTCAACGTGCTGAACTTTGAACACTGAACTGACAAGTTTATCCGAACAAAGTACACCACTACAATACAATGAGTCTACAGTTTTGCCGCGAGAAACGATAACATATTAACATTATCTGGCTTCAGACAAGAACGCGTCGGTGCAACAATCTGTCCGATCTTAGTGAATAAGCGCTCAGAAGGCACACTTGTGACACATTAAATTTATATACTGAGATATGTTCGCGCGAATTCGAACAATGTTGTATAGTTTGCATTTCGTAATTGTATGTATGGCCATCCTGGTTTAATTATTGCTGTGTGTGCACTAATTTGAGCTGCGTATTAGATGACGTACATCCATTGGGATTATCGTTGTATCACGCATGCATCGCGAAAATCCTCAAAATTATCGATAAGTAATACGTCGTAAACGTTCACAAAAGATCATAACCGAGAACGTTTCGGTGATGCACTAAAAAGCACACCCATCAGAATTCAACGCACTTTCTTCTGATTTGCTCTGGGCGTCTTGTCTGGCTGGTTATCTTCTCGTATCGGTTCTAGTTTCGTCTCGCTGGTTCTCTTTCATATATCAAAAGCTGGAACTATGCTTTCAATAGAGTCGACTGTGGCGTTTCAGTTTTTCTTGCTGGTTATATTCTCATTTCGCTGGTTCTCGTTTCGTCTCGCTGGAGCTCTTTCATTACTTACATGTACAGGCACGCGTTATTGCCTCGTATATATTAAATGTGTTAACGTTTGCTGTCGTAAAACCGACTAAAAGAAGAAAATATAGCGTGCCGCGATATACCGACTATTCAAGTAATCCAATACGGACTACTCGGTATTAAAAATAAAACCGCGGTATGACTAAATACCGAAAACCCGCACGCAGCACGGTGCGCCAATTCAAAGTGCGCTATTTCAAAACTGAGCGAAAAATAGTACTGCGCGAATTAAAATAAAGTATAGGTACAGGCGATCTAGCCGAAAAATGGGGGTCACTAATGGCAACACAAATTACTTTTAGTTCACTGGATAGCTGAATATGTACTGCATTAGACTAGCAATATTTTAGGAAAATCCAATTGGGAAAATTTTATAAATTTGTGTTTCCATGGCAACGATGGATAATAAATGGGTATTTGGTCATTTTACATTAAATATTGCGTATCGTGAATAATTTAATAACTACCCAACAGTTTACATTGGTTTATGAAAAGACTTGTAATGGCCGACATTTCCACATATCCATGGTGACGTATACAAGTCAAGGTTGTTGTTAAAAATCAGGATTTTTATCATTTAGCAGTCATATTTTCGACTGTCCTTGTTACGATTTATTACAAATAGCGATCACCAACACTATTTTATAAACTCCGGAATTCAGGTTCCGTGGGAAGGTTCATTTGAATTTGAATGTTTTCGACGAGGATGTATATAATGTATCCAACCATCGCCCTCTTCTTGTCGATGCCGACATACAATTTAGTCACCAGAACTCAAATAATGTTCAAAACACTCATTTGAGGTACAACTGGAAAAAATTTCAAAATAACCCAAACTTGATATCAACGTATGTAACTCGCTTAGAATCGTACCTGCTTCCGTTGGATACATATAACGCATTCCAGTCGAAAATAGATGATTTATACAATTCCATTGTTTCTGCTATAAATAGAGCAGCTAGAGAAATTATCCCTACAAAATCCTTCAAAAGACACCTGAAGCCCTTCTGGAATGATATGCTCAGTGCGTTGCACCGGGAGATGACCGATGCCAGAAATAATTGGATTCAACATGGTCGGCCAGCTGACCACAGCAACGCACTGCACATTACTTACAAAGGGACTAAATATGACTTCCGCAGGGAATATCGTAAATGCTCGCAAAATTTTCTTGACGAATGTGTTAACAAGATAGATTCTTATGTAGAAATAGATCAAACTTCGTTCTTCAAACTCCTTAATGCAAAACGCGCGCGCCTTGGTACTCAATCGCAGTCATATTTTGTATCTAACGATCGTGTCATCAGAGATGACCAGGATATCGCCGACGAATGGATACATTACTACGAATCCATATATTTAACTCAAATACACGATACCTCATTCAACGAAGACCATTATTCAAAAGTATCCCAATTCGTATCAAATGAACTTTCCCACAATAATGCATCGGAATTTGATGAACTGTTGTGCTATCCGGTATCGGTCTCTGAAGTGATATCCGCATACAAATCTCTAAGCAGAAACAAAGCTGCAGGTCATGCCTCTTTGAACTATGAACACCTTATCTTTGGAGGTGAACATCTAGCCGGCTCGCTCGCTCACCTGTTTTCATTGATGTTTGAGTCAAGTTACGTTCCGCGCAATGCGAAGGTTGGAATCATATTTTCGCTATATAAAGGCGCACCGAAGCCCAAAGAGTATTTTGATAGTTACAGGGCGATAACTCTACTCCCTGTACTGTACAAGCTTTTTGAAAGGATTGTATTATCACGTTTGAGGCAAAACGCACCAAATAGTATTGCGGTCCATCCCCTGCAAAATGGATTTCAACAAAATATCAATTGCATGGCAACATCATAATTAGTACAAGAATGTGTCTCCTATACATCCAATAACCACAGCAAACTATTTTCTTGCATCTTGGATGCATGGAAGGCATTTGACGCCGTGTGGATCGACGGCCTACTATTCAAATTACACGAACGGAGCATCCGGGGAAAAAGCCTAAAAATAATGCATAACCTCCTTACTGGAATGAAATGTTTACTGTTATACAATGGTTACAAGTCAAAATGGATTGATGTATTGCACGGAACCAGACATGGAGGTACATTATCTCCGATTTTCTACACCATTTACATTGATCAATTACTGTATGATCTTGAGCGCTCGGCATTTGGGCTAAAAATTGTGGAATAAATGTATGTTGCCCAACTCATGCGGATGATATGTTGTTACTGTCATTAACAGCATCAGGGTTGCAGTCACTCTGCTCGATCTGCAGCTCTTACAGCTCTCTTTGGCGTTACAAATACAATGCCACAAAAAGTTATGTTATCGTTTTCAATGAATCAAAATCTGATTACTCTAGTTCCCAGCGAAAATGGACTTTTGGCAAACAAGAAATGTCTGAAGTCACCTCTCTCACTTATTTAGGAATACCCATACAAAAGTTTAAATTCACAATTTCCTTTGTAGACGAGATATGTACCAAAATAAGAGGTACATTTTCATGCTATAAAATGCAGGTATTTACGCAGGTGGCCTAACTCCAATGAGTTCACTAAAGATTTACAAATCTGTTATATTACCAAGAGGTCTTTATGGATCAGAACTGCTCAACAATCTTACGAACACTGATACTCTCAAACTGGAACGCATTCACCGTTTTTGTTTGAAACGTATTCAGTGATTGCACTTTCGAACCCGTACGGCTATGGTGGAGGGATTGTTTGGTATCCCATCACTCGGTATTTTCATTGTAAAACGTAGGGTCTCATTGTATCATTCTTTGTGCAGCATGAATGATGACAAGGCTACGATGCAGCTCTTCCTGCATCGTACAGCTGAATCTCAATTCGGCCAAGGAGGCCCTTTCATAAGGACAGTTGAATCGGATCTCGAAGATCCGATTAATTGGTTACTTTTATTTGGAATTTTCATCGGAAGCAATCATACCTGTTAAGAACCATTGGAAACCCACAGTTAATGAGGCGATCGGAGTTAATTCAAATAACCAATGGCAACACCTAGTATCAATGCAGAGTGATTTCTATCGTTTTTCCATTGTCCAGGAAAAACTTCAAATGTCCCATATTTGGAAAGCATGTCATAAATTTCCCAAACACAAGAAGTGTTATTTTGTCATTGTCCAACTACTGTGTATGTTGAAATTTAAGGAAGATGTTTTATGCACAAGATGTGGTCAAGTTTATAATGACACAGTCAAACATGTTTTTCACGACTGTGACTTTCTTAGCAACTCAAGAAATGACGCTTGGTATCGTTTTTGTCCCATTTTCATATAGACTGTTTTATGTGTATTGATAGAATTCCTCCCTCCAATCAAATGCTCATGCTTATTGGGCACATCCCAAATGCTCTATTCGACATAGCTGAAGATGCCCTCGCCATAGTCGATTTTTTCGTGATAGAGGCCACGCAAATATGGCATTATTGGATAACTGGAACTCCCGGCTGTGCATCAGAGATCGTCCTGAGAGACGTGATGTGAAATAAATACATGTATGCAAGCGATGTTTTCATGTTGAATAAGAATTAAGGCAATATCTTTAATTTAGTTTTGTATTCTTATTATGCGTAAAAGCATTAGTCTCTTTTCCGCTATGTTTATATTTTGTTTTCTGATATCGCGGTTTTCCCACGTTTTTCAGTCAATTTAAGTTGCCAAGATGTAATTATGCATTCCTGTATAAAATCTGTTTTTGCCTGTGGCAATTCATGTATTTGTATATATGTTTAAAATTTATTGTAAGTTTGTATCGAACTCTTCAAATATGGAGGATAATAAAGATATATAATACAGTCGACTGTGGCGTTTCAGTTTTTCTTGCTGGTTATATTCACATTTCGCTGGTTCTCGTTTCGTCTCGCTGGTTCTCTTTCATTACTTACAAGCACGCGTTATTGCCTCGTATATATTAAATTTGTTAACGTTTGCTGTCGTAAAACCGACTAAAAGAAGAAAATATAGCGTGCCGCGATATACCGACTATTCAAGTAATCCAATACCGACTACTCGGTATTAAAAATAAAACCGCGGTATGACTAACTACCGAAAAACCGCACGCAGCACGGTGCGCCAATTCAAAGTGCGCTATTTCAAAACTAGCGAAAAATAGTACTGCGCGAATTAAAATAAAGTATAGGTACAGGCGATCTAGCCGAAAAATGGGGGTCACTAATGGCAACACAAATGACTTTTAGTTCACTGGATAGCTGAATATGTACTGCATTAGATTAGCAATATTTTAGGAAAATCCAATTGGGAAAATGTGATAAATTTGTGTTTCCATGGCAACGATGGATAATAAATGGGTATTTGGAAATTTTACATTAAATAGTGCGTATCGTGAATAATTTAATAACTACCCAAAAGTTTACATTGGTTTATGAAAAGACTTGTAATGACCGACATTTCCACATATCCATGGTGACGTATAAAGGTCAAGGTTGTTGTTAAAACTTTTTATCATTTAGCAGTCATATTTTCGACTGTCCTTGTTACGATTTATTACAAATAGCGATCACCAACACTATTTTATAAACTCCGGAATTCAGGCTCCGTGGGAAGGTTCATTTGAATGGATATCGATATATGCATTAGAAACTATAGCAGTTTGAAATATGTGGCGACAACATTTTTATGTACAACAAGACATGTCTTGGAATATTTATATAGATTGTTGAGACAAAATAATCGACATAACTGGTCAGAATATATGCAAGTGTGTGTAAACTGGTTGCAACGCAGATGTCTTTTGGCACACTGGATAGTTAAAAGTATACTGCTTTAGATTATGTTTTATTTAGGAATATCCAATTGGGACAAATTTGTTAAATTTGAGTTTCCATAGCAACTATGGCTAATAATCGGATATTTGGAATAAATCGTATGTATCGTGAATAATTTAATAAGTACCTAAAAGTTTACTTTGGTTTATGGACAGACTTGTAATGGTCGATATTTTCAAATATCCAAGGTAACCTTGAAATGTCAAGGTCACGTATAAACGTCAAGGTCATGAAAGAATAATGGAGATTCAACTCCATTCTGGCGATGCTATGCTGCTAAACTGATAATATATGCAAGAATTATGAAGATGGAATTTCATCTTGATTTTAGCGGCGCTACACTGCTTATTAATGACAACCACAAGAAAATATAATTGCAAACTCGATTCTAGCAGTGCTATGCTGCTAAACCGGATTCTAGCGATGCTATGCTGATACATGCACTACTAATACATGCACATGAAAGAATTAAGAAAATTGAATTTAAAACTCAATTCTAGTAGTGCTATGCTGCTAAACTTCTAATAGATTTATGAAATAACTCTTGTTTCGATTAAGGTTTTGGAGTTATAACCGAAAAGTTTGAAGATAATTTCTATAACGCGCGTAGCTATTTCTTATAATTTAAATCGTCATTTCACAGGAGAACCACCAAAAGTAGAAGTTAGAAGTATAACTAGCGTAACATTGACACTATTTCCGACATAAAAGACACGTTAAGTTGAAAGAGACACTTGTCACTCAAAAATTGTGTTGGACAATTTCCACCTGGTGGCCATTTCAGTCCAATATATTGACAAAAAGTAGGATGATATGCAAATATTGTTCCAAAAACAATAAATTCCCCCAATAAATTGTTTGAAAATCAAACTACAAGAATATTTTCAACCTACTGTTGGTGTGAAATTTCCAAGTAATGTTGTCTTGCGTTCTTATTTCTTGTAGTATCACAGGAACATGCAGGCTGCATATAAATGTGATTGGTATGTGCTTTGATGTGAGCAAAACCAGTGTTTTCAACTTTTCCCGAACGACCTTTAAGTGTGACCTTGACCTATAAAAAATAACAGGTGACATTTACCTATATGTACACGTACATGGACTATCTTACCCAGACCAATTATATTCTTAGATATGACCTGTTTTCCCATGGGAACAATAATATCTACATTTTCTGTACATTTTTTGCTCACTACAACAGGGCTAATAAATAATGGACAATTCATAAGCATTTCAACGGTATATAACAATCCTATATGTATTAATTGTCATTAAACTTCTTCCTCTAATGGCCGCTCACCTATAACCATGTATCTGGTCAAAATACTACACAATTGTGCTTATCACGAAAGGGTACCACCAACTTTGAAGGTCTATATCTCTTCAATGAGTTGATATTATTGGAAAAACTATATGTATGCACTAAGCGGTGGTCCTCCAAATTACTTTATATATATTTTCGTCTCTCTACATCTTTAATTTCAATCAAGTGGGTCGAAGTGACCTTGACTTTGACCTTTACATATGACCTTCACCTTCCCAAGAGGTGAACCTCATTTCAAAAGTTAGACAACAATATGTGTTCATATTAACCAACATATTTTTTGAAATAATTGAAATAGTTCTCGCCACACACGCAATTTAACAAATATTTCCTAGTAAGTTAAAATCACCCCTCGTTGCCATGGACACAGAAATTTTGATATTTGTTCCAAATAGTGCTCTCTAAAATGTGTGTATGTTACATACATTGTCTTACTCTACATGATGGCACTTTTGGCATTTGTGTTGCAATTAATTCCGGGTTCAACCCTAATTCGCCTGTACTATAAGGCAGTCGGACAAGAATGGTCCGTTTTGCTGGATTATTCGTCATATTTTGTCCAAGAAAGACTATAGTTTTATTAAATTAGTCAAGTGTGCACAAACGACGTGCATATGCACTGGTATGGAAGAATGGCTACAACTGAACTATCAGTGCTTGACAACACCGCTTTCGAAGAATGGCTGTGATGACTATTGTGTCTTAATAGACATAAACATTGATGTTTAATCTTAAAAGTTATTCTTAGATGCACCCAAATACATTATTTGACAGTTTCCTTCATCTTCGCTCACTTAATAATGATTCATGATATTGGTGGCCCTCACATATGCAGGTAAATTACATGCCACAATTTCATATTATTGACAGTGCTTCAATGTTAGAACAGTTCTCAATAGTTTGTTATTTCATGAAATTGTACTTGTAATTTCCACATACTGTGGAATTGAGTTCCACACCAGCCTTCAGATTGTATCTTGCGGTGTAGCATATCGGTGCGGTAGAGTTCTGATCCTTATCATAAATGTTGTATTGTGTATTTATCGCACACAATACTACACATGTCACTGTGTGTTATGGTGCCAGAATATGAGCGGCAACATGCCTATAAAATTCATCAAGTCATGAGAATTTAAAAACAGATGTACATGTATCGGTGCTACTGAATTTGCTTTCAAACGTCCTGTATGATTCATCCTTGTGAGATAATTTAATTCTATGCACAGGCAAATTCCAGTAGGGTGGAACTACAGTTATTATATCTCGCCTATACCCATTGTTAGCTGTGATACAGATGCATTTTATAAGCATGTTTGCGTTTTCTGGCATAGTATATCTATTTGGCTTTATGCATGGGACTCAATTCAAAACAAGCAAGGCATATTTACCAGTGTGTGACATCTGTCCGAAACTAGCATCCAAATATATGTCATGAATCAATCTCGCAACATCCCATGCACGTGTTGCATTCCATAGCTCTGATAATGGGTGACAATATATATTCTGTAATGTATCTCCCAAAACTGTGTAAAAGATAGCCATATACATGTGGATAAATGCATGACATATTGACAGCTGTACGTGTGAACGTACACAAATGAACACATGGTGGTGGCTGGGATGTGTCGATAAGGGGAGTCTCTCCCAACGTTGGTCAGGATAATCAACAGTTGACAGTTCATGTCTGGCATTAGTTGGAAATTTTAAACCACATATGTGACCCACCATATCAAATCCAGTCGGAAGTCAGGATTTGTTTACCCTGTGCAAATGCATTATCTTATATATGCGAGTCGACCATAGGTCGCCTCGCATATATAAGAGAATGCATTGGCCTAACAATTTTTTACAATTTTAATAATTTGTTCTTGTATTCTTTAACAATTTTATAAGTTCACCCATACAGAGCCCCAGACAAACATGAGCAGACGACACTCTTATATGTGCTTCTATATGTGTGGGGCCCCATGCAGGGTAATGGATGTTTATTTTATTTTATGTCCTTTAAATTGTAAGAAACATTTATTTAAAAAACATGATAACAAATTGTTAAGCCAATGGATTCTCTTATATATGCGAGGCGACCTATGGTCGACTCGCATATATAAGAGAATGCATTGGCACAGGGTAAAACAATCCCGAATTCCGACTGGATTTGATATGGCGGGTCACATATCATAAGTTAAAGGGCGAGTTGTTGCCGGATACGGTGTCATATGAGGCGAAGTGAGATTAATATCGGGCGAGGTGCGAGCCGAGCCCGATATTAATCTCGCTGAGCCTCATATATCACCGTAGCCGACAATTACGAGTCCTGTAACGATTTGATCATGCTTGCCATGTGATAATTTGAATTACTTGTACGAAGTTTATAGACTCTAGTAAGTTAAATGTGTCGTCTAGGGCCATTAACGTGTGAAACGTCATATTGACGCGCCATGGTCGTTGAACGTCAACGCATTGAGGCTATGTCTATCACCAGCAGTGGGACAACATATTGAGTTTGCTAGTTACTTTATTAGTCTTTAGAATTCCTCAAATATATCACATGCAGCTTTCGGTACATGGTACTATGTCTTTAAATTCACACAAAATGATTTTCGACATATATCCCTTTTTTTTTTTTTGCGCCAAATACACCGAGAATATCCCCGAGGCGGCAAAGTTCTAGGAAATACAATATGGCGTCTATCGACCACATATGAATCCATACCCCCTGTGGGTTTCAATATGGGGTCGGTGACAATCAAGGTGAACCTAATATGCCATCATCGCCTATGAGTAGATCTCCGTTCCCATTGGTCAATCTAATAGGCCAGCATGATAAGGGTTGATATTGTTCTCATTGCGTGATATTCTAACCATAAGTTTGTTCCGAAATGGCTATTAGTTTGAAATAAATATTCCAACTTTAGGGGTGTCAGAGGTTGGAAATCTCCAACAGTTTGAAAGCTTGAGGTACCATGCAGTTACAACTGGAACGTTTGAACCCAAGGGGGGTGGTACAAATGGATTGGTCTGGATCACGGAATATTTCAAGGTGTAGACAGGTTCTTCGGATACAACGAAAGACGATTATTCTCTGAAGCCTTTTGTCGCTAGATATAAACTATGGGAGCCTACGTGTGGGGGGAAACAAGTTCGCAGTGTATGTGTAAACGGCATCACCGATTTGCCCAAACTGTACACGTCGAAAAAGCTGTTTGTGAATAAACTGTATTACGACTTCCAGCACTATTCATACGATTGTCTGGAAGAATGGAATTTCAATCGGAGTAGAGATTATTACAGTGGGACTTTGTTCTTCAATGATTCTTACTACAGAAACTTGGACTTTGTAAAAAATAAATTTTAGCTTAAAATGCAATACATGGTTATGTGAGTTTTTATTTTATTTTTGCTTGCTTGTTTGTATTATTTTACATATATCTATTATTTGTCTATCTAACTAACTGCTCAAAATTGTTAATCACCGTAGTCATATTGTTATTTCGGAATAATAATTGGTAAATTATACTTCCGTGGTGTAACTGAGGAAGTATATTGTTTTTCCATTGTGGCCGTTTTCCGTTTAACTGGAAATACCCAGAAACTAATGGCAATATGAACGCGAAATCTCCAGTGAATGTAGGCATCTAAGGCCTACTGAAATTAAAGGTATCCGATTTCAGCCCAACGTTTTTTCGGAGTTATCGCCCTTTTACAATTATTATACTTCCATGGTGTAACCAAGGATGTTTATTGTTTTTCTATTGAGGCAGTGTTCCGTTTAATTGGAAATATCGCCCTTTTACGATTATTATACTTCCATGGTTTAGCATGGAAGTATATTGTTTTTGTGATTTTTACTTTTTCTCTATTATTATTATTCTCCTTCTTAGCAATTTTATAATGATCATAGCTCATTAAGTACAATAGTTAGAAATCTGAAACTTTGTATTTATATATATGTATACAAGCTCTAGTGCTTAGGCCTATTGATAATCATGTCCTCACTTGATTTGCAGAGTTATCTCCCTTTATGTGAAAAATTGGGGTTTTCATAACTTCGAAAATATAAGGAGTACAGCGCTGAAATTTGGTCGATATATACATCATGATATCCACTGAAGCATGAGCTCATCATTAACTGTGTCCGTCTTTCCTTTCAAGAGTTATCTCCCATAAATAGGTCAACCTCGAAAACATTCTGATCGCCTGTCCTCACACATTAAGAAAGATAGCTGGATTTAGTTTCTATGGTAGTGCTGGCCGTTGTTAATATACTACACAAAAAACAATTGACAGGGTCGGACATTACATTTTTGGGTTGGGGTGGGAACGAAATTTTTCGAAAAACAATATTGCTGTCGATTCACACCAAACTCGATACATCGAACCCCTGTATCAAGGCGTTCGTGCAGATGAACGAATTTTGAAAATCCACTAAGAAATACCAGAGTTATGGCCCTTCGAAATTCATGTTTGTGGAATTGACTGCTTGTAGCCAGATCTAATCCGAAACGGTCAGAACGTGTGGCATATATCATATGCATTTGTGTTGAGGTATGTGAGGACACCAAATGAGCCAAATTTCGTGACTGTCTGATCAGATTTGGGTATTCTGGGGGAGGGGTGATCACTGGTTCAAAAATTATTTGTTTGCCAAATTGGACCAAACTCAGAATATATTATCTATGGAACGAGCTGATCCAAAACTGAAAGAATTTTGAAAATCCATTGACAAATACCAGAGTTGTGCTTATTTGTACTTCAGACACATTTGTGTTTAAGGACTGGGGTTAAAGTTATATATGGGTTCAGCTTTATGGCCAGGGTTAGGGTTATAGCCAGGCTTAGGGTTAGTGTTATGGCAACAATAAGGGTTGAGCTTTTGATTTAAGGTTAGCAAAATCGAACGGGACTGCCTATTATAATTATACTTCCATGGTTTAGCATGGAAGTATATACAGAACTTATAACTTCGGGGTCTCGACGGAATCCGAAAGAACTCGAAAAATAAGTGTGACAAAGTGCAAACCGTTTTGGTGGCAAATCTTTTTTTCCGGTCGTTCCGGGGGTCCGAAAGTCCGGAACGAGGGTGGAAGTTCCTAGTCGTTCCGAAACGAACAATGGCAGACTGGAAAAAAAAAAAACGTTCATGGAGAGCATCAAACTCGACCTAACTAATGTTTCGAAAAAAATACTTCCTGAATTTGTTTTCTCCCGAGTAGAATTTGCAATGTCACTCGAAATTCGCCGTTTTTCCATCCGTTCTGGGCCGTTCCGGCCCGTTCCGGGTTCGATATCCAGGCAACGAGACACTTTATTCGGAAAAGTGCAACGTTATCGACGAAAGGGGTTCATTATGTGTATCAACACTGAATTCCAACACAAAATCGACAGGGATGCGGTCGTGAGAGGGGGTTGAAGAAAACGGAGAATAAGTAGACGACGTTATGTCGTCGCCGATTCCAAGCTGTGTGGCAAGAATTTGATTTTCCGGCAAACCAAAAACATCCAAAATGATTTTTTTTCCTCTTTAAAACAGTTAAGCTAATCGATACGCATGGTAACACAGACACGATATTTCTCATGGGATCCCAAGAGATCTCACAACGGGATTTATGTCTCGAAATTGACATGGATGCGACCGTGATAGGGGGTTGAAGAAAACGGAGAATAAGTAGACGACGCTATGTCGTCGCGTGGCAAGAAATTGATTTCCGGCAAACCAAAAACATCCAAAATTAATTTGTTTTCGTTAAATCAGTTAAGCTAATTGACACGATTGGTAACAGACACGATATTTGTCATGGGATCCCAAGAGAGCTCACAACGGGATTTATGTCTCGTAAAAAGGCAATTTACATGTTATAACTCGATAATAAAAAGACACCCCTAGTTGACATTTTAATATGTTTAGCACCATATACTTCATTTCCGTCGGTTCCATTTGTCAAAGAAGTATTTTATGTAGGTATTGCGAACGGAGTGAATCATCTGACATGCGTTGGGGGGAGGGGGTTAAAAGATAGGGAGAAAAGTAGACGAAATTCCATTCTAGGTCGTTCCAGACCATTCCAGGCTCGGTATCCATAACAAATGAGGCGCGTTAACCTGACTGGTGCTATGCTATCAATATAAGGGATGCATTAGAAATATTCGAGCTGAAATCAAGCACAAAATTGACAGGGAAGCGGCCGTGAGAGGGGGGGGGGGTGGAAAAAACGGAGAATAAGTAGACGACGATATGTCGTCGCGTGGCAAGAAATTGATTTTCCGGCAAACCAAAAACATCCAAAATGATTTTATTTCTCTTTAAATCAGTTAAGCTAATTGACACGCTTGGTAGCAGATACACGATATTTGTCATGGGATCCCAAGAGAGCTCGCAACGGGATTTCTGTCTCGTAAAAAGGCAATTTACATGTTATAACTCAATAATAAAAAAAACACCCTAGTTGACATTTTAATATGTTTAGCACTATATACTTCATTTCCACCGGTTCCATTTCTCAAAGTAGTATTTTTAGTATGTATGGCGGACAGGGGGAATCATCTGACATGCGTTGGGGAGGGTTTGAAAGATAGGGAGAAAAGTAGACGAAATTCCATTCTAGGTCGTTCCAGACCGTTCCAGGCTCGGCATCCATAAAAAATGAGGCGCGTTAACCTGACTATGCAAACAATAGAAGGTATGCATTAGGAATATTCGAGCTGAAATGAAACACGACATTGACAGGGATGCGGTCGTGATAGGGGGTTGAAGAAAACGGAGAATAAGTAGACGACGATATGTCGCCGCCGATTCCAAGTCATGTGGCAAGAAATTGACTTTCCGCCAAACCAAAAGCATCCAAAATCGGTCCAAATTTTTACCCTTCTCGAAATTGGTCCATACCCCATTTTCACCCCGCCCCCGATAAAAATTGTTGGGGTCGGGGTGTTTCTAGGGGTATTTGGGGCGGGCCATCCACCATTAGCGTAAAATCTGTGGAAATCCTTACCATTCTCGAAAATGATCAATCCCCCATTTTCGCCCCTTCGGAGTGGCACCCTCGGGGGGTTAAGGGTGGGGAATCGGGTGTTTTTGTGTTGTATTTGAGGCGGGCCACCCACCCATGCCGAAAAATCGGTCGAAATCGTGACCGTTCTCGAAAATGGTCCATTCCCCGTTTTCACTCACTCGCTGTGCCATTACCGGAGGTAATTGGTGGCGGTCGGATGTTTTCCGGTGGTATTCGGGACGGGCCACTCAACCATGCCGTCAAATCGGTCGAAATCCTTATCTTTCTCGAAAATTGTCAATAACCCATGTTTACACCCTAGGGCTAGCACCCCAGTGGTGATTGGTGTGGTCGGAGTGTCTTTAGCGGTATTTTGAGCGGGCCACCAACCCATACCGTCAAATCGGTCGAAATCCTTACCGTTCTCGAAAATGGTATATACCCCATTTTAATACCCTCGGTGGGTGCGCACCCTCAGGGGTGGCGGTGGGGTCGGGGTGTTTCTAGGTGGTATTTAGGGCGGCCCACCCACGAAATCCTTATGGTTCTCGAAAATGCTCCATACCCCACCTCCCCCACTTGCAATTGGTGGCACTCCCGAGGGTGATGCGTAGGGTTCGGGGTGTTTCCGGTGGTATTTAGGGCCGGCCAACTACCCATGCCGTTAAATCGGTCGAAATTCTTACCGTTCTCGAAAAATGTTTCTTACCCCATTTTCACCCCTCGTGGTGGCACCCCGTTGTGATGGGTGGGGTCCTGGTGTTTCTATGAGGCCACCCACCCATGCCATCAAATCGGTCGAAATCCTTACCGTTCTAAATATGGTCCATACCCCGTTTTTACCCCCTCGGGGTGGCACACCGGGGGTGATCGTGGGGGATCCGGGAGTTTCTATGGTATTTTGGGCGGATCAACCACACATGCCTTCAAACCGGTCGAAAAACTTACCCCCGGGAGTGATGGGTGGGGGTCCGGGAGTTTCTAGGGTATATTATGCGAATCACCCACCCATGCCGTCAAATCGGTCGAAATCCTCACCGTTCTCGAAAATGGTCCATACCCCATTTTCACCTCGTCGGGTGGCATCCCCGGGGTGATGGGTGGGGTCGGGTGTTAATAGGGGGTTTTTGTGCGGGCCACCCACATACGACGTCAAATCGGTCAAAATTCTTACTTTCTAGAAAATTGTCCATACCATATTTTCACCCTTCGGGTGGCACCCCATGGAAGTGATTGGTGGGGTCAGGGTGTTTTTAGTGGGTACTTGGGGCGGGCCACTCGCCAATGCCGTCAAATGGGTGGAAGTTCTCACCGTTCTCGAAAATGGTCCAAACCCCATTCGGTTCGGTGTATTCCTAGGTGGTATTTGGGGCGGGCCACCCACTCATGCCATCAAATCGGTCGAAATCCTAATCGTTCTCGAAAGTTGTTCATACCCAATTTTCACCCCTACGGAGTGACACCCCCGGTGTGATCGGTCGGGTTCTGGGTGTTTCTAGATGGTATTTGGGGCGGGCCATCCATCCGTGTCGTCCAATCCGTAGTATTTGGGGCCAGCTACCCACATTTTCACCCATCGAAGTGGCACCCCCCACCCCGAGTGATGGTGGGAGTATGGTGTGTCTAGCGGTATTTGTGGCGGGCCACACACCCATGCAAGCCGTGATATCGGTCGAAATCCACACCGTTCTTGCAAATAGTCCGTACCCCATTTCCTACTCCAAGGGTTGCCACCCCGGGGTGATGGGCAGGGATCGGGGTGTTTCTAGGGGTATTTGGGGCGGGCCAACCACTAATGCCTTCAAATCGGTCGAAATCCTTTCCATTCTCGAAAATGGTTCATAGCCCATACTCACCCCCTCGAGGTGGCAACCCGGGGATGATGGGTGGGTGATTCGGGAGTTTATATTGTATTTTGGTCGTATCACCCACCTATGCCGTCAAAACGGTCGAAAACCTCATTGGGGTGGCATCCACGGGGTGATGGTGGGGGTCGGGTGTTTATAGGGGAATTTGTGGCGGGCCACCCACGCATGCCGTCAAATTGGTCTAAATACTTGCCGTTTTCGAAAATGGTCCTTACCACATTTTCAACCCCCTTGGGTGGCACCTCGGGGGCGGGAGGGGCGGGTGATGTCCTGGATTTTCTAGGTTATATTAGGCTGATCACCCACCCATGCCGTCAAATCGGTCGAAATCCTTACCATTCTCGAAAATTGTCCATACCTCATGTTCACCCCCACGGAGTGGCACCACCGGTGTGATAGGTGGGAGTCGGGGTGTTTCTAGGTGGTATTTGGGGCGGGCCACCCACCCATGCCGTCAAATCCATACGGCATTTTCACTCCATAGGGGTGATCCCCCCCACCGGAGTGATGGGTGGGGGTGGGGTTTCTCTAGTGGGTATTTGGGACGGGCCACACACTATGTGGGCGGCACTCCTCGTGGTGATGGGTGGGAGGATCGGTTGTTCATATGGGTTATTTGGGGCAAGCCACCGACCCATGCCATCAAATCGGTCGAAATCCTTACTGTTATAAAAAATGGTTCAAACCCCATTTTCACCCCTCGGAGTTCTCTAAAATGGTCCATATCCAATAGTTACCCTCTCGGTATGGCACCCCCGTGGGTAATGGAGCGAGTTGGGGTGTTTCTATGTGGTATTTGGGGCGGGCTACCCACATGCAGTCAAATCGGTCGAAATCCCCACCGTTCTCGAAGATGGTCCTTACCCCATTTTACCCCCGTAGGTGAAGGGCGGGTGTCAGGGTGTGTATATGGGCTTGTTGTGGCGGGCCACCCACCCATGCCGTCAAATCGATCGAATTCCTTACCTTTCTCGAAAATGGTCCTTACTCCATTTTAACCCCATCGGGTGTCACCCCTGGGGTGATGGGTGGGGTCTGGATGTTTATCGGGAGTATTTTGGAGGGCCACGCACCCATGCCGTCAAATCGGTTGAAATCCTTACCTTTCTCGAAACTGGTTCATACCCTATTTTTACCCCCTTGGGGTGTCGGGGTGTTTATGGGTGGTATTTGGGGCCACCCACCCATCCAGTCAAATCGGTCGAAACCCCTACGGTTCTCGATAATGGTCTATACCCCATGTTTCTATGGGATATTTGGGGCGGGCCACCCACAACATTATCAAATTTGTCTTGGGGAGAGACAAAAAGAAGTATATATGCATTCATTTGATAGCGTTTGAGATGATACAGTGGGTTTATGAATTGTCCTCGACTTAGTGGCACCATAAGGAACCATTTGTGTGACAATATTTGGTCTTATTCGAAAAATCATTGGGCGACGGTCATCATATTGTTTTAGTGGTCAGATGTGAATTGGCCGAAGGGCCCTATTGTAATATTTTGACATAAATTGGTCTTTCGAAAAGATATCCTATACTAACACTTCGATTGATTTCCTGTGTTGGTTGGTCCCAAAAATAAAAAAAATCCCACAAAAATTCAACTTCGTAATAATAATGACTTATAATATTTAAGTCGATTTGAGTTTGATTATACAATCCCGGATCGACTATGGAAGTTCAACAAATGCGCCGATCGTGGCGATGAAAGCCCAGAACGAAAATGGAAGTTGCCATACCTTAACATATTTGTCTTGGTGAGAGACGCAAATCGGTTGAAATCCTTACCTTTCTCGAAACTGGTCCATACCTCAGTTTAACCCACTCGGTGGCACACCCCGAGGGTGATGGATGGGGGTTCGGGTGTTTCTATGGGGTATTCGGGGTGGGTGGGCCACTCACCCATGCCGTCAAATCGGTCGAAATTCCTACGGTTTTCGAAAAGGGTCCATACCCCATTTTCACCCCCACGGGGTGGCACACCCGGGGTGATGGATGGGTGGAGGGTGTCGGTATGTTTATAGGAGGTATTTGGGGGCACCCACCCATACCGTCAAATCGGTCGAAATCCTTACCGTTCTCGGAAATAGTTTATACCCCATTTCATCCCTTCGGGTGGCACAACTCTGGGTGATTGGATAGGGATTGGGGTGTTTCTGGGAGGTATATGGGACGGGCCACCCACCCACGCCGTCAAATCGGTCCAAATCTTTACCGTTTTCGATAATGGTCCATACCCTGAAGTGATTGGAAGGGAGTCGGTTGTTTATGGGGAGTATTTGGGACAGGCCACCCACCCATCCGTCAAATCGGTCGAAATCCCTACCGTTCTCGAAAATGGTCCATACCCAATTGTTACCCCCTTGGGGTTGCACCCCCGTGGGTAATGGTGTGGGTTGGGGAGTTTTTATGTGGTATTTGGGGCGGGCCACCCACCCATGCAGTCAAATCGGTCGAAACCCCTACGGTTCTCGAAGATGATCCTTATCCCATTTTCACTCACTCGGGGTAGCACCCCGTGGGTGAAGGGTGTGGGTCGGGGTGTTTCTCTGGAGTATTTGGGAGGGCCATTCACCCATGCCGTTAAATCGGTTGAAACCCTTACCTTTCTCGAAACTGGTCCATACCCCATGTTTACCCCCTCGGGGTGGCACCCCCGGGGTGATGGATGGGTGGGGGGGTCGGGTTGTTTATTTGGGGCCACCCACCCATCCAGTCAAATCGGACGAAACCCCTACGGTTCTTGAAAATGGTCTATTCCCAATGTTCACCCACTCGGGGTAGCACACCCGTGGTGAAAAGTGAAAGGTGGGGGATCGTGGTGTTTCTATGGGGTATTTCGGGCGGGCCACCCACCAGCCTTATCAAATTTGTCTTGGGGAGAGACAGAAAGAAGTATATATGCATTCATTTGATAGCGTTTGAGGAACCATTTGTTTGACCATATTTGGTCTTATTCCAAAAACATTGGGCGACGGTCATCATAATGTTTTAGTGGTCAGATGTGAATTGGCCGAAGGCCCCTATAGTAACATTTTGACATAAATTGGTCTTTCGAAAACATATCCTATACTAACACTTCGAATGACTTCCTGTGTTTGTTGGTCCCAAAAATAAAAAGATCCCACCCTCACATACCGTCAAATGGGTCGAAATCACTACTGTTCTCGAAAATGGTCCATACCCCATTGTTACCCCATCTGGGTGGCACCCCCGTGGGTGATGGTGGGGTTGGGGTGTTTCTAGGTGGTGTTTGGGGCGGGCTACCAACCCATGCAGCCAAATCGGTCGAAACCCCTACGGTTCTCGAAGATGTCCATACCCCATTTTCACGCCCACCCATGCCATTAAATAGATCGAATTCCTTACCTTTCTCGAAAATGGTCCATACTCCATTTTAACCCCCTCGGGGTGGCACCCCTGGGGTGATGGGTGGGGTCGGGGTGTTTCTATGAGTATTTTGGAGGGCCACCCACCCATGTCGTCAAATCGGTTGAAATCCTTACCTTTCTCGTAACTGGTCCATACCCCAGTTTAACCCCATCAGTTGGCACACCCCGAGGGTGATAAATGGGGGTTCGGGTGTTCCTATGGGGTATTTGGGGTGGGCCACCCACCCATGCCGCCAAACGGTCGAAATCCCTACTGTTCTCGAAAAGGGTCCATACGTGGTGGTACCCCCGGTGGCTACACACCCATGCCACCAAATCGGTCGAAATCCTTACCGTTCTAAAAATGGTCCATACCGTTTTTTACCCCCCTCCGGTGACACACCGGGTGTGATGGTGGGGGGTCCAGGAGTTTCTACTGTATTTTGGGCCGTCAAATCGGTCGAAATCCTCACCGTACTCGAAAAAAGGACCATACTCTATTTTCACCTCATCGGGGTGGCACCCCCGGGGTGATGGGTGATATCGGTGTTTTAGGTGGTATTTGAGGTGGGCCACCCACACATGCCGTCCAATCGGTCTAAATCCTTATCGTTCTCGAAAGTGGTCTTTACCACATTTTGGTGGGGATCTGGGAGTTTCTATGGTATTTTGGGCGGATCACCCACCCATACCGTCAAATCTGTCGAAATCCTTACCGTTTTCGAAAATGGTCCTTACCACATGTTCACCTCGTCGTGGTGGCATCCCCGGGGAGATGGTGGGGGTCGGGTGTTTATAGGGGGTATTTGGGCGGGCCACCCACCCATGACGTAAAATCGGTCAAAATTCGTACCCTTCGCGAAAATTGTCCATACCATATGTTCACCTTTCGGTGGCACCCCATGGAGGTGATTGGTGGGGGATCAGTGTGTTTCTATGGAGTACTTGGGCGGCCACTCGCCCATACCGTCAAATGGGTGGAAATTCTCACCGTTCTCGAAAATTCACCCCTTCTGGGTCCCCCCCCAGGGGTGATAGATGGGTTCGGTGAATTTCTAGGTGGTATTTGGGGCGGGCCACCCACTCATGCCATCAAATCGGTCGAAATCCATAACTCGGTCAATGATGGTAAACAACCAATTAATAAGTATGTTATTGATTAGCCCAATGTGGCGCCAAAATGGACAAAATCGAATAAAATTTACAATTTGTGGAAAATTGAGTAGTTATTCATAGAAGAACGAACAAGCCCTCGAATTATACGAGGAAGAATGATTTCAGAACATAAGGGGAGTTTTTAGTTATAGATGTAAGAATTCTCTCTAATGTATCTCGCGAGAGAGCAAACGAAAACCAGGTCTCATACAACGATTAAATATGGACTTTTTGGGCGCCAAGTAACAGAAGAATAACGCAGTTTTATCTGTACTGTTTATCTTGAATCGTGTAATATACTTATATGTGTAATTAAACAGTTAAATGCGATCTAATAGGGATGTATTCATTATGTGACCTTTTCTAGAAGCAGAAATGTATGTAATGAAAACAGTCTCACGAATGTGACCGATAATCATAATCATTTATTTTAAAATCTGCAACACCAAATCTGTCAAAATTTACTACTATATAACAGTATGAGAGCTATTCGTATGGTACCAGGTAAAATGTGTAGATCATATTGTCCGTATCTTAAATTAGTAGTCATAGTTTCCTCCGGTCAAGTGATTAAACAAGAATATTTCGCTTGTAGCACACACATACATGGTGGTATACCGTGAAGCAATTTATCAAAATACAAAGGACTACAATAGACTATCTGCAATCAATTTCCAACATAACCAAATTTGCCTACATACTCTGGCAGAGAATGTCTTTATACCTTGAAATTAAATGTGCTTAGATGCACTAAGGCCACATATACGCGAAACGTACTACCTGTTCTGCAACCGCATCACCGCGTTTACACATTCTCCCTAATGTTACACATATCTGCTGCATACACAACCATAAATAGCAACATTGAGTGAATGTTAAACGCCGAACTAATAACTTGAAACGCTCATGGCCTGATATTTAGCGCAAGTATGTGGGTGGCAATGGTAATATAATTTCAACAACAAGATACTGAAAACTAACACTGTGCATTGCGTGGTACATATTCCCGTTGTAAAGTGCCGATTGAAGTAATTGGAAGCAAAATGCCTACAACGAAACCGGTTTGGAAGCAGCATGAAAATTATTATTCAATAACATGTATAATGTACCGTCTCTTTGATCTAGTGAGATAAGGTACTATTCTGTTGAATAGATGAGTATTTCTTTACAGTATAATCAGCATTACGACATTATCACGGAGAGTGTTGAAAATTCCGGAAATATAACTAGTATTTACACAGCAAAGGTGTTCACTTCAGTTTCTGCGCTATATTCAATAATTAATCATCATATCAAATGTAACTACCACGCACTGTGTGACGAAATATTACTTCGTCTGTTGCATGCCCGAATTAACTGTTTTGGCCCGAATGTTGGATGCATTCTAAGCAGGAACCCCGAAAGTAAATCATTGGGTTAACGTCCGTTGCAGTGATCGATAAATCATTCAGATATATCTGTTTTAATTATATGTGTAGGCCTACCTTTAAAGATATATAACAACATACTTGTAAATTACAAATGTGTATTTTTCGCTTATAAGTGGTTATCCAATATGTTGCTTTCGTCGTAGCATGGATTGGAGTTGAGGCCATTTTGATAGCCATCTCATCGCCGCGATTGCATTATTGTGTGTCCTTGTCACTCTAGGTTACACTGGTGTAAATACTATAGGCAGCTCTCCCCTGCGGTTGCGGGAGGAGTATAGAGTTTCACAGTTAAAACACTCTGGGCTGTGATTGGTTGCATGAATTAAATGTAAACTGTTGACAACAATTCAAGGAATCATTCTCCCACAAACTTCATTTGCCAAGAGGCCCATTCATTAAAGGTGAAGTCTGTTGTGGCTGTTTAGAAATTTTAAGTGTGATTGAAAAAATGACAATATTTATTTAGTGCGGAACTGACCCTAGTTATGAAAAAACGAAAATTTGAAGTAGATTCCCTGCTAGACGGTGTTGATTTTTTTATTGGGAAAGTTTCCACAGATGTCAAGCTCACATAATCCGAAGGCAGTTTGAACAGTTTCCATTTGACCTCTGATGCAGATCAACAAACGTTAACATTGAAGCCTATGGGAAATATTTACACCAGTGTAACCTAAAGGTATTTATCCAGTTCCTGATAGCATGTCCCAAATCCAATTTTTAAACACACATTTAAGTCATACAAGTGAATAAACATGGAGGAGAGTCAATTTTATGATTTTTACAATGCGAAATTATCCGAAAAATCGAGATTTGAGGGGTTGTTCGACTGTCGCGTTTGGACAGGTCGGACAAGAAAGGACGGTTATGGATATTTATATGTCAAGTTCCCGTCGAGTAATAATTCTGAGCCCGGTCAGCCGAGAAAGGATTGGGGTGTCCACCGAATAGCATTCGTCATAAAACACAGACTCGCGATGTCTCCACCCGCCTATTACCCTGGCAGCCTCGAACTTAGTCACATATGCCATAGGAAGACATGTGTAAATCCCGACCACATTGTTATGGAAAGCCATGAACAAAATGTTGAACGACGCCATTGCGAGGGACAGAAATGTTGCACTAGGGCACATAGACCCTTTTGTCTGATTTGAGTTAAAGAGAAAGGTACATTTCACCTCCTTGGTTTAACCCTTTTCCACTTGGATGACTTAGTGTATGTGTGTTCCTTTAACTGTTTGGGACATGCTTCAGGTGGAATCATGATATCCTTCTGATAGGCAATTTCCTCACTATGTTTGTCGTAGAGAGCATATAACTTTGCCCTCCTGTCCACTCTTGCCCGTTTGGACTTTTTTGTCATTTTATATGATCTCAAGTCATTTCCAGCCTTCTGCACTGCTGCAAGTCTTTTGGACACTTTTGATCTTGGGTGAATCTCACAATCAAGTTCGTTACACAACACAGATATGGAATTCCCACAGCCTACATTTGTGGAATGGCAAGCTGAATGTGCACTAACATTTCGGGTAAATGTCACATTTTTGGGCAGAGATACCCGAATTGCTCTGTTGAATGTCTCGGCTTTTTGCGTGTTCATGCCAAGAAAAGTCTTGTCAATCATTTGTGGACACAGTCTGTAGTCAACACACTCCGTAAGAATATCCGAACAGTCCGAAGTTTTATTGATCGTAAATTTGGGTCCTAGCACAGTTTCATTTTTAACGATCCAGTTGGATTTTTTCGTTCCCTTGCACAGATATGAGTATTTTTTACACATAACATGGGAGTTTTGGAAACACTTCACTATTGCTTCTTTCACATTCAGTAAATGTTTCTTCATTCCTTCAGCGTTGGCTTTGAAATGCTTTCCCGCAGATATCAATTCACCCTGACATCGATCAGAAACGTTCATTGCGAGTTTATTTATCAGTTTTGATTTGCTTTTTAGGTCAGGTCCAGCGATGAGAGTGGCAGCGTCTTATGGTTTTTGATGAATTTCCGATGGTTTCTCGACACATGAGCTGAGTCCAGTTGATGAGTTGGTCTGGTCGCTGTTGCTCCTTCGTCATAGAGATCCTCACAGCCTTTGAAGCCCGCTGCATCGGGATCAGTAACAAGGTGACCAATCTCGATATTGCTATTGGTTTTCATTTCACCAAATGCTGCTTTCGCCCATGTTCTCTCATCGCCGATGCTCTTCTCAAATGGAATCGTTGCGAAACAGTCTTTCCCACATGTGTGATTATCACATTTATTCAGGTGTTTGCGTTTCGAACAAAGCTTGTTGTGCACCACAAGTCCAATAATCTCATGTGACGGCGTTAGATTTTCAACAACACTGTATATAACTTGAGTGCTTGGTTGAAATGGGTTTCTGCCACACCCAGAATAAATCGGATTATTATAAAGTCCATCTGCCTGTGCGTCGATGATATGTGGACTCTTCTTTCCGTCAGTTTGTTGTTTATGTATGAGTTTCGAACGTCTTTCTCGGAGATCCTTTTTATTGATTTCCTCAATTTTTGGTAAACTTTTATTTGCTGTGCTCTGAATTGACTTTTCGGCTGGCGGGGGAATATTAGCACTTGCACATATGCGTCTGAATCCTACTGCTGCAATGGGTGTTTTAGATAATCCGACTGAAAGTCCAACATTTGGTTTTGCTGGTCTCCTGCCACGGTTCCCTGTTATAATTTCATCATACAGGTTGAAAATTTCAGATCTAAAATCACAACACGTGCAAATCATTTTCTCTCTACATCCAATTCCACGAATTTCCTCAGCGTTCATGTCCCAGTATAGGAATCCTGTACACGTGGGTTTATATGCCTTATGTTTTTCGAAGGAAGAGTTCCACATCATCGCATTTCGGCGTATATTGACCACCCTGTTTGATCCGCATTCGCATTGCCAACCACTGACACATCTCTTGTCTGGGCTATCATTTCTGAAAATTAAAAATTAAAATCCTAAATTTTACTCTTTGAACCATATATATTAAAGGTACATACATATCGGTCGAACTGTGAGATATTTTTTTTTCTTTAAAAACACTGCCTGCTCCAAACAGTCCTTTGAATGAATAGTAAACTAAAGCACTCACAGTGCTGCAATTTAATTTATATATATCTGCATGCAAAGCAATGTTATACCTGTGCTGTTTGCAATTAGTGACCCAATTCATATGAACAGAATAAGGGGAGTAACTCTATCTGCAAATTATTAGGCTGAAAACCTGTGTTTTGACTCAGGGTACAGTTTTCAAATCATTTCCTGCACACAGAGGTATGGGGGCATGTCAAATTAAAAAAAATTGTCATGCAGGAGGACACAGCCAAGATTTTGAAAAAAGATTTTAAAGTCATACACTTGATTTCAGAAGATCAAATATATGTTTAGTTTATTGATATTATAATGCTGAATTTCATACCCGCCCCCTATTTCTTATCTATATGATGAAAAGAACATGCATATACCATTTTTTGTCGCATGGAATATTGTGAGAGATGTTTACCTTTCATTTTTTCTTTCAGGCTCTTTGTTGTCAGATTGACCCTTCCCTCTTGGATTAAGACTGTTTGCAGCAGACCGAGTTTGATGTGCTCTCACAGAGTTTGGCTTTTCGAGAATGTCCAGTGATGTAATGATCGTTCTTTTGCGTAAATGTTTCACTACTCTGTCATCCACATATGGTTGTCGCTTGGCTTTATACAACTGTTTGTGTCCTGGTTTGAATCTGAGGGGATTATCAAATGTAAACTTCATTGTCTCACAGTCCTCACAAATTCCAAAATCCACTCAACAACTCTGTCACATTAACAGCATTAATTTGGAAAATTCTTCTCGCGAATATACAACTTCCAGAATTTTTACAATGAGAAATGATATTTGTCTCGAGAAATGATGACAACTAACCGTTCTGAGATCAGCACCTTGCTTTTAAGGAGTTTTGAAATTAATGATGCTTGAAAATGTCTGCCATCTTATCTGTTGATATATTACTACTTTATCAGCTGAAGGAACATGTTGTCATTATAACCTCATCATTGGCACCCCCTGTCCAATGTTAGTTAACGACATTTGATACTGTGAGACAATATATTAAGGATTCCTTCTAATTGGGATTGCAGCAGACATTACAAATTTTAGCACCATATTCAATCAGGAAAATTCACCTGACCCAGGGTTAAAACACCCTTGTCTGAGCTCATTGTTTAAATAATTTTCCACTTAATTTTTCTGATTTTGGGACAAGTAGTAATTGTTCTTCAAAATTATGCCAAGTTTACTGACTAATGAACCCTCCACACTATTTATTTTTCAAAGTAAAGGCATTTTTTGTGTGAATCTGCAGCTGATTTGCATAGGGTTAAATGAAACCTGTGCATATCTGTTCCTGTGGAGAAATTAAATTCATGGGACACAACAGATGAAAGCCAATTGAAAACCTGATCAAATGAATGTGGTATAACTTATCATGCTTTATTAGATGCCTCATATTATTAAATTAAACTCAAATCCAACCTGCATTTTGGCTTTTTATTCTGAATTGGTGTATTATTGGGTGGGTTCCAATTAAAGGGTCACATGGCATTAAAAACACATTTTTTTGAAACAACATCAGTTTAATAATTATAGGTATATATCAAGGTTCACAATGGGTTATGCACAAAAAATATGAAGAAAGGCCACATGGCCCTTTAGGTTACACTGGTGTAAATACTATAGGCAGCTCCCCCCTGCGGTTGCGGGAGGAGTATAGTGTTTCACAGTTAAAACACTCTGGGCTGTGATTGGTTGCATGAATTAAATGCAAACTGTTGACAAAAATTCAAGGAATCATTCTCCCACAAACTTTATTTGCCAAAAGGCCCATTCATTAAAGGTGAAGTCTGTTGTGGCTGTTTAGAAATTTTAAGTGTGATTGAAAAAATGACAATATTTTTTTAGTGCGGAACTGACCCTAGTTATGAAAAAACGAAAATGTGAAGTGGATTCCCTGCTAGACGGTGTTGATTTTTTTATTGGGAAAGTTTCCACAGATGTCAAGCTCACATAATCCGAAGGCAGTTTGAACAGTTTCCATTTGACCTCTGATGCAGATCAACAAACGTTAACATTGAAGCCTATGGGAAATATTTACACCAGAGTAACCTCTATTCGCCCCTATACTCTAATTTCACACACACACAAACACTGGTATATATCGGATGGAGGAGTAATGCGATCTGGTGTCGCCGATGAGGGATATTGTAGGCATACAATAACGGCTATATGGAGCTATGTGTCTTGGTAGAGATTTATTTATTTATTTATTTTATTTTTCTCTGGCGTTGAGAGCGTTTCCATAATGATACAATGATGAGATATGAAGGGCTTCCCTTGATTGCGTGGTTGAGCTCTCATTTAACACCTTTTTCTGTCAAGTGTAATTGTCAGTAAAATGCACATGACGCAAACTGGGATGTCACCGCATTTGCGTCAATTACTCGGCCCCACTGAACAATTCTCATGAAAGGGCGTTCATACTATATTTATATCTAGTAAAGTAAATAACTGTATCAAAGCGTGATAAGGTGAGAATATTCGGATATATATAGTATGTTAATTGCATCAATTCTCTTATCAGAAGAGAACCATGTTTAAGAAGATTACTAATTTCACCAATACAATGCAACTAGATGGTAGACACAGTCAAGTGTTATTAATTAATGGTTAAGTCCCCTTGCGAATCATTGATCTAAGTTCCGACAATTCTTGCCGCACTGTCATAAACTATGGTGCTGACCGGTCGCCTTGGAAGGGATTCACAGATCCATAAACAAATATGCCACATAAACAAAATTTAAAAAAGGGGCAACTGCACCTTAGGGTTCTGAATTAGAACATCAGCAAAGCCGATAAGAAAATCAAGAAACTGGAATCACAGTCCATCTCCAACCACTATAAAGGCAGAGATCAAAGGACAGACAATGCAGTCACAGCCATGATGGTTATAGAAGATAATATTTTATCTCACGTGACTATCTAAGCCTTATCCATGCTTGTGATTGGTTGATTGACATTCACTATTATCGATAGTGCCGTCCACGTACGGCACGATGGTGGGCCACCTAATTTTAGCACACACACTATCGCTTGGAAAATCCAGAAATCTATTTTTGGCATGCCCACTATTCCGGGGAGATAATATGAAAGTCATCTCCGCCTCGCTACAAAAGTTCAACATTCAGAAATGCCTTGGTAATGGACAACTAGAGCACAATACATTATCGTAAGCGAATTGTTTGTGTTATATGTGATGTTTTCTCAATTGTTGGTGACGATTTATTTTGTTTTTCCTCGCCATTGTTTACAATATGGCTTCGATATTTGTGTCACTTTCCTAAGTTCCCACTACAGTTTTTCTAAACGAAATCTTCAGTTTGTTTTCGGTAAAAAATATATTGTTTTGATCTGATGGCATAGTTTAACAACTACGATGTCTATGATATGATAACAATAACTTTTGAAGAAGATTTAAGATTTGCACAGTTAGAGGCAAACCAATTTATTGAAACAATCACTATTGTGGCATAGTCACCTCCAAACTGTGCAATATTTATATAATATATCATGCCATTGTTTATAGTGATAGTAGCGTGGTCGGTTCATACACACAACTTGCTTTTGTCCAAGGACCCAGGATAACAGAACAAAATCATAGGATTTGATACAACAAATATTATTAAGACTTTACTTTTTTGTAACATATGGGGTATGATGTTAAACAAGGTATACGTAAAACATATCAGCGGAGAACGTAACATAAAATATGACTTTACCAGCTGACTTTACTGATAAATACGAGAGCATTGTAGAAGATTCTAACGTTTTTCTGGATAGTGTGATAACATCGACGACGTGACTCCCCCAAAGACGTACAGCCAGACACAAACGGCAAATGTTTCCGCCGATTTCTCAGAGGACGATAAAGTAACCTTTTTGAAGATGGTGCATCCCGATTATGTGTTATTTTCTTATGGCTATCCGCCCATACTCAACGACATTAGAGACAATAGCGATTAATGTGTCCATTTCACTATGTTTTACTGATAATTGTAATGGATAAAATGTAGCGTTTTCATGTTTTAAGCAATACAATTGGTTTGAAGTTCAATTTAAAGCGATCAAACGTGCCCATGTGGAATGCACTGACACGGTGAGTACTATAGTAAACAGCAAGGCTATTACATGCCTCAATAGCTGTTTATTGTGCTGTATCACATGCCTCAATAGCTGGTTTGCAAAAGAGAGCGTAACACATTGATGAACAAACGTCCATATGTATATCACGATATTGGTTGGTAAGCTGACAAAGACCAGTAAAAGCATTGCATTCTTAGTTTTTCAATTTTTCAATTCAAAAGTTAGCACATGTAGCGCAAATATATACAACGTTTATGGAGTTGAATGTATATGCAAAAGCAAATAATCAGTTGAAATAGAACGTAAGACAATCATGGTCAAATTACAAAGCGAACATTCAGAAAACTAAATGTCACAGAGTTTTTAGGTTGTATACTTCCGGCTAACACCGATTAGATCTATAATACCAGTTAGCGTGTTAATATGACTCCTTCATATCTCTTAAAAGGGAACTGTTAATAAAACTTTTTGTTCAGTAAAATAAACTATACCAGTGTCATAACGTAGACTTAAGGTTACTAAAAACGAATCATATTAGAAAACACCAACTTATAGCGTAAAAATCGAGATTTTAATGACTTTTTGACGTCGAAAATAATAAGGAAAAACTAAAAAGCCACTCGCCAGTTTTATGTGCACAAAGAAGCGTGACGTCAACGTGGGAACGCAACTTTTTTTCGGATGATGGAATAAGACGTAAACATGTCCACGTGTTTTCTTATTTGTTTTGTTAATGGCGACTTACGATACAAATCTACTATTTTCAACAATTTGGACATTTAGAAAGTATTGATGACTGAAGTGTGTAATCATATATTAGAGACCTGTCGCAAAACTCAAGTTTACGAATACGGATACGGATAGGGTACCACGTCACCAACATTTGTGTACTTTCTAATCGTTGTCGTATTTTACTATCCGCAATAACGGTTACGATTTCATGGTTTCTACTAAGCTCAAATAACACCTGAAATTTATTTTCTGCAATATATCACTTTACTCCGTTCGAGACTGTATATGTATATCATGTAAATCATCCAGTTGTATTGAGCTACGACCTCGATATGCTGTTTAGATTGGCAATCGCTGTACTCGTCGTCGTGAATCTCGAGCTTCCCGCGAAATAAGATCGCTATTCACAACGAATAGTAATCGCTGGCTGCGACACAACACTTTGCAGTAATATATAGAAGTGCACTATGAAACCAGTCGCCAAAAATACACGACTGACATGGATTTGGTGGTACTAAAAGAATATTTGGCACACCCACCGACATCACCGTGTCGACTTTGTTTCGATTTGATAGGACCAAATCAGAAGTGATGCACATCAGCGAGCACAGCAATCTTATGTCTGATTTCCTAAACCCAAAGAGGTGATAGGCCTGGATAGGATAGGATAGGTTATTTTATTTCCAATACACATACACAGAGACGTGGCGACAGGGGGGGGGGGGTGTCTCACCCTCCAATTTTGGTCAAAATTTTCAACAGTTGGAAATTTCATACCTGACACAACATTAGTTTCACACCAACAATAGGTTGAATATGTTCTTGTAGTTTGATTTTCAAACAACTTATTGTGGGGAATTTATTGTTTTTGGACCAATATTTGCATATTTTCCTTCTTTTGATAAAAATTTTGGACTGAAATGGCCATCAGTTAGAAATTTTCCAACCTTAGGGGTGTCAGGTTGGAAATTTCCAACACTTGGAAAGATTGTGTCCTGGTCCCTCCCCGTGGCCAGTCAAAAACTTCTAGTTAATTTAAGAAAATAATATTGTCCTACATTTGGTCAAAATTGTCACTGGAATTGTCATCAGTTGGAAATTTCCAACTCTATGAATGCTTGAGGCTAGTCTAGATGCCAGGATTTTGCGATTTTCTTGTTCACGTTTAAAATGTCCTGGTTCCTCCCCGTGGCCAATAAAAAACTGCTAATGAGTTTAAGAAAACCATATTTTACTACATTTGGTTAAAATCGTTGACTGAAAATTTCCAAACTAAGGGAGAGTATGAGGTTTGAAATTTCCAACACTAGGAAAGCTTGAGGTCAGTCTAGATGCTAGGATTTTGCGATTTTCTTGTTTAGTTTTCACAATTTTCTCACACCGGGCCGAACAACCATGGTCGTCCCGGTGGGTCCTGGTCTATTGCCCGTAGTCGTGTGCACACCCCAACGGAAACCCTCTAGCCACGTCCTTGCACATACATATTACATAATAATGATGACAATTATGGATGATTCTGTCGTAAATTGTGGGGGATGGCATAATCTGGCAAGACTGTCTTCCTGCCGAAATCGCATTGAGATGAAATTGCGGACTGAAAGGGCCTTGAAGTGGTGGCGTCGTGGTTGATGTGAGGTCCAAATTTAGGAACCCCTCTCCCCCCGTCAGCATAACGTCTATCAGGTCATCCATGATAACAACGAACTGAATTTCCACCACATATGACCTGGCATTATACCTGTATTGCCATAATATACACGAGAATCCCGGGTCGTACGTTGTGACTGGTCGAATTATTGACAATATAAACAGGTCATGATTATCGCATTGTTGCAAATGAGACGATAAGTGAAGTATTAAGGGACTGTATACCAAACACACGCTTTGAGTTGTAAAAGTGGTACGAAATAATGATGGTACGTGTTCGTCAAAACTCTTATGCGTAGTCGTTTTGCGAAAGGACTTTTTGGCCATACGGATAGACTTACGACGACGAATAGCTATCCGTATTCGTAATCGTAAACGTGAGGATGCGAAAGGTCTCTAATATCACGGAGTTGTGCTAGGACTATACGTTGGACGCTGTTTTGAGAATTTTCGATGAATATTGTGAATTGAATTTGGATTTTCGATTCTGGAGGTTGACGTTTCCAGATTGACACTTTTATAGACAGATTTATGTTTTAGAGGAATGTTTATCAATCAAGAGTCAACATTATTGGACTGTAATGTGCATAGAACAGTTATCTGCAGTTTTCAACACATTCTTGGTGGAAACAGATTCTAAAACTACGATGGCAATTTGGGAAGTAAATCACCTATTTTCGATGTTTTTTCCGATGGTAATCCGACGTGGGCCGTATTCAACAATGCCAGCAAGGAGCTGATGCTGAACTCTTCCAATTTGATGATTATTTATTATAATTAATAAATATTTGTTTAACCATTTCGCTTGTATATATTCTCCAAAATCAGTTGGACAAGTGTAGGTGAACAACCGATATACATTGTACAATAATAGCCTGATCGAGTTAAAATAGATTCATTGATCGGTCTTCCTGGCATATTGCTCACTATTGTATTGTAAGAGGGGAGACCTCTAAATTTCTTGAACATTGAAATACCGTTTGTTTAAGAATTTGTAGATGTTTATATTGAATATTCTCAGTAAATAATTATTCTGTTTGTTTCAAAAGAAATCAGAATAATTATTATTGTTTGCAAGTACTAGTATTGGTTGAAAGATAATTATAGAACAGTTTAGATTGACTCCCCTCTTACCAGATGCATGCTGACTGTGGAAGACCGATCGGTCTATTTAAACACTTCCGGGCTATTATAGATCACTCGGTGATTCACCAAGGTTCGTTGGATGGCTCAAACGATGTTTCCTAAGAAATTCCTACCATGGCCGGTTTATATATACCCTTAATATGAACCACACAGTTGATTGTTTCGTACCATATGTTTTATCATTTCACACCATATACATTTGTATGTTTCGTTGGTTCCCACAAATGGTAATTGGTCATGCGTATGCAGCGTACCATGTGAAAAATTATTTAAATTTTGTTAACTTAATGAAAGCGAGCATGTTTACGATTTAAAGTTAAGTGATGATGACAACCCGACAATTACATGTAAACATATTTCTTTCTTTTTTTGCGAAAAAAAATTAACAAATTGAAATTGTGGCAACAAAGTTAAAGATACATAATCTGAATTAACGCTTTCATATTACTATTTCCTTGGCTTCGGGGGTAAACATGTTTGATTCGAGTCAAGGAACCCACCCGTGTTGAACAAAATGTTGATAAATAACAGGTTTTGGGCAATTGTTTACTATTGTTGACTGGTTAGCATCTTTTTTTTTGGGCATTTAATCGATTCTGATAACCGAAGCGGAATTTCAAAAAAATGTTTGTTGTTGGAATCTGATAATATGGGAACCATCGAATCGGTTGTAGTACCTTTAATGTTATTTCCAAAAAATAATACAGTATACTCAATGGTACAAATTGTCGAAATGATACATGTACTGGTATGAAATGTCCAGAACCCTGGTGCGAAACATCTCTATGTCAAACTTCTATGGCTCGAAATGTCCAGCAAGCTATTGGCTGTTCAGTCCATTGCACATTATAATTTATTTCCAAATAAAGGTAATACTAAATATTAAAGCAGTGTTTAGTGTTAAATTCAATCTTGAACTAATTTTACATGTGGTATAGTCACACGGGCTTGTTGTAAAGAAAACAAGTAAAATTGAGGATGCCACTTTATCAAACATCATAAATGCATCAATATTCTATTGATATGTATACCGGTACATGTAATGCTTTACAAATGCATGTTTTTGTATATATATTTTTACTTGTTTTCTTAACAAGCCCCTGTGGCCTCAGTTTAAGTACATGTATAGGAAGCCACGACTTATCTGCGAAAGAGCTCTGGGTATCTTGTTCACTCATTGTGTGACCACTGAAATCAGAGACGTGGCTAGATAGTCTCCCCATTGGGGAGGGGGTCCAACTTGATACCTGTACATGTATGTTACGACAGCACACCTTGGAAGGAAGTTTCCTACTGATGGCTATATCGGTCCAAACAAAATTAAAAAATTTGCCCGGTATGGCTCGTTATCAAACTACATTTGTACATGTACTTACCGTAGGTGAATATCACTTCAATTTGCCTTAAAGGTACTCAATCCGATTAGAGGGTCCCCATCTCAACAGATTCCAACAACAACAATCCGATCAGAGGGTCCTATATTACTATTTCTTTGGCTTTTAGGGTAAAAAATATTTGATTCGAGTCTAGAAACCCATCAAACAAAGCTCAGAGTCATTAGATATTGATTTTTTAAATTTATTATTTTCTCATGATGAGTACTAATAATTTCCTTCAACTTCGTAATCTGCTCGAGATGTGTACACCAAAACACTATTCAAACAGACAAGGATGGATAACTCTAAAATCAAGTGGTAATAATAACGCAATTTTGACTGTGTTCTGGGACAGAAAGTATTCCCGATAATGAAAAATAATAGATTTCTAAAATCGATATCTAAAAAATCAGAGCTTTGATGGGTGGCTTCCTCGACTCGAATCAAATATTTTTGACCCCCGATGCCATTGAAATAGTAATTGAGAGGAGTTTTATCAGATTGAGTACCTTTAAATTGAGTAATATAGTTTTAGGACATCACCAATCAGAGTAATATGATTTCATGACATCACGGATCCGAGTAATATGGCTTTACAACATGGCATAATTCTATTTCACTGTTAAATAATGCATACTAAGACAATGATTTTTTGTGATGTCACTCATTTGAAAGAGTCGTCAATAGTACACCGTTTACTGTTACTAAGAGGCACACTAATTACTGTTATGGATAAGGTATTACTTGGTTGGTTTGATATTATAGGCCTTATTTCAGCCCTCGGTAACCTCATTTCAGCGTTCGACCTTCGATGTCAGGCTGATAGTGATATGAGGTTACCTTAGGCTGATATCAGGCCTAATATCAAACCAACCAAGAAATGTCCTCTGATTATTATAGCAACCACCCCAGTGGGTGTTTATACCTAAATGCATGTGAATTATGACGTCATATAATTTTTCTATATTTCTATATAGCCAAGAGCGAAAATAGCGTGTATGCTTTTTTGAAAATTTCACACGTGACTTCCGGGAGGTTATTGCGCAGAATCCAGCAGAAACTGGTCGAAGAATTACGTTTTCTTCACTTCAACTTCAACACAATCGACTGTTTGTAACGGTACTGAGTTAGGAGAGCAGCGTGCTCCGAAGACAACCGCGACGGAGGAATTTACATACAAGTACAACTGAACTGAACTGAACTGAACTGACGTGATTTTTATTTGATAAATTAAATTAGGATTGACAACAACAACGATTGCCAATGATCACTTTTTAATTCAATAATAATTGTCCTCACTGAGTCATTCAGAGACTCAATCAAATAATAGATTAATCGAGGATTAATCACAGCCTTTCTAGTCTGATAACATGGCATTCGGTAAAATATTACCGTGGCCCAGTTTGTGATTAGCCATCTCGATTGTAAACAAATCTTCTACTCGAAATTTGTAAATTAAAAAAACAAATCAAATGGGCATGTGCGATAATCAATATCATCCATGACCAACCCGGACACACATACCAAATCGCATTCACATCCACTGAGAAACAACGAAGCAGCGCGACATTACACTTTTATTTAGAGCCGGTGTTCTGCTTAATAAGTACGTCCTGCCAGATAAGTCAATATTTCTAATAATAGTAACGTGGATGTATAGCCCCGCCCTCGGAGAAATATCGCTGCAATTACGACATGGTCGTTTGGCGTTGCCTAGTCAATAAATATGCAGTGTATCACGTATTACGCACACGATATCGAAAAAATGCTTCCGTGATCTGATTTTTGAAACGTTTTTACGCGAATAAAGGTTTAAAATCAACTCCCCGGGCAAATTTCTTCGTATTGGGGACAGGGAATGTGTTTATACATATGGCATCGCTGTTGATAAGAATAAATTCACATTTATGCAATGACTAGACCTACCCTAACTTATGATGTCGATTAATAAATATGGCCCACCGATTGCTAATTATGGCAAAAATAATTAAATGCTTCTGAGAATTTAGCATTGAATGAGAAAACAAATGTTATTACCCCCGCCCCCACCCCCCACACACACCATTGTTGATAACTACTGTATTTTTGGCTATATTACTTTCTTTGAATGGTCGTATAGGCTATAGGCTATATTATCACGATAACCCCTTCGGTGGCTATATATGCATCACAATGAATGTGCATTGATACACGGGAAGAATCACACCAAGTTTTGAATACGTTCCTAAAATGATTTAACAAATTCGTAACAATGGATTGGTCAAGTACGCTTGAATTAAAGATCCTCCAGGGTTTGATACCGCGCGCTCTGTAGTATATTATACTACAATCCACGGTCAGACCACGGAAACATGCGAATTTAACTAAATCAACCACAACATAATCACAAACTTTGAGTTGGTGGTTATATACTGATGCTGCTCGTAGTTATAGATGAGAGCACACATTATATCAATATATAGTGTACTATATTTGCATTCTTGGCAGCTATAGTGTAAACCATCGATCGAATCTCCAATAAAGAGCAACCGAGGCGACATCGTGCGAAGAAAAAGTCACTCAAACCATGTTCGGTAGCATGCCTACACCTATATATGTATGGATCCCATGCAAAATATCCCCTATACATTTCGTTAACTCCGTGTTTGTGTGATTGTCTGCTGTGACAGGTGGTTAAGCGTGCCTGTATATAGGCCTTCGCATCCACAAATCCCAGTCTATATTATAGGCTGTATATATATATACTGTATCGGAGAAATAGTGGCACGGACTCATTATAGGAATTGATAAGTTGTATATACATCGTTGGGTGGGTAAACTATACGTATATGTCTGAGCTATGGATGAACCATTTATATCAGAATCGCGATAAAGGTTATACGGTGAGCAAACTTATATTTAAAACATATTTAGGCCCTACATGAACGTATCTAGAATGTTTCCGTTTTGGTGCAAAACTTGGAATTTCTAAATGCACCATCTTTGATCGAACCAAAATAATTCTCAAAATTGAAGAAAGTCTATATAATTGCACCATACTATGGCCACATATTGGAAATTTATAATCGCTAACTGCACACAAACCTATAGTGTATTGGACTTCAAAGTTCAAACTGTTGATTTTTTTTTTACCAAAGTGGGAAGGGGAGACAACACGACCCCGTCCCGTGTCAACGCGTCCGTGCATATACATAACTGATATCGTCAATGTTACTGCATTTTCTCCCCCGCCGCATGCAGCACAAGTTACATGGGGAGGGGGCTCTGTGCTAAATTAATTACTGTATGTTCAACTCAATTGCAGAATATTCTGCAAATAAAATATTGTTTGTATGAATTTATGCGTGGGAAAACGAAATACCATTTACGAAAGTAAGTTCTATATGCATTTCTACCCCCCCCCCCCCCATTTCCACAGAAGAATGCCCATTGCATCAATTTCGAGTAGTGGTTTGGACGACCCAAGTTCGTCAGTTCTATGTTCTTGTTGTTTTACCAAGAACTCAACGAACCAACAATCGAGTATTCAATAAAAGAGAATTAAGTGCGAGTTTACACACTGTCGAATTATATATATCGATTGCTCGATAATAAATTACTAACGCAAGCGCGAATGGCTTAACATATACTCAAATTAAACAGCAGGAGGTAGTACCATGCCTCTTGGAAACTAGTGACACAAGATTATTTACTGCAGATGTCACTTCCTAAAGAAATGAACTGGAAAATATTTCATTTGACTATACTAAATGAGCAATTACTGGTAGCGTGATAAAAAAAAATCCCAGACAAAAGAATTTTGCTAATATAAAATACTAGCAGGGTTACCCGGCGTTGCCCGGGTTAATGTATGCTGTGGATATTTGTTGGGAATAGAGAATGCTCTTGCTTAAAGTGTTATACGTTTTCTCATAAATTGTATATTCAAATAGCATCACAAAACATGGCTCACTCACATTGTCAATTGTCATTCTGTTTATCGCGATTAATCCGTTCCACCAATAATGAAGTATTTATTTATTTACAACTGCGTATACATTAGACGTTATAATATGATACATGAACATCATAAACACATTAGTTCGATAAAAGATGATAATTGGGTTTTTACATATTGAGATGTATCAATCAATCTAGTGAGTTGGACTATGATCTCAAGGACACCTGGCTATCATATCTCCATGAAGATACAGATGTTTCAAAGAAATTTCCAGGTGCTCCTCTGTTCATGGTGCTATATATTGGCTAAATATTCTTAGTTTAAACGAAATGTTGCTGCGCAGATATATCAGCTACATGTGCCAGGCACAGAGCGAGAGTTTGAGTTGTTTATGTCAGTCGATGAGTCTGTTCTAAAACCCTTGTCAGATGTCAGTATTGGTAGGATCCTGAAAAGTCTTGTGCTACTAACTGCATTTTCTTGTATATCAGAAGAAACTATATTTGACTGCACACTGTGACCACTATTTTTGAACAGGCCTTCCATATCTCTTGACAAATTGTAACTTTTTGTGGAAACTGCATTATCTCTTCAATAGAATGATAAATATACTTTTAATGCTTCTTCTAGTTATCTCTTTTTGCTAGCTAGCTCATTGTGTGAATGCCTTAATTGCCATTCCCATATAAATATGACTGTTAAGAAGATATAATTGTTCAAGTGACTTATGTGGGTCACCATATGTCGGGATTGTTAAATGTGAACGCCCAACTACTTAAAATGATATGGAGATGGCCTGGTGACTGTATATAACTTATATGTGGATATCGGCGAATAGCAATCTTATCAATGATAGTGCATATCAGCTCGCCATCCGTGACGCAAACGACAGCAAATGTGGTTTAATTCATGGTATATCATTAGAGAAAAACGTGTATGAATTTGGTGGAATTTGGTTTATTAAATCAATTGTTGATGCAACGCTGACTCGAACAACGCCATATTGCGAAGGTGATTATATATTCGTTTGGTGGAAATCAGCGACAAAACTATTTCACCATATTTTTTTAATTTCCCCTCCCACCAACAGCGTCATTTTAGAAAATTTTAACCCGCACCATTATCTTCCTTGTAAAAAGTTACCCCTCTTAGAACGCCTTGGTGCCATCTCGATTGTACCGCGTGAAGTTATATATAGAACGCACACAGACAGACAAAAAAGACAGACAGACAGCACGATTTTAATTCTTGTATAATTTGAGAAGAACGTGTCTGAATTTGATGGTAATTGGTACTAAAAATATTTTGTATCAGTTTTGGTGACCCTCCCGTTCCTATTTCGGACTCAAGCTGCACACACTAAGACTCATTAGAGATTAGATATGCATATATAAGAAATTGGTGAAAATTGGCGAGTATACAACTTCGTATCAAATTTAAGGTCCCCATATCTCTCACCCATATGGCACCAATTTGGTGTATCTAAACCACACGATAAGATTCCTCGTATCACGGAGAAGAATATGTATCAATCTGGTGGAAATCGGCACTAAACATATAGATATAAGTTTTTGTGTCCCTCTCATCTCTATACACCACTGACCCCACTTGTGACATCCTTAAACCACACGATTACACTCCTGATATCATGGAGATGATTGTTTATAAGTTTAGTGATAATCGGCGACTAAACAATTTTTTTATCAAATTTGGTGCCAATCTCTCCCCTCTCCATCTCTCACCCAAACAGCACCACTATGGCTCTTTAGATCACGATTAGATTCCTCGTATCATGGATAAGAACGTGTATCAATTTGGTGGAAATTGGCGCTAAAAATATTGTGCATCAATTTTGGTGCCCCTGTCCCTTTCAATGCAACCCTGACTCGAATGGGGCCACATTTGACAGATAAAAGCCACACCATTAGACTCCTCATACCATGGGGATGATTTTGTATAAGTGTGGTGGCAATCGGCGACTTATTATCAAATTTAGTTCCCACCCCTCCCAATCTCTCATCCAAAAACAACAATTTGGCGTTGTTAAATCGCACAATTAGATTCCTTGTATCATGAAGAAGAATATATATCAATTTGGTGGAAATCGGCGATAAAATTAGCTTCATCAATTTTGACGCCCCTCTCCCCTTCCGTTCATCCCTGACTCAAACGACGCCACTTTTGACATATTTAAACCACACCTTTGGATTCTTCATATCATGGGGATGATTATATGTAAGTTTCGTGGCAATCGGCGACAGAAAAAAAATCTACCCCCCCCCCCCCCTTCCGGGCACCCCTGGCGCGACTTTTGCCATATTTGAACCACGCCATTAGATTCCTCATATTATGGGGATGATTATATATAAGTTTGGTGGCAATCGGCGACAATTTTTTTTTCTGCCCCTACCCCTTTTCTGCCCCTGACAACAACGGCGTCACTTTAGAAAATTCTAACCACGACCATTATCTTTCTCGTAAAAAACTACTCCTAGTAGACCCCTTTGGCATCATCTAGATGGTCCCCTGTGAATTTCTATAGAACACAGACAGACAGACAGACAGACAGACAGACAGACATTCGCAAATATAGATATAAGATTATCACCTGAGCGCATGTTTAAGCCTATGTCAGAGATAAGCACCTTGAAATTGGAGACTGCTACTTTGGGTACAAAGTTTCAGTTTTCTTTAGTAAAATTATCTAACTCAATTTAGAACTCTGACATATATTAATAAAAACTGTTTGGCTGGACCATTGGTGCTAAAAAATGTACACATGGGTCAATTGACCCGTGGAGTGTCATGGGATTGGTGCCATTGACATCAGATGTCTTAAAAGGACAATAATAATTAATTATACACCCAAAATGGTCGGAATTTTGTAATAAAGATTGCTTCGCATGGGTCAATTGACACGAATATTGTCACGAGCTAGGTGTTGTTAACATCTGATTCAGACGACTTAAAGGGGCATAAACAATTCTAATTTAAAAAATGAATCATATACACAAAATGGTTAGACTCTGGTCGCTGGAAATTGGTATACAGGGGTAAATTGACCCGTGCAAACTTAAAGGGGAACTTATAGATTATATTATAGAGATGAGCAATTCTTATCAGCTTAAATGTACTCAGTCCGATAAAACTCCTCTCAATTACTATTTCAATGGCTTCAGGGGTCAAAAATATTTGATTCGAGTCGAGGAAGTCACCCATCAAAGCTCAGATTTGTTAGATATCGATTTTAGAAATCTATTATTTTTCATTATCGGGAATACTATCTGGCCCAGAATTCAGTCAAAATTGCGTTAAAATTACCACTTGATTTTAGAGTTATCCATCCTTGTCTGTTTGAATAGATTTGGAGTACACATCCAGAGAAGATTACGGCAGTTATTAGTACTCATCTCGAGAACATAACATATTTCAAAAATCAATATCTAATAACTCTGAGCTTTGTTTGATGGGCTCCTCGACTCGAATCAAATATTTTTTACCCACAAAGCCAAAGAAATAGTAATATAGGTCCCTCTGATCGGATTGTTGTTGTTGGAATCTGTTGAGATGGGGACCCTCTTTACGGATTGAGTACCTTTAAACGATATGTAGTAAAATTGGTACACATGGGATCCCATGGACATCAGATGACATAAAGGGGGGGTTTGTAAAATATGTTAACATAGCTTATCAATTAAAAGCATTTATCATCTCAGAAGATATATGGGAAAATTGGTACACAGAGATAATATGAAATTGGGCGTGTCATGGGATAGGTGCCGTTGACATCAGATGACTTAAAGAAGTACTAGTAATTAGCAATAAAGAGTGTTTATTATCAACTTAAAAGTAGAGGTAACTTTATCCAGAGTTTCATTCAATATATATGTGATGCTTATCTCAGGTGACTAATAAATAGTTTAAATGACTGGAGGGGGCACTAATAATGTGTTCATTCTTTACCCGAGCAATGCCAGGTACCCTATCTAGTAATTGATAGAGATATGATGGACTTATTTTTTGTATGGTGGAATGATTAGGTCCCGCGCTGACAGCACCCCTCCTCTAGTGCAAGTTTCCTCACCAAGCAGGTACTTGATCACTGTCTGATGGCTCCATTTTCATATTTTAAAATCACCTCCATATCACCTTATTGGGAAGTGCATCATTGATCTACCATTTAGTAAAGGTATCCCACAAATTTGTCATAAATGTACTTCAAATATATTACTGTATGCAGACATCTATCCAATTATTGGAGATCCTAACACAGGCTTGTCTTTCAACACACAATTGATACAAACGCTTGCCATTCAAGGCACATATCTAAATTATTGTTCCTTCAATACATTGAAACTCCACAAGTACTACAGGGCATCAGATGAATATTTAAACTAAACTGTTTAAAAAATGGAAAGATTCTTTGCAAACTTCAAGCTTCTGTTGGCCCATCAGAGGAGATACTGTAGGGAATCTTTTTGAACAAACCACTTTGATTTGAAATGGAAGTGCGCGACTAAAATATTGTAATCTGTGGGTAACATCAGGTGTGGTTTCTTCACTGCTTCAAGATTGCTGACTAACATTGATTTGAATTTATAGATATTGGGATGAAATATCTCCAAATATTGACAGTAGAATTCTTGTCTATAGGCTCTATAAAAGCGGGTAATTTAGTGACACAGCTGGGGGATAATACAAATGGAAACACTTTAGACATGACTTATTGAAAGATGCAATTGCCCACATGCCTGTAAATATATTCATTATTGATTGAATGTAATGCAGAACCGCATGCACTGTATCTGTAATTGATAAACATCTTGCAATGGTTATTTCATTTATAACACTGGTTATACATGTTGGTATATCTTAAAAGGATAAGATATAAAAATGTCGTTTCATCTCATCGATAGAGGCAATATTATTTTCATCTCATGCATCCATGAAATGTTGGAAGGTCTTCTCCCCAACCTGTTTTCAGAGGCCATATATCCAGGACAATGGAGAGAGAGAGTAAGAGAAATACTGTCAAACTATTTATTCAATTTCGGGAAAAGTCCATAACAACAATATCTAATATGTGCTCTATAGTAGTACATACATGTATATATTAAAGTATGGAGCTTCAAAGATAAAATGAGAGTTGCACAAAATATTGTATTTAAGAAATGAATGTAGTGGGTGTGCGTGTGTTATTGGGGGACACGGCGCTGTGGTCGTTTGGGGACATTGTGTAAAGCGGTTGACACTAAATGTGTCACAACAACCTATGTGCAGTATCTCTCAATAACACACACGCATAAACCCACTGCATGCATTTCTTTATTTATATAGCTTTTTTATTGTTTATTCCCATAAACAAGACAGTCAATGACTGTGGGTCGCTCACCAGACTTTAAAGACTGAGAAGACTGAGACTCTGAAGACTACAAGGGTCAGCACGTGACAATATCACTTAAGACAAGTAGTTCTAAACAGGGACATAGCTGGAGATTCTCAGATGAGCAAGGCTCGTCAAATGAAATTTCTAATTGCACACCACTGACAAATCTCCAATCTCTTACCTTTTAAAGAAAACAACCATACCACAGTACTAAGTTCACAAAAATCCTTTTGCACATCCCTCTTAGATTGAATTTTACAACTGGTACCAGTACTTCAAGCTCTCAAACGTTTGAAAATTACAAACCAAATAAAGTTAAAATTTGTGGCCAATTTGGTCCAACAGTTTAACCTGAAGTAGGAAAATATGGACTGTTGGTTTAAAAACATACATGAGGGAAAAACAAACCAAACTATGAGAACAATTCTAACCTATTTTTTATGTGAACATCTAATCTACAACTAATGTTATACCAGGCATGAAATTTTCAACTGTTTAAATTTTGATCAAATAGGGGGTCAAAACTCCACCGCTCTACACTCCTTCCCCATTGCCTCCAACATTGCCCCCACCCAGGCTTCCTAGAAATCAATATTATTATACCAGTACCAAACAGGATAGAGGAGAGTTAAATCTCTTATCTCTGCCCCATATTAGAACAAATGTGAATCCCCATCTATGAGATCCCTTCATCTAGTAATATAAATATACCCCCACTATCCAATAGGGTATGATTTCACCTGGATGAGTGGTGGTTAACAAAATAATATTGGGACAGCCAAGTCTGTATTTAGAGTGTCTGACCTCTGCAGAATGAGGTCCACAAAAGGTGAATTTAATGACACTATTCCCCAAGGTGGAATAGCACAACGTATTCACTCTCTGGGGACCTCATTTCCTAACGAGAGGCCAATCACGATCGACAGATGTTTAACCCATACCTTAGCGATAGCGATTAGCTATAACTGATAATTGGTCTAAGATATGATCACAGTAATACATATATCAGTACTTAAACTTAAAAACAAAAGCTCAAATAATTTGTCTTAAGAAGGGGTTAAAGTATTTGGGGTGGGGGAGGAGTTGATTTAAATCTCATAACTCTGTCCCTATTCACACAATGACCTCTCACTGTGAGATCCAATGGTTTAGCCATTAATAAATTTGACAGATAGGATAAACAATTATCCAGCCAGCAGGTTGTTTGTCTTTACCTGCATACAACCACCCCCTAGAGCTTTGTAACATATGTCACCACTCAATTAATAACAGATTTCGCTTGGAATGACATCTATTAAAGGTATTCTCATATACTCTGGATATTGGATGTTCACATGGCAATTTATTGCTATCATTATATTACATCCAACTATTGCAATAAAATCTTCATATCTTCAAAAAAGGACATCACACCTAATTAATGGTATACAACTAAAACAAATTAGTGTCAATGAATTTTTTTTTTTTAATTAAATATTTTTTTTATTATTTAATATAAAAGTTTTTTAATATTTTTTGCGTGTTAAATTGAGCAAGGAAATTCAATCTAAAAAAAAAATTTAAATTAAAATTTTTAACAAAAAAAAAAGGGGTCATAACTCCTTTAAAATAAATCGGATCAAACCCAAATTCGAACTTGATAATCTCACATACCAAATTTGGTGTCAATCAGATGAAATTGTTTTTGAGTTATGGCAGCATGTGTAAATTATAAGTAAAAAAGGGCCATAACCAGCCAAAACTGTAAAAAAAAAAAACTTGATTCAAACCCATATATTGGGCTGAGAAACCTGTATACAAAATTTGGTTCCGATCAAATAGAAAATGAGTTATCGCATTATGCCTAAAGTGTCTACGGACGGACAGACAGATGGATGTACAGATGGATGGATGAACGACGAGTTGTCAATCCGGACATTGATACTATGTGTACCATACTATGGTATAGGTACACATAAAAAGTTTTATCTCATGCAGAGTACAAGAAAAATGTATCAAAGTTCAAACCTGTTGTGCCTCTTTAATATTTCTATTCACATTTGTAATCAATTGAAATCAATGTCGAAAAAGCTTTCCATTAATATATAAATAAAACAAACTAGACCTACAGTTCTAAAAGTGTTTTGAATAATTATTTTGTTCTCATAGACTGATACAGAGCTCTCAAGTTGTCTTCCCATGCAACCAACAAATCTACTAAACACAATCACATTATTAACCTCCAATAGTAATGCTATTAAACCATAAAACCAGATTATGCCTTTAACCCTTTAACCAACAAACCGGCCAAAAACGCCCAAATAAAGCTTCAACATCCTAAAATATCTTCGGTCCGTCTCAATAAAACCATACAAATATGGATATCATTGGAACCGGTTCATTGACCACATTGTGATGGTTACAGTTATGCCCTGTGCCAATGCATTCTCTTATATATGCGAGTTGACCATAGGTCGCCTCGCATATATATAAGAGAATGCATTGGCCTAAAAAAAATCTTTTTTACCATTTTTTCTTACATTCTTTAACAATTTTTTAATTTTTTCTTACATTTTGTAACATTTTTTATAATATTTTTCTACATTGTTTGACAATTTTATCATTTTTAATATGTGTTAAGCCAATGCATTCTGTCGATTCGCATATATAAGAGAATGCATTGGCACAGGGCCGTTCTGCTGGGTAAAGGGTTAAGATGAAATTTAAATAACCATGCATATAAAATATAAAAGCATAAACATTCCATCTATGATATCTCATCATATGGCCAACACATCTGCTAGCAGTTAATGGACCTATCCGTACGTCCCGCCCACCTGCAGACTGCATGGTTACTGTCACTACGCACCACAAGCCATCTCAGTTCCGCTATCTCTTCAGTGCTAAAATAGCTTCCGATGAGAAAGGACTGTGTTGTTAAACGCCATGTAACACGATAATATAGGTCCCTTCTGAATATCACGATTTTCAAGATACCTTTGTGTGTATATATGCAACATGAAAAAGTGACTGTCATTAGATATAAACAAAAATAGAACCAGTTTAAAAAAAAAAACAGGTGTGATTGTTAGGTCACTTCCGATAAACAACAAAGATAGATGTTTAGGCATACGTTGAATCAAACGGTGTAAATGAAGCCATTATGAAACTTCAATATCAAATAGCAAATTTACTATCGAAGCTATGCTAATGGTTCACACCTTGATGCAATAAACCAAACGTAGGTGTACATGTGGTAATTAATCTATAATCCCTCTTTTGTCGAAATAAATATAACGATATCAGATTACCATACACGAGCGTCCTGAATGAACCCTGGTGCCATCAGGCCGGATGCAAAGGATTATCAAATAATGGCCTTTTAAAATTGCACATCCTATTTTCCCGTAAATAATGTACATTAAAGAAAATGCCGACTATCATGGAGTCTGTTGCATGTTGCCATGTCGAGGCAACAAATGGCACAAAGTGAACTTGTTCGGTGAAGGTTGCGTGTATACACTGTGAAGCACGTGCAATGTGTGAAATTTCATGTAATTCTCTTGGAAAACATCTGTTGATTCTCATTTACACGTTCATTGTCGGAGGAAGCTTTAGATTCTCAAATGGATTCAGTAAGATCGACGTTCGCACGAGCTCCTACAGGTTAGTGCGAATAGCAGACAGTCGAACTCAATATTACCACGATGTTATAACAGCAACAAATGTATACATTTATAACGAAAAACACTTCACATAAAACACATACTATTTCCACGTTTTAGTCTGAAATCTGTTATATATAAATATTGAAATTTAAATAACACTAGGATCCGAGTGTGGTCGGTGGCATTGTTTAATCCAGCCTAAAGAGATGTCATAGTTACTTTTTTTTATATAGGAAACCGAACTAAAACATGTATAAATATCGTTCGTCAATCGGACATGTTCCACATGCACATATCAACACCATTGTAGCTTTTTAAGACATATTTTGCTCCCGTGTTCGTAAATTCCCTATAGCTTACAACTGTAGTTAGGGACTGGCTTGTGGTGCAATTCATATCACTAGGCAGTCCTATGTCGCTTCCGGGTTTAAGCTATCGGCTCATTGGCTATAATTGAAATTGGGGCGGTACCTACGGATAGGTCCATTAACTCAATGCAAGAGAGAGTCATTGTCACTTGATACTATCTCTGTTGCTCAACGTGAGAAGACAACTTCATGGCATTGTAAACCTGATTTATTAGATTCTACTTGGACAGTGCAAACTGTGTATCTTTGATATATTTTATAATGCCCGCCATTAAATAATATCGGATCAAACCCATATTCGAACTTGATCTGTATTTTGAGTTGAGAAACTCACATACAAAATTTGGTTTCTATCAGTTTGAAAAATGGTTGATTTATCGAAGCATGCATGAATTCTATGTCAAAGGGCCATAACTCCATTAAAAAATATCGGATCAAACCCATATTCAAACTTGATATGTATTTTGGGCTAAGAAACTCGCATACCAGATTTGGTGACGGTCAGATAAATTTTTTTTGAGTTGTGGCAGCATGCATGAATTCTAATTCGAAAAAGGGCTAAAATTCCATTAAAAAAATCGGATCAAACCCATATTCGAACTTGATCTGTATTTGGTGCTGAGAAATTCATATACAAAATTTGGTTCTGATCAGATAGAAAATATTTCAGTTATCGCACCATGCGTAAAGTGTCTACAAACAGACGACGGACTAACGACGAGTGGTCAATCCGGACAACGACACTATGTTTACCATACTATGGTATGGGTAAACATAATATAAGTGTCAGTGACACTGTAGCTCAACTTAGGTAGGGGAATATTTTAATGGTTGACAGTAAATGGAGGAATAGGAAAGGTGCTAATTGAAATGTCTAACCTAGCTGTGCCAAAGGATTTAGTCATGCAAAGAGTAAAATCCAAGATGGCCACCAGCGGCCATGTTGTTTGGCCAAATGGCCCCAAAATAACTCGTTCCCGTCTACATGTCATTGTTGACATCTATGACAAATTTCATGAAGATCCGACTAAAGCTACGATCTGCAGCCCACGCCCAAGGATTCAGTCATGCGAAGAGTAAAATCCAAAATGGCTGCTGGCGGCCATGTTGTTTGACAGAACGACCCCAAAATGACTCGTTCCCATCTACATGTCAATATTAACATCCATGACAAATTTCATGATGATCAGACGAACAGGACTACCTGTAGACCGCGCCAATGGATTTAATTTTGAAATTCAAGATGGCCACCAGCGGCCATGTTTTTTGGCCGAATGACCCCAAAATGACTCGTTCCCATCTACATGTCAATGTCAACATTCATGACAAATTTCATAAAGATCACACCAAAGGTACGACCTGTAGCCCGCGCCAAAGGAAATTGTTGACAGACACACAGACGACGGATGCCAACTCATGGCAATAGCTCAAACTTACAAAGTAAGTTGAGCTAAAAATGACCCTATTTGAACAAATCTGAACCCGGTCACCCAAGGCCCATCCATACCGAATATAATTTCATTAAAGATTAAAGTTTCATAACTCTGCAGATGTTATAATGGTGTCACCATTTTCAAATTTTATAACATGTTTAAAAAAAAATTCTGTTTGTTAAATTGAGCAAGGTGAAAATTCAAAAAAAAATGAATTAAAATTTGTTTTGTTTTTTGAGTTATGTCACTGGCTCCGTCAACATTTGACCCAGTGACCTCATTTGAACTAATCTGAATCACAGTCCCCCCAAGGACCAATTGTACCAAATATGAACCCATTCGCCCCAATGAAATTTGAGAAGTAGTCATTTTAAAAATTACTATGGTGGAAAAGAGTTATGGTCCTAGCTTCGCAACTATTTGAACGGGTGACCTCATTTGAACAAACCTGAATGTGATTCACATAGGGAACATCCACACCAAATATGAACCCATTATGTCTTACGGTTCTGGAGGAGAAGATGATTCTTGATGGACGGACGGACAAGGATTGATGATTATAGCTCCACCGGAAACTTCGTTTCAGGTGAGCTAAAAAGCTGAAAGTATTTATTTTCATAAAATCTGCTGAGTATTTTTAACCCTCACAGAACCAAATCGGTCCAATAATAGCTTGAGTTTCACTAGACCAAGTCTTCTCAGTCCACAACAGCTTGGGACATCTGTTGGGTTGATGCTGTTTTGGAAGAGTCCCCTCCCATTACTCTTCTGCAACAAACTTTACATCCATAATTGTGTGTGGGAGTTATCTTGCTTATATGTCTTCAGATGAGGTCAAAATGGATGCTTTGTGTATATGAACATAGATGGCAGCCTTTCCCAAGCATGATGATACAAAAGTATCAAACATGCATAATTATATCAGAGGTCCATTAAATGTCAGAGCAACAAAATTGATAAGTAAACAAAGCTTTGTTTTCCAAAGAATTTTGATTTGTCTCGCTATCAGAAAATGTATTTAAACAATACATGAAACGATCATATCATCACTTTACCTTTTCTATCAAGATTATTCTGTCAGATTATTTATCACATTCAGGGGTTCATGTGAATGTCTGGGCTTCACATGTAAATATAGTACATATTTTGAAAGAAAGTCCATTATAGAAGAGTAACAGGAGGGGACTTAGTCCTAAAACAGCATCATCCCAACCGATATCCGATGTTGTGGACCGAGAAGACTTGGTCTAGAGTATCAGCTGTGAATTATCAATCGATTTCAATGTTCTGGTCACGTGATGCCACGGGCGATGCATTTGAACTATGAGGGGAAAAATGACATTGGAGATTTTGTTTTTGTGATGCGTACTATAAAAGATGAAAGGAGCCCTCAATTTAATGTCCTACCAAATTTCATTGAGATCCAAGCTACTGTTCAAGTTATGATATGAAAAGACATCAGACGTACGTACGCACGTCTGACGGACGGCTAGACAGGTGCAAAACAGTATACCCCACTTTTTTAAAATAAAATATGTTTACACATATGAAAATGATGCATGAACAGTATGTATCACGCAGCTTGAAATAATTATAGCTTCCACATCAGTAATCAAATAATATAATATGTTCTTACTGCGAATTGCCCATTGTCAATGTTTTAACATTTGTCTTGTTTGTAAGCAAAATATAAATTTTATTTTGAGAAGTTTGAATTGGTTTTAGGAAAACGTCCGATATCCTAAAGTTCTTCATAGTTTCATAATTTTGGGAATTTGTGCCCCATTGCTTATATATTACAGCATCAAAGAGACAGAGTTTCCAAAGATTGTGAAGTTACAAGTCGAGGCATGATAAAACTTATATATACTATGGCAAGTGACAATATCATATCAATATTAACACCTAATAACACTACCATACATTGTGACTATTTGCAATAGGTCCCCATTTGCAGAGGTGCCCTAAAATGGCGAAAAAGAGAGATTTCAAGGGTAACAGTCAATTGAGACTGATTTAAAATGAATAACGACATGATAATAGTGGCTTGTTCTATCAATAATATCCTCCGATGTCACTGGTGCAGACCAATATGATGATAAACATTCGCTATGGGCATACATTGAAATATATGCCTACCTTACTCGTATTTAAATTTCGTGCAGTACAAATTTTTGCACACCCATCGATGTGCAAATTTAAAACTGAGCAGAAACTAGAAGGAATCCTGAGACCTGAGTTTACATCAAACCACATGGCAGACAAAATGGCTATGTTGATGTATTACACACATTACTCAATGTTAGACTGAATGGACAAATATAGGTCTGCATGTATGCCAATAGTTTCATACAAGCAACCAACATCAACACAATTACCCATATGTGAAGTGACAAAACATGGTAACATTGATGATGTTCAAATACATGTGATTGTTAAGAAGTACACATGATCCAGACTGATGGTTCGCGAAAGCACGACCTACAACCATGGAGTGACACCTTCCCTGACCAAATAGCCTGAATTAGTTATGTCAACACAACCTGCAGACAAGTAGCATATACACGGTTGTGGTTTTACTTCTTTCTAGTTCATTTCAATGATGTCTATAACTATTTCAGTGTCCGAATAATTATTTCGAGCATTATAAACACACATCTTCACAACAAATTGATGACGCAGTTATGTTTTACACTATGTAAATATGTCTTGATGGTGTTTAAGATATACATGTATCTTCGGGAATGATTAATCCACTTAAACTGTCATCAGATCCAAGATATTTACAAAAAATATTTGTGTCCATTTTAAATTCGCCCATTTAAAACTGAGCAAAACAATAGTGCTGCACAAATTTAAATACAAGTAAGGTATACACAGCAAATGTTTATCAACCTTGGCACATATTTTTGATAGAACAAGCCACTTTTATCGATTATTGTATCAATTTTCGTTTAAAATATGTCTCAATTGAGATATACATACACCCATTCCTCCCTTCAAATTTTTTTTTTCCGCCCATTTATGGGACCTACGCAAATGGGGATATACTAATTTGGATAACCAAATCAGCTTTTTGTGAAATTCCATTGTTGTTGTACTGGATGATATGAGGACCATTGAATCGTATTATGTATCTTTAATAATGAAAGTGTCAATGACACTGTAGCTCAACCTGGAGAGGTGATAATTCATACATTACAGCCAATGGAGATATAAGGAATGCGGAAAGTTGTTATTTTTAAGTAGCGTTCACCAGAGGTCAACCCGAAGCACCTTATGAAGTTTGGGATCAATGAGAAAAAAAATAATGTTGTCAGTCAAGGGCATGACAATGTATTTAGTGATGCAAAGAGTAAAATCCAAGATGGCTGCCGGCAGTTCTTTGAATATTGTTCAAATTCAAGAGCTGCCATCCAGAAGTGATCGTGAAATGCCTGTAAATTTTTTGAACATTTCTCCAATAAACGTCCGCTGCAGTGTGTGCCGATGAATTAATTTGTGAAATCCAAGATGGCCGTATGTTTGTTTTTTAAAAATTTGATGGCTCCCATCTAGTGACAATGAGGGATGTGGCCTGTAGGAAATGGCGAAGGATTATGCAAAGAATAAAATCCAAAATGGCCACTGGTGGCCATGTTTTTCAACTAAATTTAATGACTCTTTATCTAGTGGTTCATATGAATTTTGGTGACGAATGGATTATGGATGTGATCTCTAGCCTACTGTAGGGCACCAAAGAATTTAGTCATGCAAAGAGTAAAATCTAAGATGGCTGCCAGCAGCTATGTTTTTCATAAAAATTCATTCAATTTTGATAGCCACCACCCAGAGGTGACCCTAAACATGGCTGTAAATTTTCAAAACATTTTTCCAATAAATACCGACTAAAAGGTGTGCCGATGAATTCAAATTTGAATTCCAAAATGGCTGTTTTAAAAGAATTTCGGGAAACATTCATGGCTCCCATGTAGAGGTCACTCCAAAGATCCTTATGAAGTTGGTGATGATCGGATGAGAGCTGTGACCTGTAGGGTAATTGTTGACAGATGGACGGATACACGCTCAGACAAACGCCATCCCATGGCAATAGCTTACATTTTACTTTGGCAAGTTGAGCTAAAAATTGCACCTAAACAAAATAGAGCAAAATATTTCCTAACAGACATATGCACAAGACCGACAGAACTAATTTCTATATCTCGCACCAAACTTTGCAAATCCTTTGCATTGAAGTGGGGTATAGGAGAAGGATGAATCATAACTTTGTCTTTTACACAGCCTTAGGTGGTGTCTTCTCTTGAGAAAGTTTTGTTCTCATTTTTTTCTTTAACTGTGTCTTTGCAACCATTTATCTGTCTTGACCAATGTCACAGTCTTATATAGAAACTGAGAAAAATCTTCATTGGAGCTGGTGAAGCTGGTGTTGGCTGATTTTCATTTTGTTATTTTAGAAGTTATGCCACACATCCCCTCCTGCCTCTGAAATGGGCCTCAATCCTTACCACGTGAAATGTCAGAACCTGAAATATAAATTTGCATCATTTTCTCACAACTAACAATTAATAGTAATAGTTTACCCCCCCCCCCCATCAACTTCAGCTAGTCCAGAGGATAAAATCAGTTCAGAGAAGAAAAAGTGTCAATATTGCATTCAACCACCTGAGTGTAATCGCTATTTTTGTCATTTCAAAAGTTGCTGCCACACAAAAGACACTTGCACTGTCGATCAGGCATGGATTCGAAGACACCAATGCTATTCTACTTCTAATTATTATTTATGTTTTCTTTTATTTTAAATATTTGTATTATCATGACGTTAGCGTGTTTTGTCAAAATATTAAATCAAAGTTGCGTTGAATTTGGCATGATTCAGTGCAATTTGTTGTTTTAGGCCAAAAGTTTAACATTTTCCTACTTTCACTGAAATTTACAACAGCGGTAAAGCTTGAGATAGTTGGAAATTCCCAACCCAAGTGCGATGGGGTGCAAAGGAATTTCATAGACTTGGATATTTGGTATGGTTCAAGGTGTGCAGTTGCACATTCAATGTGGACATCTCTGTCAAATCCCAAAATGATCAATTCAATGTCAAATCGGGTAAAACCGGATGGATTTCGACGGGCACGTTTGTCGGGTACTTTTGTCCGGGCAGTGTTTTGGACTGGCAAATCGTGACCCCACTTGACCTTCAAAATGGACACCTTCTAGTAATATATATATATATAAAAAGAGTAGGATCTATCTTCTAGTAATATATATATATATAAAAAGAGTAGGATCTATCTGGCTGTTAATGACTTTTCTCCCAGACCCCTATGATCGATTCAACCAGATTTGTTGTGGTAACCCGGGGGTACCCCATCGGATGTTGTAATGCCGTTATTTTATCGAAATTTTGATTTAAAAAAATAAATAAACTTAATTTAAAAAAAAAATGTGTTTTGACTTCAACATAAAAAATAATTATAAATTCAATATTTTTTTCAATTTTTAAATAAAATTTTTTTTTAAATCAAAATGATTAAACGAACAAATTGTGCTAAAAGTGCACAAAGAGGCTGCGGTTGAATAAAGGCTCCCAGAGAAAGAGTGTGTCTAAGATCAAAATTTATCACACAGTAGCCCCTAAATCCGATCTCATATTTTTTAGTAAGACACACATGTATAATTCCCATGCGCAGTGACATAAGAGCTCCATTCAATGATGTCGATATCAATGCCAGAACTTTATTATTATGTTAATTATAATATAATTATGATATTCAATTTGTGTTGTGTTATTTAGTGTTGACTGTGAGATAAACATTGGTGATAATGGTGGTTGAACAATTTTGTCAGCAAGAAAAGACGCATTCAAAATGGAACTATATTTTTTCTTGAAGGTTTCTTTGGTTGTGGTAAAGAAATAAAAAAACAAATTTAACCCCAGGCATTTCGAGATCGTTTTCCTTGCTAAAATGCAATTATGTGATAGAATGGATCTCGAATTCATCCAATTTATTTACAAAATTTATGAACCTTGTCCACAAATTTTTTATTTGAGTCGAGTTTTAGCTCGGTTAATAAATTTCATATAAAATTGCGACTCATTAGAGATCCTCTATGTATGCACTTAGTGCACAAATGGGCTGCAGGCCGATCCGACACTAAATATGGAGCCAGTTTCAGCCACATAATAAAATAACATGAATTTTTATTGTGTAATGGCATGCATAAACATTTATTCAGAACACTTATCAAATAAGTGCCTGACAACGTTGCCCAATTTACAATTCAATATGAAAACTGAGAAGACTGGCACTATGAAGACTACAACAGTCAGTACTTGTCAAATTTACTTCAAAATAAATAGTTAGAATCATACACTCAGCTTAGAAATTAAAGTGTTCACAGTGACATACATGTACATACATATTCTTGATTCAATTAATTTGAAGGCAGAGTATTAAATCTGCAAGGACTTCCCCTTCTTGAATAACCAACCCAATTTGAGCAAACCTGATATGAGATTCATGTGTTGACATTTAATATGTGCACCACATGTGTACATGTGTTGGAAGACATATAAAATGTATAACACTGACATTCCTCAGACGATTTATTTGAATTAAGTGAATGTTATCAGGAACTAAATTCTACAGGTAGTTCATACTCAAATTTAAATGTTAAAATAGTAGGATAAAACATAACAAGACAGTCAATGACTGTGGGGTCGCTCACCAGACTGCAAAGACTGATAAGACTGGGACGCTGGAGACTACAACAGTCAGAACTTTTCATAATCACTTTAAAAGAAATAGCTCTAAACAGGATATGTGGCTAGAGAGACTTCACATATGTAGGATTGGTGAAAATCCACCTTGAAATTACCAACTGTACACTACTGATCACCCGCTCCTCCAGCTCAACAAGTCCCCTTTGACCGGGCTACAGACTCCCAAGTCGTAGGTTGGAATTTCAAAACTGACACCTCAAACTTTCTCAATTGTTGGAAATTTCCAATCTCACCAGTGCCTTTTTCCAAAACCATTTAGACATGTTTGAAGCCCAAGACACAATACATGTATGTCAGATTAATCAGTCAGGTGGTTTCAAGGTAGATGTTTTTTTATGAATTTGGTATTTCAATGATTTTATTAGACACAAAAGTGTTAACTCCCCATAGCCTGTCATTGACCTCATGTTAACAAATCTGAATCTCAGTCACTAAAGGATCCTCCATACTATATGTAAGATAAATTTAATACAGTTACGTCCCTGGTCCCACCCTATTTAACCTGGTGACCCCATCTAAATAAATTTGAATCCCAGACACCAAAGAACCCTTCATACATATCATAAATATCAGTAAAATAGACCTGATGGTCATTGTGAAGGAAGCATATTAAGAGTGAAACTGTCCTGGTTAATCCGGGCAACGACACTATGTTTACCATACTATGGTATGGGTAAACATAAAAATGAGATATCCTATAGAGTATAGTGCTTGTGTAGAGAGTTAGGAAATCAAATAGATGTACAACACAATTTCAAAGATCCACCATGTTACCTTCATGTATGTGCCTTCACATTAATCTCTATTTAAATAATTACTGTTGAACAAATAAATAAAAACAAAAACAATTGATTAAACTTTCCTGTTTTTGATACTTTCCTCAATGAAATAATTGTTTTTGTGCACTCAAATAACGAGATATCCTCTTAAATTCTTAATATACATGTGGTTGATGTCAGCGTCAATAAATTTGTTACCAATTGTTGTGCTCTTCGACAACTCTAGTCCACAGCATTAGATTCCTTGTGTCAAAGAAATGCCTTTATATATAAGTGGTATATTTCTGCACCAACCCAAAAAATGTTACTGTATCTATTACATTGAGAAGAAAAAATCACTGAGTTCATGTTTATGTGTGAAAAGATACAAGATCTAATATATATTTTGGGACTTCTGTCTGTTTGTTTGTTAGCTATGGCCGGGAAAACTGCCTGACGGATTTTGACGAAATTTGATACCTAGGGTTACTTTTGTCCGGGGAATATTTTGGATGGGTCAAATCGTGACCCTGACCTGACCTTGACCTTCAAAAATGTCAATTCAAGGTCAAATCGGGACGGATTTAGACGAAATTTGATACCTATAGGTACCTTTGTCCGGGGAGTCTTTTGAACGGGTCAAATCGTGACCCCGACCTGATCTTGACCTTCAAAGTTCAATTCAAGGTCAAATTGGGTAAAACAGACAAATTTTGATGAATTTGAGACCTAGGGATACTTTTGTTCGAGGAGTGTTTTGGACGGGTCAAATCATGACACCGACCTGACCTTCAAAATGCTCAATTCAAGATCAAATTGCGAATTTTGATGGTATTTTGACGAAATTTGGTACATACGGTTACTTTTGTCCGAGGAGTGTTTTGGATGGGTCGAATCGTGACCCCGACCTGACCTGACCTTGACCTTCAAAATGATCAATTCAAGGTCAAATCGCGCATTCGCCAGAAAGCAGAGGGGAAACAGCCCGGACGAAGTCGGGTCCACCAGCTAGTATGATATAATTCCCAGTTAGGCAGGATGATGTGTGATGAAGATATCCAGGCAGCCGTGATAAAACAGTAATTTGTTTATTTTTGCAACTTTTCAACTAACAACTCTGAGAAAAAGTTTTTCAACCTGTGATAATAACAAACAAAATCAGCGAGATTCCAGGCATACCATTAAGTACAGTTAAACTTTGTTAATTCGAACCTCGGTAACTCGAATACCCCACTTAAGTCGAAGCCATCGCCTGGTCCCGGCTGAGCTTGTGAGCAAAGCCATTAGAATAATTACTGTTAAGTCGAAGGTGGATAAGTCGAAATTCCGCTTAAGTCGAAACGAAATTTAGTTCCACCAGCCAGATTATAACACTAATTACTATGGTTAAGTCGAAGCGCCATCGGCGACGCATCGCCATGTGATTATAACTCAGTGTGCTTCTATTCATTACCCTAAAAAGCTGTGAAGTTTCCTGGAGTCTTTATTTATCCTAATGCATTGTTTATTTAACATATTAACGAGGTGTGGGGGTCAATTTCCCCTGTGAGGATTAGTAGTGTTGACAGGCGAAATGAAAACCATATTTAAACGGCCTGATACAGAGAATAATTTCATTCAGTCATGTCTTCCCAAAACGAAAACAATGTTCCAAACGAAGAAATGCTATTGACAAGAAGGCTGAACTCAATTTGAATGTTCTCGATGCCATGACACTGATGCAGCAATCATGGGCCATATCGGATCGATATGAATTCAACTGGTTGGAATTTGTGGTCACCAAATGGTCAAAACAGTTAAGTCGAACACTCGGATAACTCGAAATAATCCAACAGTCCCTTGCAATTTGACTTAACGAAGTTAAACTGTATAAATACTCCCACCCAAGGATGACAAAACTAGGGTTGCTCATCAAAGATGGCTCCAATCCGGGTTTTTTTTCCTCTTCAGAATCGTAACTCAGAATTAAGGGCCATAACTCAGGTAAAAAAATTGGACAAACCCGGTTTTTGAACTCAACCGAGATATTGATTATAGTTGTGAAAGGTCCATATACCCAATATGAATGGAATCAGTTGAAAGTTTCTTCAAGTTATCACGCAAATGGTCATAAACTTGCTGACAATAAACAAACTAGGGCCGTAAAAATAATCGGACAAACCTGGTTTTCGAACTCAATCATGATATTGCTGTGAAAGATCCATACACTCAATATGAATGGATACAGTTTAAATTTCCGTGCTAACAGTCATAAAATTGCTAAAATAGACAATCAAGGGGCCATAACGCAGGTAAAAAATGTCGGACAAATTTGGTTTTCGAACTCGTTCAGGATATTGTTGTAAAAGATCCATACACCCAATACGAATGGAATCAGTTGAAGTTTGTTCAAGTTATCGTGCATCAGACATAAATTTCCCCAAAATTGCTCAAAAGAGATAAACTAAGGGCTGTAACTCAGGTAAAACAAATTGGACAAGGACAAAACTGGTTGTTTAACTCAATCAAGACACTAGCGAGTTTGCGATTTCAAACCGGTACGGGTACGGGTAGCTACCCGTACCGGTACACGTTTTGTAATCGCAAACTGTTTTATGGGTAGAATTCATCACATAGACTGGTAATGTATGGTGAGCCAACTGCAACAAAACAGATATTATAATATAGATAGATTGTTATTCGCATTCACTTTATTGGCCGATGTTATACTTACCGTTATTGATTGTTGGAAATTTGTATTTATATTAGATGGGCGGGCCTCAGGATAATCAGTTGCTGTCATCAAGGACGCGGCGGCAGTTGGAAGGGGTTGGTGCTTTTCTTTCACTCATCTTGATAACATTTTCAACAATTGGATTATATAAGTCATAGACCGATCGAGTGCTGACTATAAATCGGTTGGAATTTTCAGACTTAGAAAATAGATTATGATAGCTCAAATTTATAATTACGTTAATTTTTCCAACCAATAATCGGTATAAAATGTATTGTTTTAGACCCAGGGTCTAATAATGTCGTGCATGTACTTTCAGTCAGATATAAGACCGAATGTGTCCCTTATTTTAGTTAGGAATATTTAGTCATATTAAGTAATCTTTGGTTTGGAATCCCTCAACAGATCGAAGGGTCGGGACAAGGGAATATTTATCCCAAGAATTGGGATTTTTGTCGGGATCTAAACCCGGAGGTAGGTTTGAAAAATTAAACTAGGAAGCATAAAAGGTGTTAAAATGTAGTCTGTTTATTTTAATGTATTGAATAAAGAGCGTTTGCTTCACTTCTGTGCGAAACACAGAAAACAGCTGAAACTCGTTATGATTATGCTTAGATTTTGCAGAGTGTGTACAGGTATTTCGTGTCTTTAGCGACCTATATTATCCCCGCTACAATATACACAAGTATTGTGGTTCAAATGCGTCATGTCCGTTCAGATGGTAAATATATATTAAAATGAGAAATCAGTCCCCAATTTAGTGATGAGCCGATTGTCAAATAGAGCCGTGCGCCGATTGCCGATTATTTGAGATCACAATCGGCCGATTTAGGTGCCGATTCCGATTATTTCAATAATGTATAGCAGATTATGTTATATGTGTTATATAATACTTAGAATTAGAAGCTAGCAACAAACGTAGTAATATGCCAGTACACTGTATACATATGTATATGTTTGGGTAAGTAGATAGGTGGGTATGGGCAGACTAGTGATCGAATACAGGCAACATACCCATGTATTCTAGGCTATTCCACAACAATTTTTTTGAAAGTTTGATGTAGCCACGTGCATGACGACATGTCCATGGTCCGTTTTTGATAACAATTTATCAAACGGCATTTTTCTTTGATCACAATTCAAAGACAACAAGTCAAAGGAAATGAGCCGACTGAACTAGTTGCAAGTTACACCATGTTCATGTCAATTTCACAGACACGATTCGATTTCGGCGTGGTCATCATAATAATCATTTGTGGTGACATATACGTGACGTCACACGAGGCTGACTGGATGGAATGACATTGTCTTCAACTATTTAAAGTCACGTGACATGCACTTTCGGTTTCTATAGTAGTGTTTATACCTGTTACGCTGTATGTACTATATAGATAGCTTTGTTGTACTGCGTATGCATACATTTTGATTTTTTATAGTTTGACATACATAAATCAAAATGTCTACATGTTGACGAACAATAAAGTTACCTATGGGCGTACATGAGTCCCATGACATGTACGTTGTGTACATCACAATGCTAAAGAAATCAATCGACTGAAACGACTGTTCCGGTATGCCAATAATTAATGAATTATTATGCGCAATCACGGCGTCATGCTCGCTGCCTCACTCTAAGTGTCACGTGCTTCCCGGCGACCCCCACTAATATATTGTTCACACATAGACCCAGGTACGGCCGGGGTATTGCAGAGGGCATGTATGTATATCAAGTTTGTGTTTGGTATCACTTTCCCCATGTTTACTGGTCATTTTTTTAACAAAACATCGTCATATTTAAAACAGTTTATTAAAGAAAAACAAGCACTCATTTATTATTTAGACAATCGGAAATCCCGATGTTCAAACCCGAGTACCGATTGTCATCCGATGGGCCACAATCGGCCGATTCCGATTGTCGTTCCCGATTATCGGCTCATCACTACCCCAATTATATACGATAAAGAAACTAAAGGGTTGACACAGGGACTTGACAACAGGGGTGTCTCGCCCCCCAACTTTGGTCAAATGTTCAACTGTTGGAAATGTGATATACCTGACACAACATTTGTTGGAAATTTCACACCAACAATAGGTTGAAATTGTTCTCGTAGTTTGATTTTCCAAAAAATTATTACTGGAGAATTTGTAGTTTTTCGACCAACATTTGCATATTTTCCTAGTATTAGTAAACAAATTGGACTGAAATGGCTATCAGATACTGTCGGAAATTTTCCAACCTTTGGGGGAGGGGAGGTGTCAGGTCTCAAAATTTACAACAATTGGAAAGCTTGATGCCAGTCTGGATGTTAGGATTTAGCAAATTTCAAAAATTTCTCACACCTGGCCGAAGCATGGTCGATCCGGTGTGTCCCGGTCCCTCCCCAGTGGTCAGTCAGAAACTGATAATTAATTTAAGAAAAAACAAATCTGGGTGAATTTGCATGGCGTTAGACCACTAGATATTAGGATTTTTCAGGCTCAGATCTACACATTTTCTTGTACTGAATGGTCGACCCAGTGGATTATCCCCCCCCCCACTTGTGAATTTGATATGGTTCATGGGGTGTAGTTGGAAATTCGAAGGTGGACACCCCTCCTTACGCAGACCATATATAGTCACGTCCCTGCAATGGGTCGAGACTGTGTCTATAGCGCTATCTACTCACTCTATTAACGACAACCTGTCATTAAAGCGTGAAAAAAGTTGTCAGTGAAATGATCGACCTTCCGTATTTATCTAAGTGCTAGAAGCCGCCTCGAGAATTTGAACATAAAACCTGGCTTAAAATTACAACTTTATCAATGATGTTTGCTCATGACATCTTGCAATAAATAGGTTAACGCATAGCTGACTGGAATTTCATGTAATTCGTGAACCTTTGAGTGAGAAAATCGTAGTGAAAGGTTACCGGTCAACAGGACACATCTACCCGTTCCAAATCGCCATCGCTTTATTAGCTGCATTGAAAGTACACAAAAGACCGTGACGATGTTCACCGATTTACCCGTACCCGTCGGATGGGTATCGCAAACTTGCTATTGTTGTGAAAGATCGATAAACCAAATATGAATTTAATTAGCTGACATTTGTTATAAAGTTACCACACTAATGGACATAAAATTACATATAAATAAGTGGGATAACTCTGTTTAAAAGACGGGGCTGGCCTGACTTTCTGTCAAATGTGAGATTAAAGTCATGTACCAAAAATTGTCACAATTCATCAATAAATGGATGTGTTACATAGGTTTGTAACAAACTTAAACTTGTTTTTCTTATGCTCATTCATGGTGGAGAGGGGATACTCAGGTATAAATATCTCAACCCACTTCCACCTCCCATCATGGAAAGAGTTGGCAAAAAAATATAGATTTTTTTTCTTATCCAAGTCATCTTGGTGGACATCACTTGGAATTATACAGAAAACATTTTCCACAACTACCCCTCTGAAAGCTTTAACATCTTCTTCCCAATCCAACAGACCTCAATTATTATTCTGATCTTGGTTGTTATCATTTGGAATCATGTAAACAAAATTCATCATTGGGCCATCATGATTATTCTAAAGGCATGTGAGAGTAATGTTATCAGATTCGTTCAAAATGTAACTTTTGGCATGCAAACTCACAGATGGAGCATTTTTTCCCAATTGGTTAGAATTGTCAACATGGTAAAAATGTTACAGTGTCTTGGGTTGTGTGTTATAGCATGATACAAGACTCAACAGGACCAATACCACCCATCGGTTCGTGTTGGTATTGGTCCCAAATCAGTTGAAATCACCTTGTATCATGCTATACCACACAATTCTTTCAAGTTATGTTGCCTGGACAAGCAGTCATAACAATTTATCAGTTGAACTAAAATAAGTCTAAAATTAATGCAGCTAAAAATTCAAGTTACCTGTGGTAGATCCATAACCTTAATAGTTACTGTTTCATCTATCCTAATTCTTCTTAAGAGTTACCAGTAGCCTGAGTAGGATCTAAATTCTGTTCACTGTTGGATAGCTTGTAGGATATCTTCAAAAAAACAGGATGAGATACATGTAATCTATAGAAATAGAGAAAGAATGCTTATAAACCATATTAGTAGACTTTGAATTCGAACAAGACATTATTAATCGAGTCTCATATACCGAATATAACAAAATCAGTTGATTAATTTTTTTCAAGTTATGGCACTATTAAAAATTAACTAATTAAGGGCTGTGCTTCACATACCTGACCGGTTTTCAAACTCGATCAAGACATTGTTGAGCATTAATGAGCAAGTTTCATATATCAAATATCAACAAATCAGTTGATATTTGTTCAAGTTATGATGTTAAATCACTCATCTGAAAATGACCATTACCAAAAATCTGTGAGATAAAAATCGCCCTTGCTATAGTTAGTAGCTAGATAGTAGATACATGGGACAAGTACTTGCATAGGGGGGGGGGGGTAAAAAAAAAATTCCGGCACGTATGCCGGGGTGGGTGGGTGATCAAAGCCACCAACAAGCAATTTTTTCCGCAACTAAAAAAAAAATGTCCTGCTGTTTTTTAGTGTTTTGGCAATGAGTTGGGCTTCAAAACCACTTTGAATGAGAGAAATAATGTAATTCTAACTGGTAAACTGACTGCAGGCAGTTATCGTGTTGTATTTTGTTGCAAATTTTGAAATCCAAGATGGCCACTGGCAGCCATGTTTTTTTTGCCGAATGACCTCAAAATGACTCATTCCTATTTACATGCCCATGTTAACATCCATGATAAATAGTATGCACAGAAATTCATATACAGCTGTTTACAGTGAATTTCCCCCCGCAAATCTCTGTTTTAGTGTTAAAAGGGGGGTGGGTGTCAAAAAATGGTCGGAAAAAACTGCCGAAAATGGAAAGAAATTTGGCAGTGGGGGTGGGTGGGTACAAAAAATGATCGAAAGGGAAAAAATGCCATACGTGCCTGAAATTTGTTTCCGACCCCACCCCCCCCCCTGCTTGCATGGCCAATTTTTCTATTTTATTTTACTTAGGAAAGAGCTTGGTATAATATATAATATATATATATAATATATACATGTAATACCCCCACCAAGGTATCTTTCTAATGAGGTTTATTAATTTTCTTATCTGGCTTATTTTGAAAGATGTCTTAATCCGACCCGTGATGACTGAATAACACCTGCACGAGTGAATACCAAAACTTTGTTTGTTGAAATTGGTTCAAAGCCTGACAGACAAAAAATCGAGAAAATTTTATGAAGGTCGATTAATCAGACAAAATAAAAACACAAATAACGCAAATGGGCACTCTTTTGAAAGTATTTGTGATGGCAAAACCTCCATACCAAATTACATTCAGATCGGATAACCATGGCTAGAATATATTTTGTACCTGTCAATCATAAAACAAGTGGCTCTGTATCCCCTGGATGTCAGTATGTTCGTTTATGTTCCCAAACTGGATTGTAGCGACTAGTATCATATTGACTTGGTCTGAAACCAAACAGAAGAATTGCTCAGAATTTTTGATGCAGCAAGTTTTATCACATACATGTAACAGTAAACTATAATGTACGAATAAATGTTATATAATATATTTATTACATGGTCCTACCCTTATTCCATTTTCATATCTGTGATTTAGAGAGAAACAGTGTTCGCGCTGTCGGTAGCCAAATTAGCCAATGGCTAATATTATTCGAATTTGGCTATAAATAAAAATTTCATTTGGCTAAACTTTTTTTAACCCCAAATGGAGACGGAAAGCATGGAGTCGTAAAGCTAATTAATAAAAGCGCTGAATAGATCGAAGTTATGTGACGAAAGTATTTCGTACTTATGTTAATACGCTGTCGATGACATTTAACCAGCCTAATCGTCAAAACGCTTAAGCTGTATACTGGTTATGTAACTGATTAAGCCGTCTGTAAGATAAAATACCTAAATGCTTTGTTCAGAAGAGCAGTTCTTAATCAATGGTTGCGTAATCTGCATCCCGTTTAATAAACTGGCTTCTCGTCATAAAAGTGTCAACGACATAGAGTTATTACAATTAATTAGCTTAGCGAATTTATGCGGGCTTTTGCGATGTGAAATCCCGCCATATTCTATAGTAATGTTTTATGAATTGATCTGCTTGTGTGATATTCATGTAATACATACATATGTTCGTATAATATTGTTTTTAAAGTTGTTTTTGTGTTGTTTTAATTATGTTTTTATACTGAATAACAAATAAAGTTTAAAGCGAATATTTTAGTCATTAATTGTGAACCGCCCAGAAAATGAGGATTTAATTTGGCCAAAAAACATTTGGCTAAAGTTTTTCTCATTTGGCTAATAAAATTTTCATTTGGCTAAAATATTTTTCGGTCCAGCGCGAACACTGGAGAGAAATATCTAGCTGCCTCTACAAATACTCACCCATCACTTGAAAATGTCCCTCATGCTTTCAATAGGTTGCCTCTGTATCCCCTGGATGTCAGTATGTTCGTTCGTGTTCCCAAACTGGATTGTAGCGACTTGTATCATATTGACTTGGTCTGAAACCAAACAGAAGAATTGCTCAGAATTTTTTATGCAGCAAGTTTTGTCAAATACATGTAACAGTAAACAAAAATGTACGAAAAAATGTTATAAAATATATTTATTACATGGTCCTACCCTTATTCCATTCAATAAACCCATTCTATAAATTGTGATATTAAACGTTCGTTTAATAATAGGAAATAGTGCCAGGTCACTCTTGAAATCGGTCTGTCGTCTGTTTACATTCCGTACACTACGTCTCAAAATACTTTGGCTTCCAATATTTTTCCCACAAGCTATAAATGAATGAAGAAGTTTGAAAAATTATGTCATTAAATATACGCCATTAAATACGACAAAAAGTCTTTATTTATCTTGGACTATTTCTTTATGAGGGCAGTTACGTGAAACATTATTGCATGTCTTATAGGAGCCGATGTAGATCCTCTATATATACATGTATATCAACAATGTTAAAATATAGGTATGTTGTGAAATAGTTTCTCTTTGATCAGACTCGCCTATCAGTAAAAGTAATGTTTTATAAAAAATTATAGATAAAGAAGCCAATTAATAATTTTCATCTGGTTGGAATGATTCTTCTTCTCTGGATGGTATTCACATCCCTCATTATGAAATGAAAAGCCATAAAACTCATTTCAGCATTTTTTTTTTGTGAATTCTTTGCCTGACCTGTAGATAATAGCGACAGGGCGGGTTTGCTCACAACAAACTTTTTGACAGGTAGGATTTTGCAAATCGACTGGTAATGTACTAGTACTGGGTACCCAAAACACATATTCCCAACACATGTGTTACAGAATTGGAGTCCGTGCGGAGAAAACCTAAGTCAGTCAATACGAGTCATGAACAGATACAGAAGGGTCCACTCCACGTAATTACCAATATCAATATTATATGCCCAGAATTCAAAGGAATTGGCCCATACAAATTTCCTATTGCAAGAAACATGAACTTTCAAAACAGTACCATTTATGTTGTTGTTGTGTGTTGGCTTATATTATTATATAATTAATACTCAGAAAGTATTTTGAAATAAAAACAAATATGGTTACATATAGTTGAAGTTTTTAAATATCAGTAATGATCAAATTATTTAGATGACAATTGATTTCTAACAGTACTCTTGGGCTCCAAATAAAAGTGCAGGCCCAAGTAATAGTGCAGGGGGTAAATTTCATTGAAAGTTAATAAACGTGCAGACCCAAATAATAGTGCAGGGGGAACTCTGAGCAAAACATCAACATATTAACTGTGGTTAAACAAAGTATTTGTATTGTACTAGTAGGTCAAGTATAGTAATCAAGACAGTATGTGTCATGTGGTGTTTTATTCAATATTTAAATGTTCACATGTATGCCATATACATGTACATGTATAAAGTTATACCAGTAAGCTCAACATTTTGATATCGGAATCATATAGAAATCTTGAGTTTGTGTTGATTTCAATTTTCATAGCCTCAAAATTAATAAACGTGCAGACCCAATTAAGCACTGTGCAGGGGGGAAATTACCCAAGAAAATAATAAACGTGCATGCATGTTTATTTGGAGCCCTAGAGTAACAAGATCTAACACATTCAGTAACATAATTGAACAATTCGAGCTTGTTTTGGACAATTAAAAAAAAAAAGCCTATTAAAGAGAATGCTGTTTTTGCCTAGGAGAAATATTGCATGGTATCACTCTTTATCTACCATTTCCTTTGAAATTCCCTGATAAAATTAGCGATAACGAATTGGCGATAATAAATATATGCACCGTTACGGTACGGTAGTTGCGATACAATGCACCCGTGACGCCGTTGACACAGATACCTTTGCAGGCTGGGAGAATTTACTCAAGAAAGCTAATCGTCGTTTCCATGGCCACATAGTGACTCGGCGACCTCGTCGCTATAGTATATGGCCACGAGTAGATCTGGGAGTGGGACGAGCTGGCCCGTTTCCAACCAGCCAACACACCAAAATGTGGCAACAATATCAATGACCCCTGAATCTGAATAATTTCAACGCATGGCCTTTTAGTTTTATGCATTTCAGCGTTTAATCATAATGATTGTATCGAGGTCAGTTGTACTAAGTAACCTAATTTCGCGTCAATCACTCAATGACAATGAATTATATTGAATAGAATTAATTGAATGTTTTTACGTGGAAAACACTTATATTATAATATATAATACAGTAAATACTCACTTTGTGATTATCTTGTTTCAAGTTCGATCTGCATCTGTATGTTGGTCGGGCGGGTGTAGGAGCCTTGATTTGGCTGTAGGTTCACCGTTGGACGACTAACGCTGTTAATGTTGTTGTTGATGTTAAATCATATGCGCTGGCCGTGTCCTCCAGCCTCCAGGTGGTTCCATTCAATGATTGTTTTGACAAAGAATGAGTTTTTATACTGTTTGTCCTTATTGTTTCATAGGAAAGTTTCAACTAGTTATAAGAGGACGAAAGTCTTGTAAATCTTCTTAGATCTATCTTCTATTCAGGTTGGAATGAAAGTCAGTGAAATTTGCCCGCGTCAATTAGAGTTTGGACCTTTGGTATCCGCAAGACACCTGATTCTCAAAGAACACAGAATCTTGAGTGACAGCAAAATAAAAATTTGGCAAAATGTATTATCCCGACACGAAGTATGACCTTTACCTTTATGTGCAGAGCCAATCCATAGCACATGTGCGAACCGGGGCCTATGCTTAAGCCGTTCTATTTTTAGATACTGACTTATCTGGCAACGTACTTATTAAGCAGAACACCGGCATCGGCGTCGACAAACACTTTATATACACCGATTTCTCCACTACAAGGTCAAGGCCCAAATTGCACGAAATTGAAAAATCAACGATTGATCTGTGTTTCATGGTAGGCCTAATTTGCAACAATGAATGTTGTTTTGAGGATTTTATGGATTATTGTGTACCACAGATACACGAAGACTAGGCAATTCAATGTTAAGTGTATTCAATTTCATGACATCATGTGTAAACACTGTTTGTGACATGATTATTGCACTTTCACTTTCGACAGGAGCTTGGAGGCATTGTTGAATTTGTTCTCTAATCATCAAAGGTTGCACAGGTATTTGCTTATCATTAATTTAATCATTTGATTTAGGACTGAAAAAGAATTGTTTCTGTTTTCAAATTGAAAAGATCAATCGTACTGCCCTGCTGGACAAAACAAGTGTCCATTGGCACCGCGGTGTGTTTGCCGTTCGGCGGCGGTGTCAGAGTTTGTAACTGCCGTTGAGCACCGCGGCCGAGCAGCAAGTACACCATGGTCGACCGTCAAGTACACATGTACACCATGGCCGAAAAGCAAGTTTTTAAGCAACTACAATGGGGCCGAATGGCATGTACACCGTGGTTAGATTTCTGGTTTATATTGTCTTTTTTCAGTTTAATGAATGCACACAGCGGCAACTACACCATGGTCGAATGGCAAATACACCGCGGCCCAGCTGTAGTTAGCTGGTGGAGACGCTGTGTAGTTGCATTTCGGCCGCAGTGGCAATGCTAAGCGCACCGTGGTTAAGTGGACACTTGTTTTGCCCAGCAGGGTAGTACATGTGTATTCAGTTCAAATTCATACAGATATCTTTCAGACTTTCATGTTTACAAAATGTAGGCGCGCATAGTCCCGCTCGCTGGTTTTTGGCCAGCCGCGCAGTTTCTATCAAGATCAAATAAACAGCGGAAATACATTCATAAATGCTGCGTAAATTGAATTAGTTTACTCACGATGGATGTCCATTGAAACTCTTTGATGGTTTAATAACACTGCTTGATCCACTATCCATAAGCACAATTAAGTGAATGTTACACACTGTGTTTTCATATTGTACATGTACATACTCCTATATTAATTGTAATTCATAATTATTAATAAGGAATTAATTTAATACTCCGATTCAATGCTGACGAAATAAATACGGTAACATCTCCCGGCCACGTGGTCTCGCTTTGATTTTCCAGGAATTTATGTGACGTCATAAGCCATACATAGAAATCGTTCAAATGTATTTTTAGCTTCGAATCATTCAGTCTCAGACAGATAGTGCATTTGACACTTCACATCGTGTGACCTCAAAAAACTTAAACTGCCAATCATCGTGGCACGAGGGATCACCTTTTGATGAATGCCGACAATGAATGTTGGTTTTGGAGAATTCATTTGATATTTTGCTACAACATTCAAGCTGTTTCTTTATACCGGTGCTTGTACCGGTACGCTCTCCGTATTTGGCCTAGGCGCGCAATTGATCGCTCACTGGTTTTCAATTTTAGCCGTGCGATGGTGCGCAAGAGCGATCGCGCGCCTCAAAAATTAAAGTCTGATCTTTCTGTTGATTCCAACGTTAACACTATTACTTAATATTTTTACCACTTTAGAGGGCGTTCTTTATTAGATGAACATTATTTTACCCACACGTCATGATTCCATGATTTTAAGGTGAAGTTGAACAGAAGCGAGCTAAGCTTTGTTTTCATTAACGCATGCTCACACCAGGACGGTGTGGTAATAATAGTAATAGCATGATTTTGTCGGGCGCCTTGGTTTCTTTACAGCCCTCCATTTGATTAACTCCGTCTCGGGTCTATAAATAGGCCCTCGGGATGTTAATCATTCCTGTCGGGTCCAGGTGCTACCACGGCCGAGTACTAGTAACTTTATAACCCTGTGGCGACTGCAGTAGCGTTCTTTAATGTGCACACACCAAGGCGGAATACAGGAGAAGTCGGCCCCGCTACGAAGTCGGCCCCAGAGAAGTTGGCCCAGAACTCGGCTCCGTACGAAGTCGGCCCAGCTATTAACATCAGTTAGTGACATGTTTACTCAATTGAGTAACATACATGTATATCAGGTGTCACGGAAACCTTGTTCAACACTACATTGTATATGACTTAGTGTTGATCTTTATCGGCGTTTCGCTGACTGCTTCCATGTGGAAATCGTATCTGGTCTAATACCATGTCTTGTATATATGGCTATTTTTCCGGTACAGATTTAAATTTCCGTTTAACGAACCCTATCGACATATCTGCGTAAAGCCATGACAGTGCGCGATAAGCAAATGGATTGCCAGGAGGTGATATAATCCTCCTTGACACCATGTGACCAAAACATGGTCACATAAAATGGAATGCTACAAGGTGAGGTACATGTGATCCCTTATGACACCGTGTGGCGAAATGTCGGTCTCATCTTATTGTGCCACAGGCATTAACAAGCAGTAAAATAATAATGGGGCTGACTTTTCTTGACCAATCTTTAATTTACCCGGGCCGACTTCTCTTGTGGCCGACCTTGTTTTGGGCTGACTTCTCCAGATACCCCGAGGCATGTACACAGGTCAGCCATTAATGTCCGCACCCCCAATCAGACAGCATACTGCACAACAACAAAATACCTGGATAGATGTTGTAATGGGGGAAGTCGGTATTTTTGCATTCGGATCTTTATTCAGTGATCTCAAATGAGACTTTTCAGCTTTACAAACTTGGTATCTGACCGAGTTCTGATTTTTGTCAGAATACCCTGACCAGGTTGCGATCCCCGGCCCGCTAGCACGAGAGACCAGTACACTACAGTACCTCTCGGCTATCGACTTCCCTAGATTTAAGTAATTGACCCCCTCTATAGTGGTGTCACCCCATGTACTAGTACATGTAATACTGCTGTATTATATAAGAAATGAACAGCGGGTTCAATGTGGTCATCGGATTTTGACCGCAAGAAAAATTCAGCAAACTGCATGAACCCCGAAGTAGTAAAGCCAAAAAAATATATACCTGTGTTTCCGGTGACCCGCCCACCCCTATTTCGGAGCTCCCGACGGTTTTCATTTTATTCATATTGCAAAATTCCAACGCATCCCGTTTTATTAGCTCAACTTACTTTGTAAGTTTGAGCTATTGCCATGGGTTGGCGTCTGTCATCCATGTGTCTGTGTGTCCGTCAACAATTTACTTTGTCGCGGGCTACAGGTTGTGCCTTTAGTCTGATCTCTTTGAAATTTGTCATGAATGTTGACATTGACATCAGGGTAATTTCCAGGCCAGTTTTGGTACCTGTAACAGGTACCGGTATGGGCGCCCAAACTCCAGGCGCCCAAAAAACAGTTAGAAAGAAGAAAAATTCCTCAGATAATTTTTTTTTTGACCATTATTACTAGAAAACAAACACATGTAGTTCAAGGGGGAGGCCACCCCATACCCTCCCCAGTATAGGGCTGCGGCCTTCGGATATGACTTTGGCATATAAACAGGTGTCCCCAAATAATTACTGGAAACTACACTGATTGACATGTACCCTGCTGGACAAAACAAGTGTCCATTGGCACCACGGTGTATTTGCCATTCGGCCGCAGTGTCAGAGTTTGTAACTGCAGTTGAGCGCCGCGGCCGAGCGGCAAGTACATGTACACCGCGGCCGAACGACAAGTACACATGTACACCATGGCCAAAAAGCAACTTCAACGGGGCCGAATTGTATGTACACCGTGGTTAGATTTCTGGTTTGTATTGTCTTTTTTCAGTTTGATGAATGTATATGTACATGTACACAGCGGCAACTACACCATGGCCGAATGGCAAATAAACCAATGCCCAACTGTAGTTGGCCAGTGGAGCCGCGGTGTAGTTGCATTTCGGCCGCGGTGGCAATGCTAACCACACCGTGGTTAAGTGGACACTTGTTTTTCCCAGCAGGGTAGATGGGAACGAATCATTTTGGGGTCTTTCGATCGAAAAACATCTTCGCGGCCATCTTGGATTTCAAGGTTGTGCCTTTAGTCTGATCTTCATGAAATTTGTCATGGATGTTAATATTGACATGTAGATGGGAACGAGTAATTTTTGGGTTGTTCGGCCAAAAAAACATGGCCGCCAGCAGCCATCTTGGATGTTACTCTTTGCATGACTAAATCCTTTGGCGCGAGCTACAGATCGTAGCTTTGGTCGGATCTTCATGAAATTTGTCAAGGATGTTAATATTGACATGTAGATGGGAACGAGTAATTTTTGGGTTGTTCGGCCAAAAAAACATGGCCGCCAGCAGCCATCTTGGATGTTACTCTTTGCATGACTAAATCCTTTGGCGCGGGCTACAGGTCGTAGCTTTGGTCGGATCTTCATGAAATTTGTCATGGCTGTTGACCTTGACATGTAAATGGGAACGAGTCCTTTTCGGGTCATTCGGACAAAAGACATGGCCGCCAACAGCCATCTTGGATTTTACTCTTTGCATGACTAAATCCTTTGGCACAGGCTACAGGTCCTAACTTTGGTCAGATTATTATGAAATTTGTCATGAATGTTGATATTGACATGTAGATGGGAATGAGTCATTTTGGGATAATTTGGCCAAAAAACATGGCCGCTGGCAGCCATCTTTGATTTCAAAATTAAATAGATTGGCGCCGTCTACAGGTCGTACTGTTCGTCTGATTATCATGAAATTTGTCATAGATGTTAATATTGACATGTAGATGGGAACGAGTTATTTTGGGGTAATTTGGCCAAAAAACATGGCCGCTGGCAGCCATCTTTGATTTCAAAATTAAATAGATTGGCGCCGTCTACAGGTCGTACTGTTCGTCTGATTATCATGAAATTTGTCATAGATGTTAATATTGACATGTAGATGGGAACGAGTTATTTTGGGGTCGTTAGGCCAAAAAACATGGCCACCAGTAGCCATCTTGGATTTTACTCTTTGCATGACTAAATCCTTTGGCGCGGGCTACAGGTCGTAGCTTTGGTCGGATCTTCATGAAATTTGTCGTGGCTGTTGACCTTGACATGTAAATGGGCACGAGTCCTTTTGGGGTCATTCGGCCAAAAGACATGGCCGCCAGCAGCCATCTTGGATTTTACTCTTTGCATGACTAAATCCTTTGGCACAGGCTACAGGTCCTTACTTTGGTCAGATCATTATGAAATTTGTCATGAATGTTGACATTGACATGTAGATGGGGAATGAGTCATTTTGGGGTCATTTGGCTAAAAAACATGGCCGCTGGCAGCCATCTTTGATTTCAAAATTAAATAGATTGGCGCGGTCTACAGGTTGTACTGTTCGTCTGATTATCATGAAATTTGTCATGGATGTTAATAATGACAGGCAGATGGGAATGAGTCATTTTGGGGTAGTTTGGCCAAAAAACATGGCCGTCATGAGCATCTTGGATTTTAATCTTTGCATGACTAAATACTTGGGCGCGGGCTACAGGTCGTAGCTTTGGTCGGATCTTCATGAAATTTGTCATGGCTGTTGAACTTGACATGTAAATGCGAACGAGTCCTTTTGGGGTCATTCGGTCAAAAGACATGGCCGCCAGCAGCCATCTTGGATTTTACTCTTTGCATGACTAAATCCTTTGGCACAGGCTACAGGTCCTAACTTTGGTCTGATTATTATGAAATTTGTCATGAATGTTGACATTGACATGTAGATGGGAATGAGTCATTTTGGGGTAATTTGGCCAAAAAACATGGCCGCTGGCAGCCATCTTTGATTTCAAAATTAAATAGATTGGCGCGGTCTTCATGTCGTACTGTTCGTCTGATTATCATGAAATTTGTCATGGATGTTAATATTGACATGTAAATGGCAACGAGTTATTTTGGGGCCGTTAGGCCAAAAAACATGGCCACCAGTAGCCATCTTGGATTTTACTCTTTGCATGACTAAATCCTTTGGCGCGGGCTACAGGTCGTAGCTTTGGTCGGATCTTCATGAAATTTGTCATGGCTGTTGACCTTGACATGTAAATGGGAACGAGTCCTTTTGGGGTCATTCGGTCAAAAGACATGGCCGCCAGCAGCCATCTTGGATTTTACTCTTTGCATGACTAAATCCTTTGGCACAGGCTACAGGTCCTAACTTTGGTCAGATTATTATGAAATTTGTCATGAATGTTGACATTGACATGTAGATGGGAATGAGTCATTTTGGGGTAATTTGGCCAAAAAACATGGCCGCTGGCAGCCATCTTTGATTTCAAAATTAAATAGATTGGCGCGGTCTTCATGTCGTACTGTTCGTCTGATTATCATGAAATTTGTCATGGATGTTAATATTGACATGTAAATGGCAACGAGTTATTTTGGGGCCGTTAGGCCAAAAAACATGGCCACCAGTAGCCATCTTGGATTTTACTCTTTGCATGACTAAATCCTTTGGCGCGGGCTACAGGTCGTAGCTTTGGTCGGATCTTCATGAAATTTGTCATGGCTGTTGACCTTGACATGTAAATGGGAACGAGTCCTTTTGGGGTCATTCGGTCAAAAGACATGGCCGCCAGCAGCCATCTTGAATTTTACTCTTTGCATGACTAAATCCTTTGGCACAGGCTACAGGTCTTAACTTTGGTCAGATTATTATGAAATTTGTCATGAATGTTGACATTGACATGCAGATGGGGAATGAGTCATTTTGGGGTCATTTGGCTATAAAACATGGCCGCTGGCAGCCATCTTTGATTTCAAAATTAAATAGATTGGCGCGGTCTACAGGTCGTACTGTTCGTCTGATTATCATGAAATTTGTCATGGATGTTAATAATGACAGGCAGATGGGAACGAGTCATTTTGGGGTAGTTTGGCCAAAAAACATGGCCGTCATGAGCATCTTGGATTTTAATCTTTGGATGACTAAATACTTGGGCGCGGGCTACAGGTCGTAGCTTTGGTCGGATCTTCATGAAATTTTCATGGCTGTTGACCTTGACATGTAAATGGGAACGAGTCCTTTTGGGGTCATTCGGTCAAAAGACATGGCCGCCAGCAGCCATCTTGGATTTTACTCTTTGCATGACTAAATCCTTTGGCACAGGCTACAGGTCCTAACTTTGGTCAGATTATTATGAAATTTGTCATGAATGTTGACATTGACATGTAGATGGGAATGAGTCATTTTGGGGTAATTTGGCCAAAAACATGGCCGCTGGCAGCCATCTTTGATTTCAAAATTAAATAGATTGGCGCGGTCTTCATGTCGTACTGTTCGTCTGATTATCATGAAATTTGTCATGGATGTTAATATTGACATGTAGATGGCAACGAGTTATTTTGGGGTCGTTAGGCCAAAAAACATGGCCACCAGTAGCCATCTTGGATTTTACTCTTTGCATGACTAAATCCTTTGGCGCGGGCTACAGGTCGTAGCTTTGGTCGGATCTTCATGAAATTTGTCATGGCTGTTGACCTTGACATGTAAATGGGAACGAGTCCTTTTGGGGTCATTCGGTCAAAAGACATGGCCGCCAGCAGCCATCTTGGATTTTACTCTTTGCATGACTAAATCCTTTGGCACAGGCTACAGGTCCTAACTTTGGTCAGATTATTATGAAATTTGTCATGAATGTTGACATTGACATGTAGATGGGAATGAGTCATTTTGGGGTAATTTGGCCAAAAAACATGGCCGCTGGCAGCCATCTTTGATTTCAAAATTAAATAGATTGGCGCGGTCTTCATGTCGTACTGTTCGTCTGATTATCATGAAATTTGTCATGGATGTTAATATTGACATGTAGATGGGAACGAGTGATTTTGGGGTCGTTCAGCCAAAACACATGGCCGCCAGCAGCCATCTTGGATTTTACTCTTTGCATGACTAAATTCTTTGGCGCGGGCTACATGTTGTACGGTAGCTTTGGTCAGAACTTCATGAAATTTGTCATGGATGTTAACAATGACATGTAGATGGGAACGAGTGATTTTGGGGTCGTTCGGTCAAAAACATGGCCGCCAGCAGCCATCTTGGATTTTACTCTTTGCATGACTAAATCCTTTGGCGCGGGCTACAGGTCGTACCTTTGGTCTGATCTTTATGAAATTTGTTATGAATGTTGATATTGACATGTAGATGGGAACGAGTCATTTTGGGGTCATACAACCAAAAAACATGGCCACTGGCGGCCATCTTGGATTTCAAAATTCAATCCATTGGCACGGGCTACAGGTCGTACTGTTCGTCTGATCATCATGATATTTATCATGGATGTTAATTTTAACATGTAGATGGGAACGAGTGTTTTTGGGGTCGTTTGGCTAAAAAACATGTCCGCCAGCAGCCATATTGGATTTTACTCTTTGCATGACTAAATCCTTTGGTGCGGGCTACAGGTCGTACCTTTGGTCGTAACTTCATGAAATTTGTCATGGATGTTAACAATGACATGTAGATGGGAAACGAGTTATTTTGGGGTCGTTCAGCCGAAAAACATGGCCGCCAGCAGCCATCTTGGATTTTACTCTTTGCATGACTAAATCCATTGGCACAGGCTACAGGTCGTACCTTTGATCAGATCATTATGAGATTTGTAAAGGCTGTAGATGGGAACAGGTCATTTTGGGGTAATTCGGAAAAAAACATGGCTGCCATTGGCCATTTTAGAATTTACTCTTTGCATCAATAAATCCTTTGGCACACCATAATCACCACATCCCTGATCCGATCATTATGAAACCTGTCATGCATGTTGATATTGACATGTACATCTAGTCTTACTTAGACATTTCAATTAGCACCTTTCCTATTCCTCCATTTACTGTCAACCATTAAATCATTCCCCTACTAAGTTGAGCTACACTACAGTGTCATTGACACTTTCATTACATTTGTCATGGATGTTAAAATTGACCCGCCCTCGCGGGAAACGCGTCCGAGGTTTCCCACTCTTTAGGCGAAAAGTGGGAACGAATGTAGATGGGAAACGAGTAATTTTGGGGTTGTTCGGCCAAAAACATGGCCGCCAGCAGCCATCTTGGATTATACTCTTTGCATGACTAAATTCTTTGTCAAGGGCTATAAGTCGAATCTTTGGTCCAATCATCATGAGATTTGTCATGGATGTTAACAATTACATGTAGATGGGAAAAGATTCATTTTAAATTCAACCAAAAAACCTGGTCGCCAGCAGCCATCTTGTATTCTACTCTTTACACAACTAAATCCTTTGACACGGGCTACATGTCGTATCTTTTGTCGGATCATCATGAAATTTGTGAGGGATGTTAACAATGACATGTAAATACATTGTAGGAAGTAGTCTTGTTTGGGTCATTTGCCAAAAACATGGCTGTCGCGGCCATCTTTGATTTTAATCTTTGCATAGCTAGGCCTTTCAACTTTCCACATTCCTAATCGCTCCATTAACTGTAACACATGAAATTATTCCCTTTCCATGTTAGCTACAGTGCCATTGACACTTTCATAATTACATTTCAGTCAATTCACATTTTCAGCTGCATATACATGTACCGGTATATGTAAACCAATTTCATCATTAAAGAAATTGCAAATTCATCGTTGATTCCATCATCTCAATATTTCATTAAAGTGAGACTTTATGTTCACACATTGATTCATTCAGGCAACATTTTCTCCATGTCTACACTGTTCATTGCATTGATCGTCATCAATGGGGATAATCTATAATTCTATATGTATATCATCGTTAACTATTAAAGTGACATTTCTCTTCCACCCAATCGATATTGCATTAAAATGATGCTTCATATTCATTACACTTCATTCAATAATTTCTGTTTCTACATCACTTATTGCATTGATTGCCTTCAGGTAAGGTAAGCTATGTCCGACTCAAATATTAAAGTGACGCATCATATTCACTACACTTCATTCAATAATTTCTTTTTCTACATAGTTTACATATATTGCATTGATTGCCTGCAGCTAAGGTAATCTATGTCCGACTCAAATAATACAAATATTAAAGGCATTCCATTTCCATCCATTAATTCTAAGGAAACTTCTGCTGTGATATATATATGTATATATGCATACAGGGTACTACATGTGCTACACCACTCGGATAAATGTCTGTGTCATCACACTAAAATACCATGTTATAACTTGAATTGATATATTCGTAATCGTATATAGTCACCAATAGCTGGGTTACTACCGTAGTACCTGACATTGCCCATCTAGTGAACTATTCAAACCCAACAGGCCTGGTTGATTTCGCTGTGGGATGATGGTTCACTTCCATCCTCAAGCTAATTATGCCATTTCATGGCATAATTTTGTTCTGACGTGCAGGGGTAGATATGATTGAGGCCCCACCACAGTTCAATTCACACCAGGTTCTCAGCTATTATTATCTTATGTTCGAACTTTACTCATATGTTTGGACTGATCATAACCATGATTTTAATGCTGGGTTTGAATAGTTCACTATATGGGCAATGTCCGTTACTACGGTGGTAACCCGGCTATTGGTGACTATATACGATTACGAATATATCAATCCAAGTTCTAGCATGGTATTTGTGTGACCACACATACATTTCTCCGAGTGGTGTAGCACATGAAGTACCCTGTACGGAACATCCTATAATTATTGTAACATTGAACTTAATGATCAACTTGGTGGTTGCTCCATTACGTGTCACGTACGATCATATTATAACTAGCAGGGTGACCAGTCGTTGCCCAGATTAATGCTCTCACTTTTTTCTCTGACCCCAATACCATCACTGTAGACATTTCTAATCTGCACCATTATGATGATTATCTTTCTCATAAGAAATAACAAAATAATAGTTACGTGTTGGGTATTACATGTACTTGGTTGGTTTGAATATATTGGCCTGATTTCAGCCCCCTCGGTAACCTCATATCAGCCTTCGACCTTCGATGTCAAGCTGATAGAGATATGGGGTTACCTCAGGCCGATATTTGGTCTAATATCAAACCAACCATGTAATATCCTCTAAATAGTATGTAACTAGCAGGGTCGTTACCCATGTTAATGCAGTGTGGTATTGTTTTGCCCCTCCCACTTTTTGTCCCTTACCCCAATACCGTCATGTGCTGTATACATTTCTAATCTGCACAATTATGTTGATTATCTTTCTCGTAAGAAATTGCCCCTGTTAGACCCCTTTAGAGCCATCTAGAAGGTCCCTCGTGAATCGTGAATTAATATAGAATAGACATTCACAAATATAGGTATAGATAAAGATTTTTTAAGAAGTTCCCGGACCCCTGTGGTTGTAAATAGAATGCACTCAGATATTCTGACTTCAAACTTGTGCCACCTTCTAATTTAGATGTACCGGTATACTACCGGTATTATTGCTTGATAAGTTGATAGACATGTGTTGATATGATTTGGGTTGAAAGATTAGAAAATCAGTGCCCCCCCCCCTCTCAAAATTATCATTTAAGGAATAATCTTGGTTTTTAATGTGATTACAGTTTAAAGATGGTCTATCTCTCCCTAAACCAAGTTTTATATGCATCAGTTTCCTGAAATATGTATGAAATATTAAAAATAATAAATATGAATTGAAAACCCCTGTCCGGAAATGCTTCTATCTGACAATATTGATTTTATTTTATATTTTCTGGTATATTAGATACATACACATGTACATGTACAACTAATTTGGGACATTTTACAGCTCGCAAAAATGTTTGGAGTGTAGCAAGTGGGAGAACTCTATATGAGATCGCCTGAAAGTTTTATGTCATGACGGTTTGTTGTAAAAAAATAGTAACGAAAAATATGTCCCAATTGATAATCACATTATATAAGAAATTGAATGCCCTCATAGTGGTGAACATCTACATGATACCAAACTTCATTGAGATCCAAGCAGTTATTAGCACTACTGTTCAAGTTATGCCCTGAACAGACATCAGACGGATGGACAGACAGGTGCAAAACAGTATACCCCCCCTTTTTTTAAAAGGGGGGTATGAATATCGATAATTGATATAAGCATTTCCTGACATGTGTCTTTGACTCGATTTTATTATTTTATACCCTGGGATTTATAGAAAAGATATTTAGGAAGCTATTGATATAAAACCATCTTCAAATGCTGATCACAAACTGATATTAAATCAGTGTTTGTGATTCGGTATAAAGCCTTTAGACTCTACTGTTCAGACTTTACTGTTTACAGCTACCGGTATAATCTTGTGTGCCAAATACAACTGCAGGGTGGAATATTGCGGATGAAGATGGATAATTCTAAAATCAAGTGGTAATAATAACTTGATTTTAGAGTTATCCATCTTCATCCACAATTTTGACCGAGACCACCTTTTTGACGGCGTGTTTTTGGGCCACAAACAATAGAAATAATAAACTTCAAAAATGTATATCTGATCACTCAGAGTGTTGATGAGTAGGTTCCTCGACTCGAATCAATATTTTTTACCCCCGAAGCCAAAGAAATAGTAATTTAGGAGCATCTGATCGGATTGAGTACCGTTAAACAATTATTTTTGTGTCTAGACTTGATAATAAAGCAAGTTTTCGCAATTGACATGCTTAAAATTGATATATGCATGGGGAAATTAACCATCGTTGTCTACGTACATGCCCCGTGTGCGCAACATCTCAAATGAAAAATCCAGTCTCTTGTACTAGTATTTGTAATTAAACTACCGGTATTTGTATAGCATTTGTTATTTAAATTTAGAACAGAGCCATAATTTTGTTTAAATGTGCAGATATACATGTATGGTAATAAGGCTTAAGCACCGTGCAGGGTGGATTTTTCTCATAAAATTAATAAACATACAGGTACAAATATTTGGCACACAAGAGTAGGCACTTTGGTGGAGTCCGATGATGTTAGATGCTGATAGTCTAAAGGGTCAGTGTCTGGTTGTTCCCCTTGCAGAGGAGATATAAATGGGTACACGACATTTTGGATCGTCTTAAGTCGTTTCGTACCATATTTTTTGTAGTTTCGCACCATATTTTTTGTAGTTTCGTACCTTATTGTTTGGTCGTTTCGCACCATGTTGGAAATCAATTCGTCTTTTCATACCAATGATACCATATCACTATACATGTACATGTATGTCACACCATAGGGAAACAAATAAATGATTTTCTGCAAAGTACGAAATAAAAAAAGTAACCAACTAATATGGTATGAAACGACCATGGTATCGGATAGTGAAATAATGAAGAAGTCACTATAGTTGTATATCAATTTTTATCATTTATATGGTCACAATAATATAATGCAACGTGAAAGTTGATATGACATCTGTTCTGTTCGACTTCAGGTGTACTCAATTTCTACTCCGGCAATGTTCAGAATCCTATCCATTGACACTGGTACGAAGCGTCTAGAACTTAGAATCCATATTTAATATAATTATAAATCCTTCAGATATTCAGTGTTACCGATCTCCAGAAATTGGCAGAATCAACAACTGCCTGTTCAAGGCGGTTCCACTCAATGGTTGTTTTTAAGAAGTCATCGTAATGACTAATGAGTAATGTACAGTGCTAGTAGTAGTACGCAGTAGATCGAACGATTCTCTGATGGTGCTGTTAGTGTTAGCACTTGTTACACACCTCCTAAGTTCTCCACCATATTTTGACAGACACTCCATGCCACACTGGGGAAAGTAACAGTACTAACACTCACACTGACAGTGAATGAGTGGATAGGCCTACTGGTAGTCGAAAATCTACGGGATACTAAAGATATAGTCAATTTTGGACAAGCCTACTGCAGTACTGGTAGTGCCTAGTGGTACTGTACAGTGGTAGTGATGCAGTCCTCAAATTTGGTTGCTTTATTTTCCTTGTCCTTGTCTTCTTGGAATTTGTTTTTTAGAGTTAAATGTAGATTATTCATTTGTAGAATAACAATCAATTATCATGACAATCGTCGTCAAAAATGAATGACATTGATAATTTAATCGATTCAATGATTATTGACACTGTGACTTGGTGAATTTAAATTTTAAGTCTCACTGTCCTTGCGACTATCTTCGTCGGATGGTTCGTGTAAATATGGGCCAATATTCAAACGCAAGCCATCAAAGGCATCTTCAGTATCTGCCATAGATGCAGTATCCTCCGCAACACGTAACTCGTCGTCATTTTCGTGATCAGAGTCACTTTCAAACGCGGAAATGCTGTGTGCAGAAGCCATTTTTCGTAAACAGTTCGTCTGCGGGGGTAAGTCCCACGTTGACGTCACGGGTTTTGCGGTCACGTGACTCGAGCAAAATCAGCTAAGAAATAATAATCGATTTTTAAAAGTCGCTAAAAACACGTTTATCAATAAAATTATATCTAATTTTTTATTGGATGTTATAGCAACCACCCCGGTGGGTGTTTATACCTAAAGCGTGTGTGAATGATGACGTCATATAATTTTTCTATATATATTTCTATACGAAGGAACGATTATCAGGAAAGAGTGTATGCTATTTAGCGAAATTGACACGTGACTTCCGATTAGCAACTGTTTAAAATTGCGGAATCGGAGGTGGAACAACGAGATGAAATGCCACGGCTCATGACGTCATTTACGTCATGTTGGCTTCGTAGGTGCAACATTAACCCTTTCACGATGGGAGACGCGATAGTGCAACATTAATGTTTTTATTACGGGAGCTGTGCTGGTGCAGCATTAACCATTTCACGACGGGAGCTCTGCTGGGAAGCATTAACCCTTTCATGACGGGGAGCTGTGCTGTAGTTGAGTTGGTGCAGGATTAGTTATTTCATGAAGGGAGCTGCGTTGGTTCAGCATTAAATATTTGATGATGGGAGCTGCGTTGGTGCAGCATTAACTCTTTCATGACGGGAGCTGCGCTGGTGCAGCATTAATTATTTCATGAAGGGAGCTGCGTTGGGGCAGCATTAATTATTTGATGCTGGGAGCCCGAGTTGGTGCAGCATTAACTATTTCATTGCGGGAGCTTTGCTGGTGCAGCATTAATTATTTCATGACAGGAGCTGCGTTGATGATGGGAGCTACGCGTTGGTGCAGCATTAACTCTCTCATGACGGGAGCTGCGCTGGTGCAGCATTAATTATTTGATGACGGGAGCTGCGTTGGTGCAGCATTAACTCTTTCATGACGGGAGCTGAGCTGGTGCAGCATTAATTATTTCATGACGGGAGCTGCGTTGGTGCAGCATTAATTATTTGATGATGGGAGCTGCATTGGTGCAGCATTAACTCTTTCATGACGGGAGCTGCGTTGGTGCAGCATTAACTATTTCATGATGGGAGCTGCCTTGGTGCAGCATTAACTATTTCATGACGGGAGCTGCACTGGTGCGCCATTAATTATTTCAGGACGGGGCTGCGTTGGTGCAGCATTAATTATTTGATGATGGGAGCTACGCGTTGGTGCAGCATTAACTATCTCATGACGGGAGCTGCGCTGGTGCAGCATAAATTATTTTATGACGGGAGCTGCGTTGGTGCAGCATTAACTATTTCATGACGGGAGCTGAGCTGGTGCAGCATTAATTATTTTATGACGGGAGCTGCGTTGGTGCAGCATTAATTATTTGATGATGGGAGCTGCATTGGTGCAGCATTAACTCTTTCATGACGGGAGCTGTGTTGGTGCAGCATTAACTATTTCATGACGGGAGCTGCATTGGTGCAGCATTGACTCTTTCGTGATGGGAGCTGCGCTTGTGCAGTATTAATACATTTCATGACGGGAGTTGCGTTGGTGCAGCGTTAATTATTTGATGATGGGAGCTGCGTTGGTGCAGCATTAACTCTTTCATGACGGGAGCTGCGTTGGTGCAGCATTAACTCTTTCATGACGGTTGCTTCGTTAGAGCAGCATTAATTATTTGATTATGGGAGCTGCGTTGGTGCAGCATTAACTCTTTCATGACGGGAGCTGCGTTGGTGCAGCATTAATTATTTGCTGATGGGAGCTGCGCTGGTGCAGCATTAATTATTTCATGACGGGAGCTGCGTTGGTGCAACATTAGTTATTTGATGATGGGAGCTGCGTTGGGGCAGCATTAATTCTTTCATGACTGGAGCTGCGTTGGGCAGCATTAATTATTTCATGACGGGAGCTGTGCTGGTGCAGCATTAACCTTTTTATGACGGGAGCTGCGTTGGGGCAGTATTAACCCTTCCATGACGGGAGCTGCGCTGGTGCAGCATTAATTATTTAATGACGGGATCTGTGCTGGTGCAGCATTAATTATTTAATGACGGGAGCTGCGTTGGTGCAGCATTAAATAATTCATGACGGGAGCTGCGCTGGTGCAGCATTAATTATTTCATGACGGGAGCTGCGTTGGTGCAGCATTAACTATTTTATGATGGGATCTACGCTGGTGCAGCATTAACCCTTTCATGACGGGTAGCTGTGCTGGTCCAGCATTAACCCTTCCATGGTGGGACCATGATGGCAGTTGCGTTGTTGCAGCATTAGTTATTTCTTGAAGGGAGCTGCGTTGGTGCAGCATTACATATTTGATGATGGGAGCTGCGTTGGTGCAGCATCAACTCTTTCGTGACGGGAGCTGCGCTGGTGCAGCATTAATTATTTCATGAAGGGAGCTGCGTTGGTGCAGCATTAATTTAATGACGGGAGCTGCGTTGGTGTAGCATTAACTCTTTCATGCCGGGAGCTGCGTGGTGCAGCATTAATTATTTGATGAAGGTAGCTACGTTGGTGCAGCATTAGCTCTCTCATGACTGGAGCTGCGCTGGTGCAGCATTAATTATTTGATGACGGGAGCTGCGTTGGTGCAGCATTAACTCTTTCATGACGGGAGCTGAGCTGGTGCAGCATTAATTATTTCATGACGGGAGCTGCGTTGGTGCATCATTAATTATTTGATGACGGGAGCTGCGTTGGTGCAGCATTAATTATTTCATGACGGGAGCTGCGTTGATGCAGCATTAATTATTTGATGATGGGAGCTGCATTGGTGCAGCATTAACTCTTTCATGACGGGAGCTGCGCTGGTGCAGTATTAATACATTTCATGACGGGAGCTGCGTTGGTGCAGCGTTAATTATTTGATAATGGGAGCTGCGTTGGTGCAGCATTAACTATTTCATGACGGGAGCTGCGTTAATGCAGCATTAATTATTTGATTGAGGGAGCTGCGTTGGTGCAGCATTAACTCTTTCATGACTGGAGCTGCGTTAGTGCAGCATTATTTATTTGATTATGGGAGCTGCGTTGGTGCAGCATTACTCTATAATGACGGGAGCTGCGCTGGTGCAGCAATAATTATTTCATGACGGAAGCTGCGTTGGTACAGCATTATTTATTTGATGATGGGAGTTGCGCTGGTGCAGCATTAAGTATGTCATGACGGGATCTGCGTTGGTGCAGCATTAGTTATTTGATGATGGGAGCTGCGTTGGTGCAGCATTAACCCTTTCATGACGGGAGCTGCGTTGGTGCAGCGTTAACCCTTTGGTGACGGGAGCTGTGCTGGTGCAGCATTAATTCTTTCATGACGGGAGCTGCGTTGGGGCAGCATTAATTCTTTCATGACGGGAGCTGCGTTGGGCAGCATTAATTATTTCATGATGGGAGCTGTGCTGGTGCAGCATTAACCTTTTTATGACGGGAGCTGTGTTGGTGCAGTATTAACCCTTTCATGACGGGAGCTGCGCTGGTGCAGCATTAATTCTTTCATGACGGGAGCTGTGCTGGTGCAGCATTAATTATTTAATGACGGGAGCTGCGTTGGTGCAGCATTAACTCATTCATGACGGGAGTTGCGCTGGTGCAGCATTAATTATTTCATGACGGGAGCTGCGTTGGTGCAGCATTAACTATTTTATGATGGGATCTGTGCTGGTGCAGCATTAACCCTTTCATGACGGGTAGCTGTGCTGGTCCAGCATTAACCCTTCCATGGCGGGAGCTGCATTGGTGCAGCATTAACCATTTCATGACGGCAGCTGTGCTGGTGCAGCATTAATTATTTTATGACGGGACCTGCGTTGGTGATGAAAAGCAAATTCGGGATACAGCATGTGTGGTTGCTCCACTACGTGTCACGTATGATTCATATTATTTGAACCTTATTCACACCAAACTAGCCATATAACATTGAAATGATAAACATTTAACAGTTTCCATTTAATCACTGGTGACAAACACTAAGATATGTGTCATCGCATACCATTGGCTGCTGCAAGGATGTGCCGTCGTCAAGAAGTATAACTTGGGTCTCACTCACAGACACTCTATCCTGCATACAGCTCTAGTGTGTTGTGTAATATAACTTAATTAACACATTCTCAGATATTTAATATTTTGCCTGAACAACATGTTATATATAGACCGTTTTCGCATATGAACTATAAACATACCAAGTCAAATCTACATCACTATTAATTGTACATTAAGCATGATTGGTCGGTTGTCTTTCTCGGTTGGATTATATCAGGACAAGAAAAGTAACTCCATATTCAAAACTGATGACAGGTAGATTCTCGCTGGGCGATGATCAGGGAAGTAAATCTTTAAATCTCAAAACCGTATTGCATGGATCAACACACGATGTTAGTGAGAACACGTGCTCACCATTGATGATACCCCGCCCGTTTGGTCTCATTTCAGGAACGATAACTCTATCCGAAGTACACGACCTACATTCTCTGCAGTACTCCCGTTGGTGTTAGTCTATACAGTTTGACCTATATTTTCCGCCCACGTATTGCATCATGGTATATTTGTATACCGGTTGGGCATGTCCAAAAAATTTCAAAAACTTCAAAAACTTCAAAAATTAAAAAAACTTCCAAAAACTTCAAAAACTTCAAAAATTGCAAAAACTTCAAAAATTTCAAAAAATTTCAAAAACTTTAAAAATTTAACAAATTTAACAAATTTCAAAAAACTTCAAACATTAAACAAAATTCAGGATTTAGTCAAAAATATGGCTTGTTGCCATTCATCGGAAAGCTATGGGGGTACGGTGGTGAGCGCCACCGAAAAAAGCAAGTGAGCGAGGGAAAAAAGAGAAAAATAACATGACAAGTGGTACATAGTACAATTTATTATATTAACTATTCACTGTCACTTTCGTCCGAATTGTCATCACTTTCGTCAGATGTGTCATTTGTTTCGTCCATGAACTTTTCTAGCAATGGTCTGTACTTTAATATTGACATTTTCACTGCATCACGATCTTCAAAACCATTCTTCATATATTTCTCCACTTTATCCATGACACTGTTGTGCAGATTACCATTGCGCAGCCACATATTCTTTATTATTGTCCAAGCATAAACATTCATAAATAGCCTCATGCCTTCAGTTTTAAGATCTGTACTTTTAAGGTCCTTGTCAGCTTGTACTTTTGCCTCTTTTTCTGTCGAGCCATTTTCCATATACGTTTCCACGTTATCACTCCATGCTTCTTGTGCTTTATCTCTACTCTCATCACACAAACTTTTGAAGTATTCATCTTCATTCGATTTAATTTTCTTATTCTGACTATCATCCGTGTCCTCAGTTAATTTTCGTTTTAACTTATTTTCTTGACACCAGTTTTTTACGTGTCTCTGGACATCATGCTGATCTTCGAACAAAAGCCCACAGTCATTGCAAGGGTACGACTTGTCTTCTCGAATGCCTATGTTTTTATGGTTTTCTTTATTAATTTCATTGATCTCACCAGGTGTCCTTATGTCCTTAGTATAGCCATTATGTTGACCCTGGGGCACAATATAATTATATGTCATGCACTCCCGTTGACCAGGGAGATCTCTGTCATCATATTTCATCTCATTCCGTTGATCCGGGCTATTGTTGTCATCACATTTTACCACATTCTGTTCATCTGGGTGCTCGCTGTCCTTATGGAGATTATATTTCATGCCATTCCATTCACCCATATGTTGGTTCGTGTCCTCTTTTAGCACATTCTGTCGCAGCCGTAATGTGTCCGGGGTTGCGGCTTTTAAATCCACCAGTAGGTAACCGTACGGTTCACTCTTCGCTTCCGAAAACTCTCGCATCATACGTTGAGGGCATTCAGGATACATCTGTCTTGATAATGTTGAAATTAAACCCTTGTCAATTGGATTATTGAACAATACCAAATATTGACAATTTCGTCGTTGCGTCGGATCTTTGTTGTAGTAGAAATTCTGGTTCAAACTTATCAAAGATAAGTTCAAATGGTGACTTCCTTCGGAATGTAAATCATTAACTCTCTGGTCTTTTGATGAAGTTTGCATCAAGTCATCGAGAACAACTAGATTTTTATACTGGGGGTTGATAAGAGAATCCAAGTTTGCTGGTATTCCCCGTATAAAGTTGACCTGAGGGGTGACGGTATACTTTATGTCATCATATAGGGGCTGCCAATATTTATAAAACAATATTATTCTGTCAGGTGCGGGTGATATTTTTGAGGCAGACTTTTGTAGCAAGGTTTTCACGAAGTACGTCTTCCCACTAGATGTCGGTCCACTTACACATGCCGTGAATGGATGCTTGAAAATAACATCTTCTTGGACATTGACCATTGAATCATCAAAGCAGGATGTTATGTCGCTTTGTTGCTGTTTCCCTGCTGGTGTTGTAGTATCTGGTGTTGCTGTAATGGCGGTTGTTGTGGCTGATGATGCTGCTGCCTGTTGCTGCTGCTGCTGTTTGTTGCTGCTGCTTGGTGGTGCTGCTGTGGGTGTCGGTTAACAAACTCAGTGTGCTTAGATTGTACATGTCTTATCAAATCATGGTTCCGCACATACTCACTAGAGCAAATTGAACACTGGTGCTTCATTTATACTTGACTAAAATATCTCGGGGGTATATGGCTTTCCTTTATACAAATGTTCCTTATAACCTCAAATATGTCCTGTATTGACGGCGGCGGCGTTTGCCGGCGGCGGCGGCGTTTGTTCCACCGGCCTTTCAATAGCTTTCGAAAATTTAGGTAAATAACTCATTTTAGTTCAGTGAATATGTCGTTTGGAGTTTCCTTTTTAACTTTTCCAATGTTTGTCTTCTTCGCTCTTCCTCCTTTTATCTCTTTAACTTTTATCTTCTTAGCTCCGGGTTTCCTTAAAAGTTTTTCAGGTTTCGCTTCAGTCTTGGGTAGGTCCTTCGAGTCATCGTAGGGTACATATTTATTAAGATCAAAGTCATAATAGTGCGGAGTCCCCATTCCGGCTAAAGTTCAAAGTGTACTCTGAAGTAGTAATTTTTATATACGCCAAAATACCATCCAAGACGTATACCCTTATAAACTGCGGGTCAGTCCTAGTAACGCGCACGTCAACGCGGCGGCGTTTGCGGCGGCGGATTATGCGGCGGCGGCGGCTCTTGTTGTTGTTCACATGTTCGAACTTCCTGCATTATATACAAGGACGACAGGGACGTGGCGACAGGGGGCTGGGATGTCTGCCCCCACCGTCAACTTTGATAGCAATAATTTTAAAGTTGAAAATGTCATGCCCGACACATTAGTTGGAATTTTACACCACATGCAGGTTGAACTTGTTTCATTGTCTGATATTCCAACATGTTATTAGTGTGAAATTTGTAGTTTTTAGACCAATAATAGTCTGAAATGATGTCCATCCGTCTGTTGGAAATTTAGATTAGACATTTCAAACTGTTCGAACGTTTGAGGTACCAACTTTCCAACCTAAGGGAGGAGGTGCAAATATGGTATTTGGTATCGGAGTTTGGTCTGGTTGAAGGAGGGGGTGGTGCAATTGGAAATCACTCATAATTGCATTGCCATTTGTATCAACAACAACAAACTACAACAACAACAACAACAGACGCCGCCGCCGCCTCCGCCGCAAACACCGCCGCCGCCGCCGCCGCGCCGCCGCCGCCGCATACTCCTCCGCCGCAAACGCTGGCGGCGTTTGCCGCCGCCGGCGGCGTTGACGTGCGCGTTACTAGGACTGACCCGCAGTTTATAAGGGTATACGTCTTGGATGGTATTTTGGCGTATATAAAAGTTACTACTTCAGAGTACACTTTGAACTTTAGCCCGAATGGGGACTCCGCACTATTATGACTTTGATCTTAATAAATATGTACCCGACGATGACTCGAAGGACCTACCCAAGACTGAAGCGAAACCTGAAAAACTTATAAGGAAACCCGGAGCTAAGAAGATAAAAGTTAAAGAGATAAAAGGAGGAAGAGCGAAGAAGACAAACATTGGAAAAGTTAAAAAGGAAACTCCAAACGACATATTCACTGAACTAAAATGAGTAATTTACCTAAATTTTCGAAGGCTATTGAAAGGCCGGTGGAACAAACGCCGCCGCCGCCGGCAAACGCCGCCGCCGTCAATACAGGACAGATTTGAGGTTATAAGGAACATTTGTATAAAGGAAAGCCATATACCCCCGAGATATTTTAGTCAAGTATAAATGAAGCACCAGTGTTCAATTTGCTCTAGTGAGTATGTGCGGAACCATGATTTGATAAGACATGTACAATCTAAGCACACTGAGTTTGTTAACCGACACCCACAGCAGCACCACCAAGCAGCAGCAACAAACAGCAGCAGCAGCAACAGGCAGCAGCATCATCAGCCACAACAACCGCCATTACAGCAACACCAGCTACTACAACACCAGCAGGGGAAACAGCAACAAAGCGACATAACATCCTGCTTTGATGATTCAATGGCCAATGTCCAAGAAGATTTTATTTTCAAGCATCCATTCACGGCATGTGTAAGTGGACCGACATCTAGTGGGAAGACGTACTTCGTGAAAACCTTGCTACAAAAGTCTGCCTCAAAAATATCACCCGCACCTGACAGAATAATATGGTTTTATAAATATTGGCAGCCCCTATATGATGACATAAAGTATACCGTCACCCCTCAGGTCAACTTTATACGGGGAATACCAGCAAACTTGGATTCTCTTATCAACCCCCAGTATAAAAATCTAGTTGTACTCGATGACTTGATGCAAACTTCATCAAAAGACCAGAGAGTTAATGATTTACATTCCGAAGGAAGTCACCATTTGAACTTATCTTTGATAAGTTTGAACCAGAATTTCTACTACAACAAAGATCCGAAGCAACGACGAAATTGTCAATATTTGGTATTGTTCAATAATCCAATTGACAAGGGTTTAATTTCAACATTATCAAGACAGATGTATCCTGAATGCCCTCAACGTATGATGCGAGAGTTTTCGGAAGCGACGAGTGAACCGTACGGTTACCTACTGGTGGATTTAAAAGCCGCAACCCCGGACACATTACGGCTGCGACAGAATGTGCTAAAAGAGGACACGAACCAACATATGGGTGAATGGAATGGCATGAAATATAATCTCCATAAGGACAGCGAGCACCCAGATGAACAGAATGTGGTGAAATGTGATGACAACAATAGCCCGGATCAACGGAATGAGATGAAATATGATGACAGAGATCTCCCTGGTCAACGGGAGTGCATGACATATAATTATATTGTGCCCCAGGGTCAACATAATGGCTATACTAAGGACATAAGGACACCTGGTGAGATCAATGAAATTTATAAAGAAAACCATAAAAACATAGGCATTCGAGAAGACATGTCGTACCCTTGCAATGACTGTGGGCTTTTGTTCGAAGATCAGCATGATGTCCAGAGACACGTACAAAACTGGTGTCAAGAAAATAAGTTAAAACGAAAATTAACTGAGGACACGGATGATATTCAGAATAAGAAAATTAAATCGAATGAAGATGAATACTTCAAAAGTGTGTGTGATGAGAGTAGAGATAAAGCACAAGAAGCATGGAGTGATAACGTGGAAACGTATATGGAAAATGGCTCGACAGAAAAAGAGGCAAAAGTACAAGCTGACAAGGACCTTAAAAGTACAGATCTTAAAACTGAAGGCATGAGGCTATTTATGAATGTTTATGCTTGGACAATAATAAAGAATATGTGGCTGCGCAATGGTACTCTGCACAACAGTGTCATGGATAAAGTGGAGAAATATATGAAGAATGGTTTTGAAGATCGTGATGCAGTGAAAATGTCAATATTAAAGTACAGACCATTGCTAGAAAAGTTCATGGACGAAACAAATGACACATCTGACGAAAGTGATGACAATTCGGACGAAAGTGACAGTGAATAGTTAATATAATTAATTGTACTATTTTTTGAAATTTTTGAAGTTTTTGAAATTTTTGAAGTTTTGAAATTTTTGAAGTTTTTGAAGTTTTTGATATTTTTGAAATTTTTGAAGTTTTTGAAATTTTTGAAGTTTTTGAAGTTTTTGAAATTTTTGAAGTTTTTGAAGTTTTTGAAATTTTTTGGACATGCCCAACCGGTATACAAATATACCATGATGCAATACGTGGGCGGAGAATATAGGTCAAACTGTATAGACTAACACCAACGGGAGTACTGCAGAGAATGTAGGTCGTGTACTTCGGATAGAGTTATCGTTCCTGAAATGAGACCAAACGGGCGGGGTATCATCACACCATATAGCTTAGATAACCACTCTTGCGATTACTACTCAACATTGCAATTACAGGAACATATAGATGTCCAGAAATATGACTTTTCAATTCTTGGTCTATGTCGATGCCCGAACGATAACTGGGATTCACTTATAACTCTTCTAACAGATATAACTAACTCTAAGCATCCTATCGATATACAAGCTTTGACTGAGATATTCAAGATATGAGAAGAATATTTTCTTCTTGGTTATCATAAATTCAAATTCCAATCACGACCAGATGACGATGATGGCCGTGGTGGTGTTGGCATTTTCATAACTGAAGAATTTCTTATAAAATCCGTGAGGACCTAACGATCTTTATCCCACATGTTATTGAGACTGTTTCCACAGAAATAGACTCAGGGCACTCATCGTGTGTCGTGGCATCCATCTACGGTAGCGGGGTAACGTCGCAAGAGCTATACTCTGACCTTCACCCCCCATTGGCATTCACGTTATATTCAACTAATTGACGGATCTCTTTCGGGTGGTTTTTAAGACACCAAAGTGGGCGGAACATCTTGATATATAAGTGAAATCGCACATACGGGTGGGTGGAGTCGATGTGTGAGTATAGATGTGCGCTATAGGAGTATACCGTTAACTGAGGTCAAGGTCAGAGTATAGATCTTGCGTCGTTACCCTGCTTCCCCCATCTACAGACCTAATATGTCCCTCGTGCAGATATCGATATATTTATAGATGAAATTTCAAGTGTGGTTCAACAGCTAAATGAATCTGGGACAAAGGCATATACCATAGGATAATTCAACATCTACTTACTTAACTTTCAGTCGCATACGAAAACTATCAACTTCATTGAAACTATGTTTAAAAATGGATTCGTACCTGTAATTACCAAACCTACACGAATAGCCGACCACTCGCCAATACTCAATGATCCTATTTATACTAATAACAATGTTTCCCGTGCCTATACTGAGATAATCCTATCAGATGTATCAGACCATTTTGCTTTATTTTATGCCGAATATCACGATGTCGCCGTATCTCCTTTAAAACGGACAATCATTGGAGATAGTGACACACTTCTAAGTATCCGGAATAACTAGTGCTCGGTGTGTGCCAAATTTTGCCAGTGTCGGTTCAGTATTGTGGTTTTGGGGAGGGGTGGTTTATAGTGGCAAATTGTATTTAGTCTCCGAATCAGATGAAACTTCGAATATAACATCTACCATACACGCTGATCACAAAACTGAAAACAGATGGCAACTAGAATGCACTCAGAGAGATGCCAAAGTGCGCAAAAATGTAATAAAAAATTATTTCACTCTATTTTACTTAATTTATTTAATTTAATTTAATTTAATGTTAGCAAAAAAAGACAATTACAATCTTCAATAATTTTATTTAGGGGATAACAGTGTGTTGTTTTGTGATTTCGGAAAGGTACATGGCGAATATACTGTGGAAAATTTAGTTAACGGGTATTTGCCACAGTATATTCGCCATGTACCTTTCCGAAATCACAAAACACCACACTGTTACCCCCATTATAATGCTCTTCGAACTTAAAAAATGTTATTTAAGCAAACAAATGGCTCGAAATTATCAACGAAATGTGCGGCCATAGAAAACACTCAGCCAATTCACGACTTTTTATTTTAAATTTAATGCGCTAGATAAAATATAGTCCCCCAATTACCATCGCTCTTATCGTTAAAAATACTGACAAACATGAAATATTGCCACCTCAAATAGAAATAAATATGCACAACAATTAGTTTCTGCATGTACCTGATGTCTTTTTCAGATGTTTACCACTTACAAATTGCGGTTTTGATTTTACCGCGATCTTGAAGTTGAATTGAAACAATGGGAAATTGTTTACTCAATGCGATGTAATTCACGCCGTGTCTGTCGCGGTTTCATGTCAAGAAATTTGGTAAAATGATATCGAGACACTGACATTGGTGGGGTATAACGTTTTGTTACCCTCCTCCCTATTTTCCACCCGTCTGATTGGCCCATTTCCTGTCACGTGCCGGGCGACAAATCACACTGTCGCCCGCTGAGCCGGAGACATTGTTTTTGTCGCCCGCCTGATGTTATAATGCAAGAATATCTCCAAACACACACTGCAGTAACTCATCTATTTCACATCACTATAATGTACTAAAAATCATAGATCTTATATACCCCACGGATTCGCAAAACACACCAGTTGTGGTGTTTACTAATTTGCATATGTTTAGTGAACACTAATATTCTAACTTTTAAGTTGATACTTTTATCGGACAAGCGTTATTATGTACTTTTTACATCGAAACATCTCGGTGATTCGATATGTTCATGTCGACATTGTGGTGCAAGATTGAAAGAGTGGATCCCTTCAGGTTGGTTGGTTATACATGTTTACTGGTAGACAACGTAATGCATATACGTTTGTCGCGAATGAATGGTACTATACGCTTATCCATGATAACAGACCTCTCCGCGATGTCTGCAATGTGATCATAGAAGTATTTTGTTTGAGGATCGTCATGTACTTGGAGCACTGACACATATGAAAGTACATTAATGAAATCGACAACTTCCCAATAGCTTTCGGGGTAGACCGTTATGAAATGAACATCGCGAGTAAATTCCGCACGCAAGGCGACATTGAATATTCCACATTGCAGAAGGCGATAACATACCTATATGATTATTGGTTTACATTGCATGGACCGATATTGACGATTTAACCACCAAAATGATCGTAAATAAACGCTGATTATCAAACGATTAACGGCCTAACTATCGTATATGGAACAGAACGATATAAGTAGTTACTGAAAATATACATAATAGGGAAAGAAAGCACTCGTGACTCAGTGCAACATCGTGCGTGTGGATGGCAAGGATTTTTTTCTGTGGTATAATCGGATAACAAAACAGTTGTTGCCCTTCTTCTCGGGAGACATTGAGATTTGTCACCCGCTCGAGAACGGAATGTCTCCCTGGGAGCTTCGCTCCTCGGGAGACATTCCGTTCTCGAGCGGGTGACAAATCTCAATGTCTCCCTCGACAACGGGCGACAACTGTATAGTGGTGTTTTGTATTTTCTGAAAGTACATGTATACAGGGCGTATGTACTGACTGTCAATTTTCGACAAAAGCCACATCGCTGGTTTGTTTATGTAGCTAGTAACCGAAGTCAGTGCCAAGGGCGACAACTCTGTAATCAACTCCGTAACGTCGCCGGCATGTACTGCGTAAGGGTGACGTCATGGAGTGAAATCGGTAGGGTGACACCAACGTACCTACGAATCTGACTGATCGCCATACTGTTGCGCGAGCGCACGTAATTTATATAGCAACGAGCTAGTAACGGAAGTCAGTGCCAAGGGCGTCAACTCTATAATCTACTCCGTAACGTCGCCGGCATGTACTGCGTAAGGGTGACGTCATGGAGTGAAATCGGTAGGGTGACACCAACGTACCTACAAATCTGACTGATCGTCATACTGTTGCGCGAGCGCACGTAAATACGTCGGAAAATGGCGGAGATTTTGACCCTCAAAGTTTGAACTTAGGCCCATATGGTTACACTACACCAACTGATTTACATAGGCCTCAGTGTTAACAAATCCCGCTGGCCTGTATTCGCAGGAAAGCTTTGACCCTGCACGAGTATTTAAAATTAAAGAACGTCCTTTTAGACACAAGGAATGTGCCCAAAAGTACTTGTAGACGTGGTGGATCACACTGCAGCTTGACAAACGTCACACTACCCTTAAAATTGATGAAAAAATGACATCGAAAAAAACACAAACACCTCCCATAAATTATTCGCCATTTACACAGCCATAACCGTTCACCATGTGGCTATATTTGATGTTTCTCGCCGGAAAACACTTTTGTGCATTTTTTTCGTGCACTTTTCATCCATGTATCATTGACCATTCAGCTGCCATAATTTTTTGTATGCTGATCCTAGCTTGGTAGTGCCAGGGGAAATCACTCTACTAATTTGTATTTGGTGTATTGTAACCTATAGTGGTCACTGGAAAGACAAGAAAGTCGCCCAAACGATATTAAATTGCGTCCATTTATATACCCACGTCAAAATAAATAAATTAGTTTTGAAACATGTCTGTTTTCTTACTTTATTAACCCTTTTCTGTCACCACCCATAGCTGAATTTGCAAAAAAAAATACCTTGACTTGAATGTCAATTTGTTTTCATTTTAGCTGATCTTTGGCAAAGTAAACAGTGACGATGTACATACAAGTTGTCGATCTGATAGCTTGTAAATACCACTTCCAGAAAATATGCCATACAATTCGCTAGGCGAATTGGGCGCACTTAGGTTTCACATTGGAGCATCTACACAATTTTCGAAAACAATCGACAGAAAACCAAAATTGTCCCTTCACAAGAATATATTTATTGGCGGAAGTCTGTGCGCGTTGGATAGTCGAACCATTTCTGCAAACTTCCAGGGTAGGCTTTTTTGTCAACATGTCATCTAACAGGGGCAATTCAACTTCATTTTAGGGTATGGTATGGTATGGGTATGGTCCATACTGACGTCACGCTTCACTATCATGTCGTGCCCAAACCCGACAAATCTGCCTTGGCGTTCATCTAGATTGTCGGGCGCCAACATATATGGTCTCACATTCATTAAAGGGACAGAATTGGGCCCAAACATATGTGGAAAATGGGAATGATTGGTTCTGCAACGAGAAGCAGAAATGGCATCAGAGGGGTTAATTTGTAATTTTATTGGACGGCTCCGGCGGTAAATCAGCTGTCGTATCGCGTGCTTTACGTTTCCAATTTGTTTCATGGGCATAATGAGCACGGGACTTGTTTCAGAGCAGAAATCTGAAAAACGACAATATTTCACTATAGGTTACAATACACCAAATTATTTACACACGGAAATGTGCCCAAAAGTATTTGTAAACGTGGTGGATCACACTGCAGCTTGACAAACGTCACACTACCCTTAAAATTGAGGACACAATGACATCGAAAAAAACACAGACACCTCCCATAAATTATTCGCCATTTGCACAGCCATAACCGTTCACCATGTGGCTATATTTGATGTTTTTCGACGGAAAGCAGTTTTGTGAGTTTTCGTGCACTTTTCATCCATGTATCATTGACCATTCAGCTGCCAGAATTTTTGTTATGCTGATCCTAGTTTGGTAGTGCCAGGGGTAAATCACTCTACTAATTTGTATTTTGTGTATTGTAACCGTATGCTTTCCAATAACCGAAATGTTTTTCGTCTCCGATTCAGATGAAATGCATTCCATACAATCGAGGTAAGCAGTAGATGACAAATCTGATAACAATTTTAAAACACATTGGAAAATAACGGAGTTACGGGCCTTCAAAATTCGCATTTTGGGCCTGGGTTGACAATTTCCCAATCCGTTCACCCAATTTCGAGGCAGGGATGGGGTCACTTCCAATCACTTGAGATCAACATAAACATGGTAAAGACGTGATATGATCATCCTACTTCCTATTTTCCGTCCCTAAACTACGACATTTTCAGCTCAAGATTCGCCCTATTATTATACTTCCATGGTGTAACCAAGGAAGTATATTGTTTTTCTATTGGGGCCGTTTTCTGTTTAATTGAAAATACTCAGAAACTAATGGGAGGAAGACCGTGAAATCTTTAGGAAATGTAGGCATATACGGGATACAGGAAATGAAGATATCGCGAGTTCGGCCCAACGCTGCACCACGGAATGAAATAAAATATTTTTCACCATTATTATTATTAAAATTCTCCACACTTTTACAATCACTATATTTCGGAAAGTATGAGCAGTAGAAAACTAAAAGTTCGTAAGTATGTTGGGGCAAATGAATTCTAACTAATAGTCCTATAAAGAATATTTTCCGCGTTTTCTTGCGGAGTTATCTCCCTTTATCTGAACAAATTTCATTCTACTATCTCGGAAATTATGAGGAGCAGGGCATCCAAATTTGGACCATATGGACACCTCGATATGCCCTACTGCCCACGGGCATCAAAAGTTTTGTCCGCGCTTTCTGTGGAGTTAACGCTCATATATAGGCATACACCGAATTAATTGTACGCAGCTGTACTCTCCTATCATTCCAGATAACTGAATTCGGTTTTCACTGTCCTCTTGGTCATTTACTGTTCAGTGGCAAAACGAAAACTGGACAGGGTCGATCTCATATTTTTACAATGGGTGGGGGTGCCAAATGTTTAAAAACAAAATTCGTTGTGGGCCCTAAAAAAATGTATTTTTTGGGGCAATCGGCTTGTCGTCGTATCTCCTTTAAAACGGACAATCATTGGATATAGTGACACACTTCTAAGTATCCAGAATAACTAGTGCTCGGTGTGTGCCAAATTTTGCCAGTGTCGGTTCAGTATTGTGGTTTTGGGGAGGCGTGTTTTATAGTGCCAAATTATATTTAGTCTCCGAATCAGATGAAACTTCGAATATAACATCTACCATACACGCTGATCACAAAACTGAAAACAGATCGCAAATCGGAAAAGATTCAGAAATGTTCGCCTCATCAAGGCTTATGGTACACTGTGAAACGGGGACGACTTTAAGGAATACATATTCCAAAAAGGGTTCAAATCGATCTGTTCGAGAAAAGTCGTTCATTTTGTTTTCACTTTTTGATAAAGGCTCCATTATTTCAACCTAAATTATTTATTTCTCAGTCAATTGAAAAGAGCTCTTCAAAAAATGTCCGCTTATATATATATATAACTAGCAGGGTTACCCGGCGTTGCTCAGGTTAAAGTGATGTGAAACCCTCTGTGGATAGTTGGTAAATACTCTTGCTCTCAACGTGTTACATGTATTCTCGTAAATTGTATATCCAAATGGCATCACAAAACATGATTCTTACATGGAATATAAATAGTGGCTCACCTTGTTAGGTCGGAGCGATTATCATTTTTATTGCGTTTAATCCGTCCCGCCAATAAACAAGTATTTATTTATTTACAACTGCGATACTTCAGACGTTACATCATGAAACATGAACATCATACACACATTAGTTCGAAAAAAATAAAAGACGACAATTGTGTTTTACATAGAGATGTATCAATCAACCAATCAACCAATCAATCTAGTTTATCATATCTTCATGAAGATACAGATGTTTTAAAGATATGGCCAGGTGCCCCTCTGTTCTGGTGCTAGATACTGGCTAATCATTTTGAGTTTAAAAGAAATGATGTTATGCACGTATAAAAGCTACATTGTGCCAGACACAGCGAGATTTTGAGTTGTTTATGTTAGGCGATGAGACTGTTCTAAAAAATGAAAGAAATCCTCTGTATCGGGCAGATATACCCTTGTCATATGTCACTTTTGGAGGATCATGAAAAGTCATGTTCTACGGACTGCGTTTTCCTTTATCTCAGAAGAAACAATATTTGACTGCACACTGTGACCACTATATTTGAACAGGCCTGCTCTACATATCCATATCTCTTGGCAACTGAAACTTTTGTTGTGGAAAATATATTGAATGGGACAGACTCAATCGTGTTATAATATATACATGAGCCATTCTAATATGCAATCATCTGACGATTAAATGTCCTTCAGTTTGAATGAATATATGTATCTCTTAAATAGATTGATATAAATATACTTGTAATGCTTTCTTCTATGTATCTTTGTTGCTAGATCATTATAAGAATGCCCTGATTTCCGTCCCCATGTAAATATGATATTTGAGAAGATATAATTGTTTCAGTGACTTAATTCGGTCACCATTCGTCAAGATTGTGAAATTGGAATGCCATAAACTCCTTAGAACGACATGGAGTTGGCCTGGGAGATAACTATATATAACTTTGTTGGATATCGGCGAATTGAATAATCTTATAAATGCTAGTGAATCTCCTCTCGCCATCCATGACCCAAAACGACCCCAAGTGTGATTTAATTAATCATATCATTAGAGAAGAACGTGCATGAATTTGGTGGAATAAGTGCTAGATATATTTGTATCAACTGTGGTGCAACTCCCCTCATGCATGACTTGAACCGCGGCACGTTTGACATATATAGACCACGTCTATTAGACTTAAGCATGCATTATATAATGGAGATCATTATATATAAGTTTGGTGGTAATCGGCAACTATACAAATTCTTATAATAGTTATTACGCTCCCCATCTCTCAATCACCCAAACGGCACCAATTTCGCATCTTTAAATCACACCTTTATATTCCTCGTATCACGGAGAAGAATAATATATCAATTTGGTTGAAATCTGCGCTAAAAATAGCCCTTCCCCTGACACAAACAACGTCACTTTAGAAAAGTTCAACCCACACCATTATCTTACTCGTAAAAGTTACCACTGTTAGACCCTCTTGGTGCCATCTCGATTGTACCCTTAAATTTATATATAGAACACAGTCAGATATTCGCGAATATTTGATTCATTGTATTATTTGAGAAGAACGTGTATGAGTTTGATGGTAATTGGCACCAACATATTTTAATAAGTTTTTGGTGACCCTCCCGTCCCTATTTCGGACTCAAGCGGCGCCACTTTTGACATCATTAAACCACACACTTAGACTCATTATAGAGATGAATATATATAAAATTTATGAAATCTGGCGAGTATACAAATTTAGGGCCACCATTGCATATCTCTCACACATAAAGGCACAAATTTGGCGCATTTAAACCACACGATTCGATTAATCGTATCACGGAAAAGAATATGTATCAACTAGGTGGAAATCGACCCTAAACGTATTGTTTATCAAAGTTTGTGTCCATCTCACCCTCTATGCAACCTTGACTCGAATGGCCCCACTTTTGTCATCTTTAAACCACACAATTAGACTCCTGATATCATGGAAATTATTATTTGTAACTTTGGTGCTAATCCGCGACTAAACATTTTTTTATCAAATTTAGTGCCCACCCCACCACACCCCATCTCTAACCAAAGCAGCACTAATATGACGTCTTTAAAATCACACGATTAGATTCCTCATATCATAGATAAGAATGTTTATCAATTTGGTGGAAATTGGCGCTAAAAATATTGTGTATCAATTTTGGTGCCCTTCCCCTTTTCAGTGCACCCCTGACTCGGATGACGCCACTTTTTTCTGCGTTAATCCACACCATTAGACACATAACACCACGGGGATGAATTTGTATAAGTTTCGTGGCAACCGGCGACTAAACAAATTTGTATCAGATTTAGTACCCACCAACCGCCCCCAAAATCTCTGACCCCAACGACACCAATTTGGTGTCTTTACATCATACAATAAGATTCTTTGTATCATGGAGAATATCTCAGAAGAATCTGCATCAATTTGGTGGAATTATTTTTGATCATTTTGGTGCCCCTCTCACTTTCCGGACATCTCTGACGCGAACGGCGCGACTTTTGACAAATTTAAACTACACCATTAGATTCCTCATATTATGGGGACGATTATATATAAGTTTGGTGGCAATAGGCCACAATTGTTTTTTCTGCCCCTCCCATTTTCTGCCCCTGACAACAAGTACGTCATTTTACAAATTTCTAACCCTCGCCATTATCTTTCTGTTAAAAATTACCCCTATAGGCCCTTTTTGTACCATATATGTGGTCCACTGTGAATTTCTATAGAACACAGACAGACAGACAGACATTCTCAAATATAGATATAGATATATATTATCTATATATACGCCAAAAAATTGTCACTCCCCTTTCTCCTTCCTCCGGCTACCCCATCCTCCCGCCTATGGAACCTAGTTCCGATTCGAACGCACCCAACTTGCGGGCCAGGCTCATTCCTCTACCTAGCACGGGGGTTCATCTGTTACACGAGAAACGCGCCTCTCTCCGATAAACGCTGCGCGGCACTTTCCGATCGCTACGCTTCACACCCGATGAAGAAAGTTTATTTATGAACATAGAGCTGCATAGAGAACAACAAAGGAACAATAGGTAATATTTTTGCTGCTAAATTTATTGTGTACAATAGTCCCAATCATTACTAGCTTGGCTAACAAATATACATACTCCTATATTCAGTATTCGACATGTATGAGACAACATGAAATTCTTGTGCTTTTATCACTAAAATGTGGACCAAAACAACGGCTGCTGTAGTGTGATAACACCTCGCCATGGTTATAGAAGCTTGCAATTTCATAGATATATGTCTTGTTGATACATGGATATGCATTGTTTAGAGATATATACCTATAATTTGACAAAAACGGCAGTTAAAAAGTGCTCAAAAACGCTGCGTTTCATCTCCGATATGACGTTACATCAGTTAGACTATTTCCGATAAAATATGTTACATTTCCGAACCGATAAGCTTATTCATATGATCTTAGTTTGTGTTTTTTTCGTGTTTTTTCGGGGTTTGATGCTGCCTGATTTCTTCTAGCACGAAAGCAGTGATTGTGCATCATTGCAAATTGTCATAAATATAATTATAACAGCATTGATAACTCGTGAATGATAGAATCCCCGAACGATTATGCTACTTCCACTGATACGAGGTGTCATGCATATATCACATAGTTCTATATGTAGCCAAATGGCGACGGAAGGATATGTGGGGACAACATTATATAATTACGACTTTTCAATCACGCTCTATTTGACACTGGAGAGATAATCAGTGATTTATTTATTTAATATTTCCAAATGAAATCGTCATACTATTACATAATTGGTACCGCACGAATGGGAGAATCTTCAATGGTTATGCTATTGTGACCACGCTATTCAACTGAAACTGATACACGATGTCTTAATCATATAGGCCTATATACGTGGTTATATTCGTAATGTCGTATAATATTATTGGCTCTAATAAACGATCTTTATTTGTTTCAGAACGGGTCAAAGATGTGTAACTCTTTATATTAAACCATGATTATGCAATTAGTACTTCCGATTTCTAACTAAAACAGTTAGCATTTTCATAGAATACGAAGGATCTTTTCTGTCAATGGCATTTTATGCAATAGGGCAGGGGTAGGTTTTTGAGTACATCTAATAACAAATTGATATCATAAGATTCGTTTTACGGTAATACGCGTATAGTTCTCTTATCCTGCAAATATATTTTTTGGAACAGGGCCTGGCGGCAATTTCATGTAGTGTACGGTAACATATAAAATGTAATTTGAGGCCGGTTTAAACCATCTGCGCAAAAGTGAAGAGTTCAGATTTGTTCACGTCATACGTAGCTGTGTATATATATTAAAATATCCCGACATAAATAGCAATAGTATATATACATATATCCGAGTACTAGTGGGCCTATATATGTCTTAGCATATATTTAGTAGACATATTGTCACCTCGGTTCCAATTTGTCCTAGATGTATGTGATTTATTTATGGATATAAGACACATTGGAACTGAGGTGATGATATGTATTATCACATACCTCATTATATAAATAATAACATACCAGTGTAATAACACCTCTTTAATATATATATATATATATATATATATATATATATATATATATAGCTATATATATATATATATATATATATAGCTATGTAGAGTAAGCATTAGGCTGACCATTGACCATCATTAGGCAGACCGCGAATTTATGCAGACGAAATCGGGTCTGCCTAATTTTTGCATGCCAGTCACAACTAGTTATCTTGCGATTTAATTGTTAACACTTCTCCTTGTTCAACGGATTTAGGTTGTCTTTTGTTTATAAAATGATGGGATTGAAAAAATTGTTGAAAAGGGCATTTCCGCCCCGATAATTTTGAGACATGTGTATTCGATCGATATACAGTTTCATCATTGTGCGGTCTTTTTTCAATCCCGAAATTTGTACTCAATTTCGATGTATACACCAGATTTTTCGATGTTTTAATGACATTTGACCTGTTATCTTCTTTTTTGCTGCATCCTATACATAAAAATGCAAAAACCAGAAAAGTTATTTTTTCAAGACCGCTGTGGATGTTTCGACCGCACAATGATGAAATTATTTATCGACAGAATATACATGTCTCAAAACTAACGGGGCTGAAATGCCTTTAACAATTTTTTTTTTTCAATCCCATCATTTTATAGACAAAAGACAACCTAAATCGGTTGAACAAGGAGAGGTCTTAACAATTAAAGCCCCAGATAACTAGTTGTGACTGACATGCAAAAAGCAGGCAGACCGGATTTGGTCTGCATAATGTCACAGTCTGCCTAATGATGGTCAATGGTCCTCTTAGAATTAGGCAGACCTGAGAATTTGTATATTTCATATTACTTGAGGAATCACAAATTCCCATTGATCACACCTTGGTGGTCACATTTAGAACAAAACTAGAGAAAGAGTGTTTAAAATTGAGCGGTTTTAAAGTTTTGTGTATATATCTGCCTAATGATGGTAATAGGGTCATGTCTGCCTAATGCTGAAAACAGCCTTATATATATATATATATATATTTATATAGCAATATATATATATATATATATACTAGCAGGTGGACCCGACTTCGTCCGGGCTGTTTCCCCTCTGCTTTTTGGCGAATTGCGCGATTTGACATTGAATTGTCCATTTTGAAGGTCAAGGTCACGTGGGTCAAGATCAGTTAAGGTCAAGGCCAGGTGGACTATGCGTATACGTCTCCTCTCATCTGGTCTTCAAAAGGAGAAACGATTTAGAAACCGATACTTCAATGCTATGGTTTGACATTGTCTCAAAATCACAACATATTTTGCTATGCTTATCGTATCGATCAGATCAATATTGCCGATCGAACTATTGGGATCTGCTAGATTTGTCCATATCTAAGGCACTAGATGTCTCCCAAAATATTATTATACTTGGAGATTTTAACTCCAATCTACTATGCCCCACTTCCAAACTCAAAAATATTATTGATTTCTATACACTTAAGGACGTAATAAAAACCCCAACTAGAGTTACCACTAGAACCAGCACCCTACTCGATCCTATAATCGTGAGTAATAACTTGAGTGTCCGGGACGCTGACGTTCTAAATCTTGAATTGTCTGATCATTACGCTGTTTACGCGACAATTGCATATGATCAATTGCATGCGACCTCTTTCACAAGAACTATCTGGAACTATAAAAATGCAGATTTTCAAAAAGCGAATATCTTAATAAATGAGAGCAAATTGCATGAATTGCTGCAACCAGTAAATGACATAAACGATGCAGTAAGCTTATTTACCGAGAGATTTATTAAAATAATGGAACAATCAATCCCCAAAATGACAGTGACGATAAGGACAAAGGACAAATTCTGGTTTAATTCCGACATACGGAGAGAAATACGACGTCGCGATAGACTCAGATCAATAGCACCCAAACGAAATTCAGAGCACACTTGGAGAAAATACAAGGATATTAGAAATAATGTTAACAACATGAAAAAGTATGCAAAATCGCAATTCGAAACTAAACTTGAGGAGAAAATAAATGAAACCCCCACTCCCCGCGATTTCTGGCATATTATGAATTATCTACTTAACAAAAAGAAATCTACGAATACCCCACCTCTGTATAACCCCAATGGCAACGTATCAATGGAAGGGAAATCATATGCAACCGATGATTATGAAAAAGCTAGGTGTCTCAACTCAAGATTCATTTCTAATGCCACAATACAAGACGATGCCAAAAATCTCCCTTATTTCCCTCGTAGATCCAATAACATACTATCCGAAATCCCAATCACATATCAAAGTATCTTTTGCGCTATAAAATCATTAAATTTAAATAAGGCGTATGGTCACGATAGCATCAGCCCAAAAATGTTGCATAGTACTGCCGAAAATATCGCAATCCCCCTATTAATAATTTATAAAAAATCATTGGATCTTGGTAAGTTTCCAATGACCTGGAAAAAGGCAAACGTCATCCCTATCTTCAAAAAAGGCGACCCAGCCGATTCCGCAAATTACCGTCCAATATTTCTCCTTCCGACATTAGGCAAAATCTTTGAAAAAGTGGTCATACAACATATTATGACATACTTCACGGACAATAATTTGTTATATAATCACCAGTCTGGCTTCCTCCCTGGCCATAGTACAACATACCAGTTAATATAACTATATCACAACCTGTGCCATAGTCTCGACAACAGCCTCTATACATGTGCAGTATTTTTTGATATATCAAAGGCATTCGAGAGAGTATGGCACACGGGGCTGCTATATAAATTGGAACAATATGGAGTCTCCGGAAATCTCTTAGAATGGCTAAAAGATTATCTGTTCAATCGCAAACAAAGGGTCATGGTGAACAACTCCTTTTCAAATTTTGAAGTTATCCCAGCGGGTGTCCCTCAAGGCTCAATTATTGGCCCTTTCCTATTTTTAGTTTACATAAACGGCCTCCCTGATCACATAAATGCAACCACAAGAATGTACGCGGACGATACTTGCCTTATGACTACCCATTATGACATCGATATCCTAACCAAGAACATGAACGATGACCTTGAAAGAGTCGCAGACTGGGCAAATAAATGGCTAGTTAAATTTAACCCAACGAAAACTAGGGCAATTTCCTTTTCCCTTACAAATAACAACGTGACCCCGAATTTAAAATTCGAACAAGAAAATGTATTATTTACAAACTCACACAAACATCTTGGACTTGAAATACAATCGAATCTAAACTGGAACACTCATATAAATACAATAGCAAACAAAGCAACATCTCGTCTCTCACAATTAAGAAGACTGAAGTACGACCTAGACCGAAAGTCGCTTGAAAAAATATACACAGCATATATATTACCAATTATAGACTATGCCGATGTAGTGTGGGGCACAGCAACAGATTACTTATTAAAAAAGTTCGATGACATACACAAGGATGCTGCAAGAATAGTAACAGGATTAACGCGTTCCGTAGATATAAATCGCTTGTTTGACGAAGTAGGATGGTCAAGGCTTGAAATTCGACGAGAACTCCACGAGTTGCACACCATGTTTAAAATAATAAACAACCAAGTCCCCAATTACCTCACGCTCATGTTGCCACCCCGATCAAGACAAGTTGCCAGTAATCGATATGATATGCGCGAACCTGACAAATTCTATTCATACCGTTCGCGTACAGAACATTTCAGAAACTCTTATTTACCTAAAAGTACGTTATCTTGGAATAAACTACCAAAGCCTATTACAAATGTAAGTACTCTTCCTGAATTTAAGATGAATTTGAAATTAATTGACCGCCCACGAAACCTCCCCAATTCTTTATTAATGGTCCAAGAAGAAAACTAAGCATTTTACACTGCAGAATTCGCAACTATTGTAGTGAATTAAAATCAGGTATGTGCAACAATTTTATCTCTGATACCTCTAAATGCACATGTGGATACGAAGTCGAAGATGCCTTTCATTATTTCCTTGAGTGCCCCCTGTATGCTACCGAAAGATGCGAACTCTTCAATAAGATTGCAGCCCACCAATTTATAATATCTAACATTTCCTCCTTACTCACAGGGATATCATCAGAATCGAATCGACGCAATGAAATTCTTTTCCATTTTGTTTATTCATACATTTCATCAACGAAACGCTTTAATTAGGCCCCATCCGCTAACAAATATAGGCGAGATCCTCCTTTGCGTTTACAAATGTTGACTACCTCAGATGAAATTTCAATAGCAGGATAGGACTGACAGCAATCACAACCACACCATACATCATCCTGTATATATGTTATGTTCGTCATCTACTTTGTATTTGTTAAAATGTATATGGGAGAGGGGTGGATTTAAGTTGTTAAAACTTGTGCCCCGATCCCTTGTGTAATATTATATTACAATAAAATATGTTTAAAAAAAAAAAAAAAAAAAATCCATTTAAAGGGGAACCGCTGAATATTGGTTGATTAAGTTATAAATATAATTCCGGTTTGTTGGCTTCGAGCTTTGACACTATTCCATCAATCTTTTATGTGAAAACGTCTATAGAAAATTAAAGACAAGCTCCAAATGTACAATAGGCAAACTAGAATTGTGTTTCGAGTCAAATATTTGTAATAATTGAATGAAATATGAACACAAAAGCTTTACAGAACAATGAATTACAACTTACTACAAATTACAATTGCCGTTTCGAATTTCAGCACTTTTCGTCTCTTGTAAGTTGTAACAAATGTAAGTTGTTGACATTTTTATGGAAAAATATCATCCACAAATTTACAATATTTCGATATTTGACATATTTATGATGGAGTCTAACTCACCTTTGCTCCTGACCACTTTACTCAGTTATGTTAATTATTATGAACTTTGAGGTGGAACCGGATACTGGAGTCTGGAGTCTCTAAGTCTCTAGGTCACTAGGTCAACGTCGTAACTAATAAGTAACGTTAAATTTGATTGGCAATTGATAAGTAACGTTAATTTAAATAGGTCAGTATATTTAGTAACAAATCGATATTTATAGATTTCCCGCCAAAACATCGAATAGTATAGCGTTGATTTCGCGTACACGTATATGCTTATCGCTCGCGAACGAGACCACTGCGGGGTCTCGTTTCGGGCTCGCTATAATTATTGTAATATTGAACTTAATGATCAACTTGGTGGTTGCTCCATTACGTGTCACGTACGATCATATTATGAATGGTTGAACAGACAATTAAGCCTATCCATGTATATATTTACATTCGGCCAACAGCTATCAAGACCATTGCTCACAATGTCAAGTGACAAATCATGGTAGCATACCCGGTACATGTACATTGTAGACATCGTTGAAATGCTTGTATAAGAACTAATATGATCGTACGTGACACGTAATGGAGCAACCACCAAGTTGATCATTAAATTCAATATTACAATAATTATAGGATGTTCCGTACAGGGTACTACATGTGCTACACCACTCGGAGAAATGTCTGTGTCGTCACACAAATACCATGTTAGAACTTGGATTGATATATTCGTTATCGTATATAGTCACCAATAGCCGGGTTACTACGGTAGTAGCAGACATTGTCCATCCGGTGAACTATTCAAACCCAGCATTAAAATCATGGTTATGATCAGTCCAAACATATTAGTAAAGTTCGAACATAAGATCATAATAGCTGAGAACCTGGTGTAAATTGAACTGTGGTGGGGCCTCAAGCATATCTACCCCTGCACGTCAGAACAAAATTATGCCATAGCTTGAGGATGGAAGTGAACCATCATCCCACAGCGAAATCAACCAGGCCTGTTGTGTTTGAATAGTTCACTAGATGGGCAATGTCAGGTACCACGGTAGTAACCTGGCTATTGGTGACTATATACGATTACGAATATATCAATTCAAGTTCTAACATGGTATTTTAGTGTGATGACACAGACATTTCTCCGAGTGGTGTAGCACATGTAGTACCCTGTATGTATATATACATATATATATCACAGCAGAAGTTTCCTTAGAATTAAATTAATATTAATGGATGGAAATGGAATGCCTTTAATATTTGTATTATTTGAGTCGGTCATAGATTACCTTAGCTGCAGGCAATCAATGCAATACATGTAAACTACAAGTATGTAGAAAAAGAAATTATGGAATGAAGTGTTGTCAATATGATGCGTCACTTTAATATTTTGAGTCGGACATAGATTACCTTACCTGAAGGCAATCAATGCAATAAGCGATGTACATGTACAAACAGAAATTATTGAATGAAGTGTAATGAATATGAAGCGTCATTTTAATGCAATATCGATTGGGTGGAAGAGAAATTTCACTTTAATAGTTAACGATGATATACATATAGAGTTATATATTATCCCCATTGAAGACGATCAATGCAATGACCAGTGTAGAAATGGAAAAAATGTTGCCTGAATGAATCGATGTGTGAACATAAAGTCTCACTTTAATGAAATGTTGAGATGATGATCAACGATGAATTTGCAATTTCTTTAATGATGAAATTGGTTTACATATATGCAGCTGAAAATGTGAATTGACTGAAATGTAATTATGAAAGTGTCAATGACACTGTAGCTCAATGTGGAAAGGAAATAATTTCATGTGTTACAGTTAATGGAGCAATTAGGAATGTGGAAAGTTGAAAGGCCTAGTTATGCAAAGATTATAATCCAAGATGGCCGCGACAGCCATGTTTTTTTTGCCAAATGACCCAAAAAAGACTCCTTCCTATTTACATGTCATTGTTAACATCCTTCACAAATTTCATGATGATCCAACAAAAGATACGACCTGTAGCCCATGTCAAAGGATTTAGTCGTGCAAAGAGTAAAATACAAGATGGCTGCTGGCGACCGGGTTTCTTGATTGAATTCAAAATGAATCTTTTCCCATCTACATGTAAATGATTTGACCAAAGATAAGACTTGTAGCCCTTGACAAAGAATTTAGTCATGCAACGAGTATAATCCAAGATGGCTGCTGGTGGCCATGTTTTTGGCTGAACAACCCCAAAATTACTCGTTTCCCATCTATGTCAATTTTAACATCCATGACAAATTTAATGAAAGTGTCAATGACACTGTAGCTCAACTTGGAAAGGGAATAATTTCATGTGTTACAGTCAATGGAGTGATTAGGAATGTGGAAAGGCCTAGTTATGCAAATAGTAAAATCCAAGATGGCCGCTGACAGCCATGTTTTTTTGCTGAATGATCCCAAAAAGACTTGTTTGCATTTACAAGTAATTGTTAACATTCATCACAAATTTCATTATGATCCGACCTGTCAACATCCATGATAATTTTTATGAAGATCAGACAAACAGTACAGCAGTACGGCCTGTAGCCCGCGTCAACGGATTCAATTTTGAAATCCAAGATGGCTGAATGACCCCCAAAATTACTCGTTCCCATCTACATATCAATATTAACATTCATGACAAGTTTCATAATGATAGGATGTGGTCTGTAGGGTGTACCAAAGGATTTAGTGATGCAAAGAGTAAATTCTAAAATGGCCACCGGCGGCCATGTTTTTTTGCCGAATGATCCCAAAATGACTCGTTTCCCATCTACATGTCAATGTCAACATCCATGACAAATTTCATGAAGATAAAAAAAAACAGATAGGTCTATAGCCCATGCTAATGGATTTTGTAGCAATATTTAGTCATACAAAGAGTAAAATCCAAAATGGCCATTGGTGGCCATATATTTTTGCTGAATGACCCCAGAATGACTCATACCCATCAAGAGGTCACCCTGATGATCCATATGAAGTTTGGTGATGATCAGATCAGGGATGTGGTATGTAGGGTGTGTCAAAGTATTTAGTGATGCAAAGAGTAAAATCCAATATGGCTGCCGGCGGCCATGTTTTTTGGCCGAATGACCCCAAAATGACTCATACCCACCAAGAGGTCACCCCGATGATCCAAATGAAGTTTGGTGATGATCGGATCAGGGATGTGGTCTGTAGGATGTGTCAAAGGATTTAGTGATGCAAAGAGTAAAATCCAATATGGCCACCAGCGGCCATGTTTTTTGGCTGATTGATCCTAAAATTACTCGTTCCCATCTACATGTAAATGTCAACATTCATGACAAATTTTATGATGATCAAACAAACAGTACGGCCTGTAGCCCGTGCCAATGGATTCAAATTTGAAATCCAACATGGCCACCAGCGGCCATGTTTTTTGGCCGAATGACCCCAAAATGGCTCGTTCCCATCTACATGTCAATTTCAACATTCATGACAAATTTCATAAAGATCCGACCAAAGATACGACCTGTAGACCGCGCGAAATTATTTAGTGATGCAAAGAGTAAAATTCAAGATGGCTGACGGTGGCCATGTTTTTTGGCCAAATGACCACAAAATGAATCGTTCCCATCTAGAGGTCACCCCGATGATCCATATGAAGTTTGGTGATGATGGGATCAGAGATGTGGTCTGTAGGATGTGTCAAAGGATTTAGTGATGCAAAGAGTAAAATCCAAGATGGCCACCAGCAGCCATGTTTTTTGGCCAAATGACCCCAAAATGACTCATTCCCATCTACATGTCAATGTCAACATTCATGACAAATTTCATAATGATCTGACCAAAGTAAGGACTTGAAGCCTGTGCCAAAGGATTTAGTCATGCAAAGAGTAAAATCCAAGATGGCTGCTGGTGGCCTTGTTTTTTCGGCCGAACGACCCCAAAATGACTCATTCCCATCTACATGTCATTATTAACATCCATGAAAAATTTCATGATGATTAGACAAACAGTACGACCTGTAGACCGCGCCAATTGATTTAATTTTGAAATCAAAGATGGCCGTCAGCGGCCATGTTTTTTGGCCAATGACCCCAAAATGACTCATTCCCATCTACATGTCAATGTCAACATTCTTGAAAAAATTCCTAAAGATCAGACCAAATGTACGACCTGTAGCCCGCGCCAAAGGAAATTGTTGACGGACATACATGTACATGTACACACGCACGACGGATGCCAACCCATGGCAATAGCTCAAACTTACAAAGTAAGATGAGCTAATAATGAATATGTGATGTGTCGCATTTAATGAATTGGCAATGACATGATGACAGCGGTATGTAAACGGTCACTGCCGTTCGGTTATGATAACACGGTCTACAGGTATTAGCGGGTTGTCACACCAGACGTTGAAGAAAATTATGATATATGTCCATGAGGATCTTTCTAAAGGTCGGGTAAGTGTTGGCGCTGGGTATTGTGTTAAAATAGTCACATCCATGATCCATTAAAACCACCATATTTAATACAGAATTAATATTATAATAATCAAACCTTGTTCTTATACAAATCATAAATACATGTACCACATTAATTTCAGCATGTTGTTATCATAATGTTATGTTAGTACTTTGTGTTACATTGTTTGTAAGCAAAAGTCATCTTACGTAAACAAACATTACATGTACATGTATGTAAAGAGTATGCGATAAGCAAAACACTCAACACCGAGTAGACCCCCACTGCATGTACATGTACTAGTACCAGTATATGAACTTTTGTTGTTTGTTTACAACATACTGCATTACCGGTATAAGCCACAGTCCACCTTGAAAAATTCCAACTGCAACCCCCCCCCCCCCTTGAATCAGACCAAATACATATTTTTGCATAATTCCATTTGCACCCCCCCCCCCCCCTTGAATCAGATGCATACCAAATACATGTTTTTGCATAATTCCATTTGCACCTCTGGTCTAATATCATATATATTCATAAACCATGGTTCTATATATTCCCGGTATGAGACCATTCAGATATTTTTACCTGAAAAATTGCATAAAATTTAACATATAGCGGTCTAACTCCAGATAAATGCACACGGCTACGGACAAGAGACCAGGACACACCGGGCTGTTCATGGTTGTTCGGCCCGGGGTGAGAACATTTTGAAAACTATACAAGAAATTCTCGAATCCGACAAACTAGACTGGCATCAACTGAAGCGTTCCTATTTTCTTGTAAATTTCAATTGGGGGAGGGGTGCGTAAGATTTTTTTTGGGATTTACAGCTGGGAGTTACCGTTAAAATCTCGAGATTAATGGGGTCTTTACGTGGTGTTATATGATGCCGACAAGTTCATTTAATGTCAAAATTACGATCAGCCAATTCGGCTGGTTAAACAACACATGTGGCGGCCCACGTCCGGAATTTTCCCGGTCTCCCGATCGGCCATGCAGTCCGCCTCTGCCCTCATGAATTTATGTGAGAAGAGTACCATCTTATTGTATACACGGCTGGTTAAACAACACATGTGGCGGCCCACGTCGGTTTCATTTGCGGCCCAAGTTGTGGTTGGGCGGCCCATACACATATACCCCCCACCCAAACCGTAAAAAAAACCCTCGGATTCTCGCTTGATAGAAAATCACGTGGAATCAGAATTTTTCCGGCCTCCGGCCCATCGGGAAATTTACCGGTCTCCCGATCGGCCAGTCCGCCTCTGCATAATAGGATCAATATTCACACTATTAGTATATTCTTGAGGAAATTTTCATAATTTGGTAACTGTTATTTCTAAATTATTATTTATTACATGTATATATGTACATATACAGTAGCTGATGTGCCTGGCTTCATCCAGGCTATTTAGGGAACAACGTTGCCTACCGGTATCAATGTATGAGTATATATCGAGGTCGCAGTCACGAACACAGTCGCACATGAAATTATACCTACCCATATAGTTCCCGGGATCAAAGTACATGTACAGTAGACCTTTGGATTACCAAATTTTAGCCAGATCAGTTGTGCAGTTTTCGAGTCTATAACACACAGACAGAAATTCCAAAATATAATCTATATATATAAAACCCGTCGTCTGTGTGTGTGTCTGTCTGTGTGTGTATAACTCGGTCACGCTTTTGGCGCGTTTATAACTTTTCAACCATGCGTCCTATGTGGCCCAAATTTGTACCCCGACCTATAGTGTGTCATAAAAGGTGACTCACCAAATTTCACGCCGATTGGTTAAAGCAAACCGGAGATCTAACATGGTCCCCAAATGCAGCATTTGCACTCAAGTAGACACTATTTCTTATGACGTTTGTCGAAATGACGTCATTGACGTCGAACACAAACCAATACTTGCTTTGCTATTGTAGGCGAAACTTCCATGCGCTCTACCAAAGCGTTGTTGGAAATTAATGTGTCAGTTCAGGTTCAGTGTGAATTTATGTTGATTTTGTCGCGGAAGTGCATGTATAGTGGGGTGTAGAGTCAAGACTCGAACGTTCTATACCGTCGTTGGGAATGGGTGGATGTAGTGGTTTGCAGAGCCAAGACTCGAACGTTCGTCGTTGGGAATGGGTGCTAATATGGTATTTTAATTTGCCAGTTGGGTTTGAACACAAGTAAAGAATGCTGTCTTTGATACGAAAGTTGTGCATTGAGTGTGGAATCGAAGGAGTACCGGAAAAACGTGGGTAGGCGGTACCCAGTGGGTACCGTGAACTCAGTAAATTTGCCGGAACTCAGTTGAAAAAAGCACATTCCCGGGACAGGACTAATAATAGGGCATACAGTGTAAACAATACTGCCGACGCTAATTAATGCTCTTTTAATCTTTCGGTTGAGTGCAAATCTGATACAAGAATAAATGTTTAAAAGATCACAATGCGCGAAGCGCACGCGTTTTAAATTCATATAATGTGCGCGAAGCGCATAAATGGGCTGCAGGCCCCTACCCCGCTAAATAAAGGTTCAGAATTGAGCCTGTTTCAGTCAGTATAGATTTAGTAAAATATCTCGATTGTTGCGTTCCATATATGTGCATGCATATACGTGGGTTGGGGAGATGATGTTGGGGGCAAAAATACAGTTTTATTGAAATAAAGTTTTCATACAAATGGGCCGCGCAATGCATGGCGAATGGACAGTCTGACCTCCCGCCAGTGGGTACCGTAAACTCAGTAAATTCGCCAAACTCAGTTAGAAAAATCACATTCTCGGGACAGGCCTAATAATAGGGCCTATAGTGTAAGTAATACTGCCGACGCTAATTAATGTTCTTTTAATCTTTCGGTTGAGTGCAAATCTGATAACAGAATAAATGTTTAAAAGATCACAATGTGCGCGAAGCGCACGCAGTTTAAATTCATATAATGTGCGCGAAGCTCACTACGAGGCTGCAGACCCCTCCCCGCTAAATAAAGGTTCCGAATAGAGTCTGTTTCAGTTAGTAGGCCCTATAGATAAAGTAAAATATCTTGATTGTTGCGTTCCATATGTGCATGCATATATATACGTGGGTTGGGGAGATGATGTTGGGGGCAAAAATACAGTTTTATTGAAATAAAGTTTTCATACAAATGGGCCGCGCAATGCATGGCGAATGGACAGTCTGACCTCCCGCCAGTGGGTACCGTAAACTCAGTAAATTCGCCAAACTCAGTTAGAAAAATCACATTCTCGGGACAGGCCTAATAATAGGGCCTATAGTGTAAGTAATACTGCCGACGCTAATTAATGTTCTTTTAATCTTTCGGTTGAGTGCAAATCTGATAAAAGAATAAATGTTTAAAAGATCACAATGTGCGCGAAGCGCACGCAGTTTAAATTCATATAATGTGCGCGAAGCTCACTACGAGGCTGCAGACCCCTCCCCGCTAAATAAAGGTTCCGAATAGAGTCTGTTTCAGTTAGTAGGCCCTATATAGATAAAGTAAAATATCTTGATTGTTGCGTTCCATATGTGCATGCATATATATACGTGGGTTGGGGAGATGATGTTGGGGGCAAAAATACAGTTTTATTGAAATAAAGTTTTCATACAAATGGGCCGCGCAATGCATGGCAACAAGCTCCCAAATGAAGGCTCCTGAATTGAGTATGTTTCGATTGGTGCATAGTAGTATTTAAATAATATACTGATTTTGTTTCGTGCAATATGTGCATGCGCATATGTAGACTGGGTGTGTAGAAATACAGTTTTAGTGAAATAAAGTGTTCCAACGCGCATCCAGTAACAAAAAAAGAGAAGCATGACCATGAAAGCGGACACTAGAAAATGACAAAGAACATTTATATACCCGTCATTTTGTGACGGGCAACCCCCTAGTCTATATATATAAAACCCGTCGTCTGTGTGTGTGTCTGTCTGTGTGTGTATAACTCGGTCACGCTTTTGGCGCGTTTATAACTTTTCAACCATGCGTCCTATGTGGCCCAAATTTGTACCCCGACCTATAGTGTGTCATAAAAGGTGACTCACCAAATTTCACGCCGATTGGTTAAAGCAAACCTGAGATCTAACATGGTCCCCAAATGCAGCATTTGCACTCAAGTAGACACTATTTCTTATGACGTTTGTCGAAATGACGTCATTGACGTCGAACACAAACCAATACTTGCTTTGCTATTGTAGGCGAAACTTCCATGCGCTCTACCAAAGCGTTGTTGGAAATTAATGTGTCAGTTCAGGTTCAGTGTGAATTTAGGTAACGAATGTTGATTTTGTCGCGGAAGTGCATGTATAGTGGGGTGTAGAGTCAAAACTCGAACGTTCTACCGTCGTTGGGAATGGGTGGATGTAGTGGTTTGCAGAGCCAAGACTCGAACGTTCGTCGTTGGGAATGGGTGCTAATATGGTATTTTAATTTGCCAGTTGGGTTTGAACACAAGTAAAGAATGCTGTCTTTGATACGAAAGTTGTGCATTGAGTGTGGAATCGAAGGAGTACCGGAAAAAACGTGGGTAGGCGGTACCCAGTGGGTACCGTGAACTCAGTAAATTCGCCGGAACTCAGTTGAAAAAAGCACATTCCCGGGACAGGCCTAATAATAGGGCCTACAGTGTAAACAATACTGCCGACGCTAATTAATGCTCTTTTAATCTTTCGGTTGAGTGCAAATCTGATACAAGAATAAATGTTTAAAAGATCACAATGCGCGAAGCGCACGCGTTTTAAATTCATATAATGTGCGCGAAGCTCATAAAGGGGCTGCAGGCCCCTACCCCGCTAAATAAAGGTTCAGAATTGAGCCTGTTTCAGTCAGTATAGATTAAGTAAAATATCTCGATTGTTGCGTTCCATATATGTGCATGCATATACGTGGGTTGGGGAGATGATGGTGGGGGCAAAAATACAGTTTTATTGAAATAAAGTGTTCATACAAATGGGCCACGCAGTGCAGGGCGTGTGATCAATAGGCTGCATGTTGAATACAGGGTCCGTTTAAAATGTGCTGCAAGCTCCCTATTTATGTGCGCGAAGCTCACGCAGTTTAAGATCATATAACGTGCGCGAAGCGCAGAAAGGGGCTGTACATAGGCTCCTCCCCTCTAAATAAAGATTCCGAATTGAGCATGTTTCAGTTAGTATAGATAAAGTAAAATATTTTGATTGTTGCGTTCCATATGTGCATGCATATACATGGGTCGGGGAGATGGGGGTGGGGGTAAAAATACAGTTTTATTGAAATAAAGTGTTCATACAAACGGGCCGCGCAGTGCAGGCGTGTGATCATTATGCGGCATGCTGAATACAGGTTCCAAAGGGGGTCCGTTCAAAATATGCAGCAAGCTTCCGAATGTAGGCTCCTGAATTGAGTATGTTTCAGTTGTTGCATAGTATTTAAATAATATACTGATTTTGTTTCGTTGCGCATATATATGTGGACTGGGTGTGTAGAAATACAGTTTTACTGAAATAAAGTGTTGCAATGCGCATCCAGTAACAAAAAGGAGAAACATGACAATTTCATGTGTCCATGAACGCGGACACTAGAAAATAACAAAGAAAAATTATATACCCGTCATTTTGTGAATAAGTTCAATAAAGTGTTCCCGCGCGCCTCCGGTGAAAAAGAAGTATGACCAATCCATTACTAACATAGAAAATATAACGTGTTCATGGCCGCGGAGACCAGAAACGAAGAACATTTATATACCCGTAATTTTGACGGGCAATCCCCTTGCACCAATTAATATATCAATACATGTAAATAATCAATTTAAGTTACCACACTTTGAAGTTGTGAAACGCTTTCTTATGAGGTATGTAAATTTCCCCAAAGCGCCCAATCGAGCGTTACGCGCCTTGTGTACAATGAATCACTCATACCGGCGTTGGATACTTTACTCAGTTGCGGCAAGGATCATAAATAACAGGATGGCTCACCCAATCATATTTGTGTAATCGTCTTGGTAGAGTTATCGATCCTCCTGGTAGGACAGGCGCCGTATTTGAAATGGCAAATACACGAGGAATACAGAAATCGAATGAATGTTTTTTGTATCAAATGACTCGCCGGCCACCTAGAGCCTGTAAAGGTAAACTGAAGTGATCTATATATTCACCGAGTATTAATCTTGGTGATTGTTACGTTTATTTCATTTTAATAACGGTTGTTGACTTTATTCTGATTTATTTTAATCGGTCTGTCAGTGTCAAATTCCGACGAATACGAGTGAATGGAAATACTGGTACATCGTTTTTGGTCAACATTCTCAACCAAAAGCAAGGAAAACTACCCAACCACTTTAATAACTTTTAAAGAATGTTTTTAACTTTTATTTTTGTTTACATTTTTACGTTGTCTTTAAATTTATCTGCAGTCTGTGTTGACCAGCGTGTGTGTGGGCGCAATGTGCCTGCATATGTGGCACTGTGACTATTGGTTTAGTACATGGAAATTTCAAATTCGTCCTTTCACTTTTTATCTTATTTGTAGAACTCATCTATTGGATCACAAATCTGAAAACCTTTTTTTCAGTTTAGTTTATATAGGCTAATTATTGTTTGAGTTATAGACATTTTTGTACTTTTGTATCAAATTCAGATGGACACTCCATTTGTATTTATTCATCCTGAATCTTCCACTTAATTTTACATGGTAGTGTTCCCCAAATCAACACAATTCATAGTATCTGCATGCAGTTGCAATAGAGCATTTCTAAAGTTTAATATGTGTTCAATTGTCCAATCAGAAATATTAGGCCATGTCAAATTATAAAATGGTGATATCATATTCACAGCTGGAGAACATGATCCCCCCCCCCCACAAAATATGTTGATTCTTTAATGCAGTAAAGCCTACCGCGGTGTGGTCAACTTAGTCAAATTTGTCATTATTACATTAATAGGAAATGTCATATTTGATATCTTGTAACTCAGTCAGTATATCCATCCCCTCATACCTTGATATTTGCACAACATATTAATTCATATGACACATTAGTGATTAAGTTGATTATAACTGTTGATCTGTTGTGAAGCAATTTCTCTTATTATATGTAAAATATGTTTGCCCTATCATGACATGCATGGGTCCTTGGAATCCACTTAATTTGACATTTGTAAAAATGTGTATAGATCAAGTTTTTTTTAAACATTTGGTCTAGTTTCTGTATGTATGCCTACTATGAGTCTTTCACTATAAATTCATTGATATATATTTACATACCCCTAATATCTCTTCCGATTTCCCCATAGCGTCACGGTAGAAAAAGAGTCTTTTCAACTTACCACGCGCAGGTGACCACCGTTCGCGCACCAATAGGCGTGTCCAAAACCGGCGGTGCAAACATTATCGTATATGTTGGCGAACGCTCATTGGTGCGCCGCATATTTGGGACACGCCTATTGGTGCTCGACTGGTGGTGATCTGCGCGTGGTCATTTGAAAAGACTCTTTGTCAAAACCACCGCCTGTTTGTACTGATCCCATATACACACTGCGCGTAATTAATTCTTTAATTTTATTGACGCCCCTTTGTGTTACTCAATGCCCTAAGCAGCGTAACGCCTGTTTGTACTTATCCCCTATACATACTGCGCGTAATTAATCTCTATTCATTGATCGACGCCCCTTTGTGTTACTCATTGCACTAAGTAGCGTAACGCCTGTTTGAGCCACTTTGGAATAATTACATATATGTTCTTATGGTCTCTGCTTAACCCGACCAGTTTTATATTTTGTTTGTCATCGTCACATGCTCCGTTTCATTTGCCAATTGAGCATGCATATAAGTGAAGGAAGTCGGTGTTGTTGCTTTCTGTGGGCGTTTAGTGCAAGTTGGTGTCACATGTGATATATCCATGCGTGGAACGATCAATTTGCACCAATATATATCAATAAATATTCGAAATAAGTTATCACACTTGGGAGTTGTGAAACGCTTTTATACCGTTCCCGCTAAACCCGACCACTTTTATTTTTCGTTTCTCTGTTTTCTTTGCCAATTAAGTGTGATTATAAGTAATGGGTGTCGACTTTGTTTCTGCTTTTAGAGTAGGCCTATCAGTGCAATTGGTGTCATGTGTGACTACCCATGCGTGGGACGATCAACTTGCACCAATATATGTCAATAAATTCTCGAATTGAATTATCATACCAAGACATTGTGAAGTGCTCTTATCGTCCCCACTAAACCCGACCAGCTTTTTTTCGCTTGCCATCGTCTGCTTACTCAGTTACTCAACTTGCTGCTAGATGTTACTCAATACATTGGTCCACCACGATGATTCGATTTTGATCAGTTTGTGCAAGTTAAATGTACGTTAATCAAGTATTTTGCTGCCTTAAGTTTTCCAATTATTTTCCCAGTAGGCCTATTGGCAGTATTGTACGTAATTTGTACGTCTGTTTTATCAAATCGTGAGTTTTAATTTAACTCATTTATTCAAACATACATGTATTACTTAATATAAATTAATGATTATTCATAGTTACAAAGAGATAATGTTTAAGTTATCCCAGTTTAATGTGGTAGCAAAGTTTAATTATATCTCCAATGCAATGTTAAAATCATAAAAATGGTGAATAAAGTATTTCACAATTCATTTGAAAGGCTTTGGTGTTTTTCTTGGCTTCGTTGGTTTTTATATCAAGCTCCTTTTTATACTTTAATATGTGTTAACCGTCCATATACATATGCAGCCATAATGTGATATTATTATGAATTATGTATTAAAAGTTCTTGATAAATTTACAGTTCTTTGTTATCACTCTCTTGCAACCGTCCGACAATGGGAATTCACTTCACACACCCTCCCAACCTTGCGACGTGAATCAACCTTTTATCCTTGTGTATGGGTGGCGACTAATAATATTCCTATTTTATTGCATGCATTTTAAATACCATCCATAAGCTTTTGATGCCCAGTGATAACAATGCAATAATCACACGTGTGTGGATGTTATTTAAAATAAGAATATGCATTAACCTGTGTATAATTGCCACACATATACCCATACCCTTACAAGGAGTAGCACATTATAGTACTTGCATGAGTGGACGTTATCTTAACTGCGAGCATCAACATAAAAATGCTATTACAGTGACAGTCACCACCCATACGCTTGCCACGTGTATTAACTTTCTCTTATCCTTGCCTGGCATCAGCCCATTTGCTTGGGATGTCCAGCAATAGCACAATGTAATATTCGCAAGCATGTGTGATTAATTTAAATTTAAAATGCGTGCATTAAAATAAAATATTACAGTCATCGTCTATACATATTAGCACTTTGAAATACTCGCATGCGTGTGGATGCTATTTAAAATAAGAATGTTCTACAGTCACGCATGCGACGTTTGCGAAACTATTTAGTCATCGTCTTTATATTATGCGACTTGCATTAGCCATTAGCACTTCGAGATAATCGCATGCGTGTGGATGCTATTTAACATAAGAATTTTCTCCAGTCACAACCCAAACACATGCGACGTTTGTGAAACATTTTAGCCTTACCTCACACCAGTCCATACGATTGCGACGTCCGAGAATGGCACAATATAATATAGTCATGCATGTAGATGCAATTTATCGTGAATCAAAATATAAATGGTACATGTATTACAGTCACCACGCATATTCCTCCGATGTGTATTACACTTTCTACCCTTACCTCACATAATACGCAGTAACATTCTGGGTGGCCGTGACTGATAATAATTTTATTTTAATGAACACTTTTCAAATAACAACCGTATGCTTGCGATGTACAATAATGAAATACCCGCGTTAACCGTCCATATACATCTGCAACGATAATGTGATATTAATTTTATTATGAATGATGTATTAAACGTTATTGATACATTTACAGTTCTTTATTATCACTCGCTTGCAACCGTCCGACAATGGGAATTCCATTCACATCCCATCCCAACCTTGCGACGTGCATCAACCTTTTATACTTGCGTATGGGTGGTGACTAATAATATTCTCATTTTAATTTAAATACCATCCATATGCTTTTTATGCCAAGTAATAGCACAATGCAATAACCACACCTGTGTGGATGTTATTTAAAATAAGAATATGCATTAACCTGTGTATTATTCCCACACATATAGCCATACCCTTGCAATGTCAATGAGTAGCACATTATAGTACTTGCATGAGTGGACGTTATTTTAATTGCGAGCATCAAAATAAAAATACTATTACAGTCACCGCCCATACGCTTGCTACCTTCTTGATAATAATATTCTTATTTTAATGAACACTTCTCAAATAACAACTATATGCTTGCGATGTACAAGAATATGATAATTTAATACTTGCACTCACACTAGCCAGCAATAAGATTACGAGGCCCGGGACTGTCGCAATAAAACGCTTAGAATAACAATCGATATTGATATTATTTCGAATATTTTACCCTCCATTGTTCTATTTTAAGAACAGACCATTCAAGCGATACCATATATAGCGATATTGGTTATAGAGTGTTCCGATAGCTATGGTTCGAACGTAAAGCGCCCCAGATAGATTGTTTGTATCGTCTTATTATACAGTTAAAAGCGACAATGAGTCTAATTAGCGTTTATTTCCGACAAAGCTACACAATAACATTTATGGTCTTTGTTAACAGTAACAACTATTGATCGTTATATAAACAACCACACGGTTTAGACAAGGAACTATTCTAAATATACACTCAATATTAATCGAAAGAAGCATTTTCGGATAGGAGACTTTGGTTCATATCTAATATTTTATACCCCGGCAACTATATAATACAAGTTTACTAAGAGATAGACCACATTTAACATTGTTTATACTTGCCACCCATCAGCCCATACGCTTGCGATGTACATACATAGCAGATTGTTATATTAGCATCGTGCGGATGCTATTTAAATTGAGAAAATTAAGAATGAGAATATTATTAAAGTTACCGCCCATACACATCCTTGCCTTTAACCTGCCCATACGCTTGCGATATAGAGGGATATCACAATACAATACTCGCAAACGTGTTGGTGCTATTTAAAATGAGTTCATTAAAACAATAATAGTGCAGTCACCACCTACACGCTTGCAATGTGTATCAATCTGTCTATTCTTGCCTCACATTTGCCCATACGATTCGACGTCTAGGAATAGCAAAATGTAATAGACGCATGTGTGTAGATGCTATTTAAATGCGTGAAGTAAAATAGAATAGTATTCCAGTCACCACGCATATACTTCCGATGTGTATTACATTTTCTACCCTTGCCACATATCATACGCTTGCGACATGCAGTAAGCTTTTACCCTTGCGTATGCGTGATGACTATTAATATTATTACTTTAATGCACACATTTCAAATAACAACCATACGGTTGCGAGGTCATGAATATCACAATATAATACGCTGATGCTATTCAAATGCGAAAATTTAAAAATGAAAATTATTAAGGTTGCACGCATACGCTGCCGACGTATATTAACATTTGTATCCTTGCCTCGGATGTATTGCAGGAACGTGGAAGCTATTTAATATTTAAAATGCGTGTATTAGAATACATATAGTATTACAGACACCACATATACGCTTGCGACATGTATTATCCGTTTTATCACCCCTGCCCATACGATTGTGATATACAGGACTATCACAATGTAATACTCGCAAACGTGTTTGTGCTATTTAAAATATGTGCATTACAATTAAAATATTGCAGTCACCACACACACGCATTCTATGTTGTATTATTGCCTCACATATATACATAGGCTTGCGACGTCCAGGAATAGCTCAATGTAATACACGATGCTATTTAATTTAAATGCTTGAATTAAAATAAAAGCAGTAATAGTCACCACGCATAGCCCGGAAACTATATAATACATGTTTACTAAGAGATAGACCATATTTAACATATTTTATCTTTGCCTCCTATCAGCCCATACGCTTGCGATGTACAGAAATAGCAGATTGTTATATTAGCATCATGCGGATGCCATTTAAATTGAGAAAATTAAAATGAGGATATTATTAAAGTCACCGCCCATTCACATCCAACGTGTATCTCCCTTTTATTCTTTCGTGCGCCTGCCCATACGCTTTCGATATACAGGCATATCACAATGCAATACTCGCAAACGTGTTGGTGCTATTTAAAATGCGTTCATATATTAATAATAATAGTGCAGTCACCACCCATACGCTTGCGAGGTGTAGTAATCTTGCGACGTCCCGGAATAGCTCAATGTAATTCACGATGCTATTTAATTTAAATGGGTTAATAAATTTTTTTATTTAAATGCGTGAATTAAAATAAAAACAGTAATAGTCACCACGCATATACTTTCGATGTGTATTACACTTTCGACTATTGTCTCGCATCATACGCTTGCGATGTGCAGTAACCTTTTATCCATGTGAATGGGTGGTGACTGTAATAGCATTCTTACTTTAATAAACCTATTTTAAATAGCATCCATACATTTGCGATGTCCAGGAATAGCATAATGTAATACCCGCCAGCATGTATGCTCAATTAAAATGAGTGCATTAAAATAAAACAGCATTACAGCCACTACACATTGGAATCCGATGTCTATTACACTTGCTACCCTTGCGTATAGTGAGTAATGATATTCCTATTTGAATGCACACATTTCAAATAACAATAATACGCTTGCGATGTCCAGGAATAGCATACAGTAATGCTCGCAAGCATGTGGTTGCTATTTTAAATGCGTGCTTGAATACAAATAGTATTAGTCATCGCTTATACGCTGGCGACGTGCATTGTTCGTTTTATCCTTGACTCGCATCTGAAAATATAAGTAATCACCCATGCGATTGCGACGTGTATTAGCCATTTTATCCTTGCCTAACAAATGTCCATACGCTTGGGATGTCAATGAATATCACATTGTAATACTCGCATACGTATGGGCACTATTTAAACTGCGAGCATCAAAATATAAATACTATTTAAATCACCGACCATACACGTACTTCCGGCGTGTATTACCTGTTTTACCATTGTATTGCATATGCCCGTACACTTTCTTGCCCATGAATAGCACATTGTAATACGAACGAGTGTGAACGCTATTTAAATTCAATTATTAAATTTAAGTGAGCTGAAAACGTTTAATATTGAACACAAACATTAAGTGTTTTATTTACATTAAATATTTTTTCAGCATACACTAAATTAAATTTAAGTAATTTAAACTTCATACACAATGCACTGAATTAATCACATTCATATGGATTGTTGCTCTGAAAAGTTGTTTTACATTGGGTACAAATTTGCCGACGCAATTTAATCCACCGCATGGTCCATAGTATCCAATGTCAATGAATTTGTCGATCGATATGCAGACCAAAGTGTTCCCATTTGGGTCTATATCTCCATATATTATAATGTAACCTGTTTCTATTTCCTTCATGAATGAAAATATACACGATCGAAGAAAGAGGTTGGCCAGAGAGAGAAAGCGAAGGCAGCGGGCACAAGAAACCGAGACACATGTTGCTGCTAAACGACAAGCTGATGCACAGTATAGGCGTATTCGGTTACAAAATGAAAGCCAAGAAAATGGCGACAGGAGACGAACTAATGCACGACAAATGGCAGCCGATAGAAACGAAACACAAGAAGAGACAGAAAATAGAAGGAATGAGAATAGATTACAAACAGAAGAATCGCGAGCCGCCGAAACACCAGAAGAGACAGAAATTAGAAGGACGGCAAATAGTTTACAAACATCAGCAGCACGAGCCACCGAAACATCAGAAGATACACAAATTAGAAGGACGGCAGATAGATTACAAACATCAGCAGCACGAGCCACCGAAACATCAGAAGATACACAAATTAGAAGGACGGCAGATAGATTACAAACATTAGCAGCACGAGCCACCGAAACATCAGAAGATACACAAATTAGAAGGACGGCAAATATATTACAAACAGCAGAAGCTCGAGTCGCCGAAATACCAGAAGAGACCGACAATCGAAGAATGGCAAATAGATTACAAACAGCAGAAGCTCGAGCCGCCGAAACACAAGAAGAGACCGACAATAGACGGGCAGCAGATCGCACACGAGCAGAAACAAGACGCCAAAATGAAACGATTATTGCCAGTAACATAACATTTCGTGAAAATGACTTTAACCAACACACATGTGGAGACATGAACATATTGTGTCAACATTGTCAGTCTCTTAACTTCCACGCCGAACGACCAACTGACGGTAATTTCAATAATTGCTGCCACAAAGGGAAAGTATTACTCCCCACAAGAAGAGAAGTACCAGTTCTGCTGAAGACCCTGTTTACGGACCATGAGCATGCATATCACTACAATTTTAAACAGAATATTAGATCTTACAATTCAGCTGTATCCTTTGCTTCAATGGGTGCGCAGATTGCCGAACCAGTCGGTCGAGGTCCATATTGCTTTAAAGTTCATGGTCAGATCTATCACCGTACATCTCATATGCATCCGGATGGAGATGGACCCAGACAATTCGCGCAGCTGTATGTGGTTGATTCGGCTGAAGCTCATCGAGTCAGAATGAACAATGTCGCGAATCAAAGATGCCTGGCAGAACTCATGCATGACATTGACCAAGTCATTAGGGATCATAATGTTTTTGCAGCTGCATACCGAACATTGGGTGAGGTAGAGAAAGAAGAACAAGAGCGTGCTATCAATGAACATATGACAATTCCAACTGTTAACATGACGTTCAGACGTGACCGAACTGCGGACAGACGGCGATACAATTTACCCACCGTAGATGAAGTTGCCATGATTTTCAGAAATACTGATGGAGAACCACCATTCGAACGGGATTTCCGTGTGTACCCACGTGATGCAAATGCGCAGATCATAAATCTAAACATTCTGAGTCCCAATTTAGACCCAATGACATACCCGTTGTTCTACCCATATGGTGAAGCGGGTTGGCAACCACGCATGCCGATCAACATGGCCGGACGAGAGAACGCACGCCGCACTGCTGTTAGTATGTTGCAATACAAGACAGCACAAACAGCAGTGCGAGCAGAAGAGTTCAACCCTATATTATATGGTGGCAAGTTGTTCCAACAATGGGTTTCCAGGATATGCGAACAGTAGATGGTGTTGTGTATGAGACATTTCGTGAAGCAGCCGACCAGAGGAATTTGCTGAGCGATGATCGTGAATGGGAAAGGTGTTTGGGTGAAGCTGCGGCCATCCAAATGCCATGCCAACTGAGGCAAACATTTGCATTTATCTGCGTATTTAACCAACCGAGAGAACCAGCTGCTCTATATCTGAAATTCCAAGACGAGTTTATCCAGGATTTGGCCAGAAGCAATACACACGAGGTTGCTGTTAGCAAAGCATTGATAGACATCGAGAAAACGCTGAGAGCTCATGGAACTCGGTGCTCAGATATAGGGTTACCGGATCCGGGTCCTGTTATTAACTATGAACATCAATTTGACCAAACGGATGAGGCCACTAACGCTGAAGAGCTTATACAGAGCTTGAATCCTATGCAGCGTGAAGCTTTTGATCGAGTGATAAATTCCCTTTCAGATGACACTGCGCCTCACAGGTTTTTCTTCATCGATGGTCCAGGCGGTACCGGCAAAACGTACTTATACAATGCATTAATGGCCTTTCTCCGGGGTAGAGGTCAGGTCGTGTTACCATTCGCCACTACTGGAATTGCAGCTGATTTGATGAAAGGTGGTCGAACTGCTCATAGTGGATTTCGTTTACCTGTTCCGATACTTGACACCTCGACATCAGGAATGAAAATTCCCTCAACTGAATCGCGACGTTTACACTCATCTGCGCTGATTATCGTCGACGAGGCGTCAATGCTGTCCACAAATGCACTTCGGATCATTGAAATGCTTCTGCGGGACATAATGGCAAATGAGCACCCGTTTGGACGCAAGGTGTTACTCTTAGGAGGTGATTTCCGCCAGACTGCCAATGTTATACCAAGAGGATCAACAACTGCCATAATAGAATCGTGTATAAAGAGTTCCCATCTGTGGAGGTATGTGCAGGTTATTCACCTCAATGTTAATATGAGGGCAATAGGACAAGAGCAGTATACCGATTGGATTCTTGGCATCGGCGATGGGGTATTAAGCAATGATGTGGGCCTCCAGGAGGATATTGTGCAGATTCCCCAATCAATGGGTGTTGATTCAGATGTTGTTACGGAAATTTATGGCCAAACGCTGACATGTGATAACGAGGATGACATTATGGAAATAGCATCGAGAATAATCCTAACGCCGAAGAATAAGGATGCACTTGAAATTAACAATGATGTTCTTGCGCTCATACCTGGCGACATTAAAGAGTATTTGAGTGCAGACTCAATTGTATCAGACGATGATCAAACAGGAGTACATTTCCCCGTCGAGTTCTTAAACCACCAGACTCCGTCAGGCATGCCACCACATATACTACATTTAAAGCGCGGCGCCATCATCATGCTTATCCGAAATCTAAACCCTCCAAAGGGTTTGCTGAATGGGACCCGCTTGATTGTGAAGGAGCTACATGAACACTTCATCCATGCAGAAATCCTCAGTGGCAGCAATAAAGGGGAAAATGTTTTTATACCCAGAATAGACATAGCACCCAGTGACACAAATCTTCCGTTTGTCATGAAGAGGCGACAGTTTCCCGTGATTCCCGCCTTTGTGATAACCATAAACAAATCACAAGGTCAGTCGTTTACCAGGGTTGGATTATATCTACCGAAACCAGTTTTTGCCCACGGACAGTTATATGTCGCTCTCAGCAGGACGCGGGATGCAGGGCATATGAAAATCCAGATGTCTCCCCAGCCGAACCAGGGTCAGATGTTAAACGATGAAAGACTGTTCACTAGGAACGTCGTAATCAAAGAACTCTTGTAACGACCAAGGTCGTGATCCGAGAATACAGAGATCGTTCTATTAATTTGAATGGTGGAAATGTTTTGGGAATGCCAAGATCGAGAACTTCTAACTTCAAACGTCAGACAATGTCAGTTATCAACGACCATGTGACTGGTGTGGCCGCCAGTTGCTCTCATATAGCGATATAGTTGGAACATATTTATCGGCACAAAACACGTATGTACATGTAAATGACAGCGCCCGACGTTTGAAGTTAGACGATTCCCATACATTATTTACCAAGATTCGCATACTCTATTTTGTCAAATCCTATGCCATGCACCGACAAGTGGGTCATTAAACGGAAATAAGCTCCAATTGAATACATTCTGTTTGGCCTGATCCAGTAATCGGGGCGACTCAACTACATTTATAGCGCAATTCACTATTAATCAATCGAGACTCCACTTCTCCGTGAATGGCTATGGATAGGTATTGTTTGTTGTAATTCTGTTCGGCTCTCCGTGCCATATATGACACGATTGGAAGAATACAAATATATATGTATTAATTTTGCTCTCTAAACCTCTCTATTGTCCGACTCTAAACTGCCATTGCCCAAACGGAAAACAATTATCGTAATTTTCAGTAAGTTGTATACCGCGCGTCGTACACCATTGACCTAACAACAACATATTATTGAACATGCAGCTGGGAATAATACAGAGATCGCGTCAGTGAGAATCCAGTTTCCTATCAAGCGAACCATTTCAAATAGGAATGATCATTTATTCATGCGCGCGCACTTTATGACGAACATGTATATACCCGTCATTTTGTGACGGGCAACCCCCTAGTATCTATATATATAAAACCCGTTGTCTGTGTGTGTGTGTGTCTCTGTGTGTGTGTATAACTCGGTCACGCTTTTGGCGCGTTTATAACTTGTTAACCATGCATCCAATGTGGCCCAAATTTGCACCACGGCCTATATTGTGTCATAAAAGGTGACTCACCAAATTTCACGCCGATTGGTCCAAGCAAACCTGAGATCTAACATGGTCCCCAAATGCAGTATCTGCACTCAAGTATAGACACTATTTCTTATGACGTTTGTCCAAATGACGTCATTGACGTCGAACGCAGTACAACACTTGCTTTGCTATTGTAGGCGAAACTTCCATGCGCTCTACCAAAACGTTGTTGGAAATAGGCGCTAAATTAATGTGTGAGTTCAGGTTCATTGTGAATTTAGATAACGAATGTTGATTTTGTCGCGGAAGTGCATGTATAGTGGGGTGTAGACAAGACTCGAACGTTCTACCGTCGTTGGGAATGGGTGGATGTAGTGGGGTGCAGAGTCAAGACTCGAACGTTCGTCGTTGGGCATGGGTGCTAATATAGTATTTTAATTTGCCAGTTGGGTTTAAACATAAGTAATAATGCTGTCTTTGATACGAAAGTTGTGCATTGAATGTAGTATCGAAGGAGTACCGGTATACACGGAAGATGGCGAGTGGACAGGCTGACCTCCCGCCAGTGGGTACCGTGAACTCAGTAAATTCGTCAAACTGAGTTAGAAAAATCTCATTCCCGGGACAGGCCTAATAATAGGGCCTACAGTGTAAACAATACTGCCGACGCTAATTAATGTTCTTTTAATCTTTCGGTTGAGTGCAAATCTGATAAAAGAATAAATGTTTAAAAGATCACAACGTGCGCGAAGCGCACGCAGTTTAAATTCATATAATATGCGCGAAGCTCACTAAGGGGCTGCAGACCCCTCCCCCGCTAAATAAAGGTTCCGAATAGAGCCTGTTTCAGTTAGTAGGCCCTAGATAAAGTAAAATATCTTGATTGTTGCGTTCCATATGTGCATGCATATACGTGGGTTGGGGAGATGATGGTGGAGGCAAAAATACAGTTTTATTGAAAAAAAGTGTTCATACAAATGGGCCGCACAGTGCAGGGCGTGTGATCATTAGGCTGCATGCTGAATACAGGTTCCAAAGGGGGTCCGTTTAAAATGTGCTGCAAGCTCCCTATGTGTGCGCGAAGCTCACGCAGTTTAAGATCATATAATGTGCGCGATGCTCAGAAAGGGGCTGTAGACCCCTCCCCGCTAAATAAAGTCTCCCGAATTGAGCCTGTTTCAGTATAGATAAAGTACAATATTTTGATTGTTGAGTTCCATATGTGCATGCATATACATGGGTTGGAGAGATGGGGTGGGGGTAAAAAATACAATTTTATTGAAAAGTGTTCATACAAATGGATCGCACAGTGCAGGTGTATGATAATTAGGCGGCATGCGGAATACAGGTTCCAAAGTGGGTCCGTTCAAAATGTGCAACAAGATCCCGAATGAAGGCTCCTGAATTGAGTATGTTTCAGTTGGTGCATAGTAGTATTTAAATAATATACTGATTTTGTTTCGTTCAATATGTGAATGCGCATATGTAGACTGGGTGTGTAGAAATACAGTTTTAGTGAAATAAAGTGTTCCAACGCGCATAAAGTAACAAAAACGAGAAGCATGACCATTCCATGTGTCCATGAACACTAGAAAATGACAAAGAACATTTACATACCCGTCATTTTGTGACGGGCAACCCCCCTAGTCTATATATATAAAACCCGTCGTCTGTGTGTGTGTGTGTGTATCTGTGTGTGTGTGTATAACTCGGTCACGCTTTTGGCGCGTCTATAACTTTTCAACCATGCGTCCAATGTGGCCCAAATTTGTACCACGACCTATAGTTTGTCATAAAAGGTGACTAACCAAATTTCACACCGATTGGTCAAAGCAAACCTGAGATATAACATGGTCCCCAAATGCAGAATTTGCACTCAAGTAGACACTATTTCTTATGACGTTTGTCGAAATGACGTCATTGACGTCGAACGCAAACCAACACTTGCTTTGCTATTGTAGGCGAAACTTCCATACGCTCTACCAAAGCGTTGTTGGAAATAGGCGCTAATTAAATGTGTCAGTTCAGGTTCAGTGTGAATTTAGGTAACGAATGTTCATTTTGTCGCGGAAGTGCATGTATAGTGGGGTGTAGAGTCATGACTCGAACGTTCTACCGTCGTTGGGAATGGGTGGTTGTAGTGGTGTGCAGAGTCAAGACTCGAACGTTCGTCGTTGGGAATGGGTGCTAATATGGTATTTTAATTTGCCAGTTGGGTTTGAACATGAGTAAAGAATGCTGTCTTTGATACGAAAGTTGTGCACTGAGTGTGGAATCGAAGGAGTACCGGTATACTCGGAAGATGGCGAATGGACACAGTCTGGCCTCCCGCCAGTGGGTACCGCGAACTCAGTAAATTCGACGGAACTCAGTTAGATAAATCACATTCCCGAGCCGGGACTAATAATACAGTGTAAACACTACTGTCGACGCTAATTAATGCTCTTTTAATCTTTCGGTTGAGTGCAAAGATCAAAATGTGCGCGAAGCGCACAAAGTTAAAGATCATATAATGCGCGCGAAACTCACAAGGGGCTATAGGCCCCTTCCCCGCAAAATAAAGGTTCCGAATTGGGCCTGTTTCAGTTAGTATATAGATAAAGTAAAATATCTTGATTGTTGCGTTCCATATGTGCATGAATATACGTGGGTTGGGGAAATTGGGGTGGGGGTAAAAATACAGTTTTATTGAAATAAAGTGTTCATACAAATGGGCCGCGCAGTGCAGGGCGTGTGGTCATTACAGGTTCCAAAGTGGGTCCATTTAAAATGTGCTGTAAGTTCCCTATATGTGCGCGAAGCTCACGCAGTTTAAGATCATATAATGTGCGCGAAGCGCAGAAAGGGACTGTATGCCCATCCCCCGCTAAATAAGGATCCCGAATTGAGCCTGTTTCAGTATATAGATCAAGTAAAATATCTTGATTGTTGCTTTCCATACGTGCATGCATATACATGGGTTGAGGAGATGGGGTGGGGGTAAAAATACAGTTTTATTGAAATAAAGTTTTCATACAAATGGGCCGCACAGTGCAGTGCGTGTGATCATTAGGCGGCATGCTGAATACAGGTTCCAAATGGGGTCCGTTCAAAATGTGCCGCAAGCTCCCGAATAAAGGCTCCTGAATTGAGTATGTTTCAGTTGGTTTATAGTAATATTTAAATAATATGCTGATTTTGTTTCGTTCAATATGTGCATGCGCATATGTGGACTTGGTGTGTAGAAATACAGTTTTTAGTGAAATATTTATTTAAAGTGTTCCAATGCGCATCCAGTATAACAAAAAAGAGAAGCATGACCATTCCATGTGTCCATGAACGCGGACAGTAGAAAATAACAAAGAACATGTGTATGTATAGGCTAGGCCTACCCGTCATTTTGTGACGGGCAACCCCCTAGTAATATAATAGACCAAGTGATGTGACTGACTTCTTCCGCTCTATTTTCAAATGCGCACCTCGAAATTTGCAACCAGTGAACGAGATTTTAACAAACAAAACACACCAATGGTTAAACGCCGACAAGACTATTCACCGATGTATCTTTCTCAGCAGTGATACGATTAGGATTACACTTCCGAGTTTGAACCTTTAGGTGGGCACTGAATGGAATCAGGATAGGCAGGTCCGGTCTGCGCATGCGCAGTTTTTAATGTAATAATATTTTGTCAAATAAAACTGAGCGTTCCGCTTAACTAAAGTTCCGTAAACCATACGGTCAATTTGATCAGCTAGACAACGCATTGTGCGTGTTTGACCCAAACTAGAACAGTTGTGGAAGTGTTCGATCCTCTTGTCGTGCGCGTCAAAAAATGACACATGCATATACCGGACCTGCCTATCCTGATTCCATTCAGCCTTTTCTGAAACTTTAAGCGAGTCTGATGAGCATGCGCTCTCAGATGCGGAAGTCGACCAATTAGGTTGGCGATTATCGCAATACGATAGGGGAACACTCCGACGTTCGTACTCAGATATCACCAATTTTTGTACCTACCGTAGCTTGCCTGTTCTGGGTTTCACAGGAAAATGGCTAATTTGATTCTGTTTGTTGTTATATATATATATATATATCACCTCGTTTTAATATTATTCTTTTAAGTTTTTCATAAAAAATAAAATAAAACAAGCCGAAGATGATTTGTTTAAAACGTCTGAACCATGAAACTGGCGATGTTATCATCATACGTTATACTTGTGATAGTTACGTTACGCACAATGTGTTCCCCTACTAGTATCGTATTGCGATAATCGCCAACCGACTAATTACCATGATCAGATTCACCGGGATTGTTGATGTTATCATCATGTGGACTAAATGTACAATATAAACAAATGTTTTTATTTCTGTTTCTGTTGCCACACTTGGAATTAAACGTGTGCATACCAATATACCATTATACTTGTGTTTGTCTTTATTCAGTAATAATTTCATCGATGTTAATTTGAATTGTGCTCCCTCAAAAAAGGCGCGCGCAAATCCCAAAAGCTCCGAGCGATATATCGGGCACCTACGTTTTCCAAATTCGAAGGACTGCAGAAGTTCCGAAAACCAACCAACGTCAAATGAAGGACAATAAAAAACAACTAACGAAAAAACACACTGGCTGACGAATGGTGGCAAATGCCCGATAAATGACGATGACAAATGACAAAAAACAACAAAGCAAAATACTGACCGACAACGAAAAATGACTGATGACGAAAAACAAACGGCCAATGACTATTAAACACGATATCGAACGATCGATGACCAAAAATTACTGATGACGAAAAAACAAACGGCCAACGATAAACACAATGTCGAATGATCGACGACGAAAAATGTCTGGACGACAAACACATCGACCCAGGCCTGCAGGTTTCAAAATTATGTGTAACCTATGGTACATGTATTTTTCGTTCGCCTGGTTTGTGCTTTAATAGGCAATCCTAGTCGAAAATCTACGGGATATAATGTACCCTGCTGGACAAAACTAGTTTCCACTTAACCACAGTGCAGTTAGTAATAGTATTGCCACCGTGGCCAAAATGCAACTACATTGTACGCCGCGGCTCCACTGGATAACTACAGTTGGGTCGCAGTGTACTTGCAACGAAAAACACGACTGATGACAAATAAACAAAGGATGAAAACGAATGACCAACAATAAACACGACGACAAACTACCAAGGACGAAAAACGATAGTCGATAGACGACAACCAAACAGGAATGACGACAAACGTACACACTGACTGTGGGCAGTGTGGCACTGACGACAGTAACGAATGACGACAAATTGTCAAATGATGAAAAACGATTAAATGAATAACATTAAATCAAAATTTAATTTTTTAAGCAAACAGACCTACCTTTAAAAAACTTGGATTTGAATAAAAATGCCTCGATCCACGACCATGTACTAGTATGTGTTCACAACAGCACCGCCAAAATCTTCATCAGATATCACTTCCTTGAATTGTAATCAGTTATGGACGCCGCAACACAGAATTCTTTCTTTGAAATTGAATCGTTTGATTTTTTTAAATTTCCATGATGATGAACTTCAACTGTTGAAAGTTGAACGTTTTGGTTCACTGGTTGATTGAATGATTCTTGAATCTTTATCAGTGTTGTCTCTAACAGTTCACAACAGCATAACTCAGTAATTGTCGACAGTGTTGAAGTGGAGAAAACTTAATTCACGAAATCAAGCGAGCAATACTGTCGATTTGTCAAAAACTGTTTGCTATGGCGGGGAAGTTCAAGGTGAAGGCTATGGGATATATGGTAGTAATTTCTGGACCACTTAAATTGCCGTAAGCCGGATTGCAGGGCGGTCGCTAGACGGGGAATAATTAGTTATTTACTTATTATGCTTGTAATATCACAATGAATTTTATCAGATGAAAAAACTGTATTTAATTCTCGGTAAGAACTGAGTACTCTGACCTAGAACCTGGGAATTAATTTTATCAGTTGTTGTCCGAGTATTCCACCGCTATATCTGAGCACCCTGTACTGTAGTTTCTGCTGGATTCTGCGCAGTGACGAGCGGAAGTCACGTGTTAATTCCGAAAAAATGCATACACTCTTTCCTGAAAATCGTTCCATCGTATAGAAATATATATAGAAAAATTATATGACGTCATCATTCACACACGCCTTAGGTATAAACACCCACCGGGGTGGTTGCTACTAATATTTCAGGTTGCCACAAAATGTTGATGTATGTACCGGTAGTTACTAGTTTATTGTCAACATGATGTAAATCCCCCGCGATTGTGTTTAATATACACATATACTAGTACTATCACCAGCAATGACGAAGAACTGAAACTGTCATCAGCTTCAAGATACATGCATATTAAACTATCACAAACATATGTTTTCGTCAGTTTTGAATTCGCGCAGTTATATGCGCGAATTTCAAGTGCACGAATTAAAAACTGAGGAAACAATACATGATGTAAATCCCCCGCGATTGTGTTTAATATACACATATACTAGTACTATCACCAGCAATGACGAAGAACTGAAACTGTCATCAGCTTCAAGATACATGCATATTAAACTATCACAAACATATGTTTTCGTCAGTTTTGAATTCGCGCAGTTATATGCGCGAATTTCAAGTGCACGAATTAAAAACTGAGGAAACAATACATGTGCCGTAGTACTGCGCGAATTTAAATATGAGTAAGGTATTCAAAATGAAAGTGTCAATGACACTGTAGCTCAACTTGGAAAGGTAATAATTTAATGTATTACTGTCGATGGAGTGATGTGGAATGTGGAAAGTTGAATTACATGTATATAAAAGTCAAATCTAAGATGGTTGCTGGCGGCAATGTTTTCCAACAATTCAAAAACATTTGATAGCTTTAGTCATGCACAGAGTAGAATCCAAGATAGCCGATGGCAGCCATGTTGTAATGCCGAATAAACCCAAAAAGACTCGTTCCCATCTACATGTCAATGTCAAAAGTCAAGACAAATTTCATAATGATCCGACCAAAGGTACGACCTGTAGCCCGTGCCAAAGGATTTAGTCATGCAATGAGTAAAATCCAAGATGGCTGCTGGTGGCCATGTTTTTGGCCGAATGAGCCCAAAATGACTCGTTCCCATCTATATTCCAATTTCAATAGCCATGACAAATTTTATGATGATCAGACTAAAGGTACGACCTGTAGCCCGTGCTAAAGGATTTAGTCATACAAAGAGTAAAATCTAAGATGGCTGCCGGCGGCCGTGTATTTGGGCCGAATGACCCCAAAATTACTCGTTCCCATCTACAAGTCAATATTAACACCCAAGACAAATGTCATGATGATCAGATGAACAGTACGACCTGTGTCCTGTGCTAATGGATTGAATTTTGAAATCCAAGATGGCCGCTGGCTGCCATGTTTTTTTCCGAATGACCCCAAAATGACTCGTTCCATCTACATTCCAATTTTAACAGCCATGAAAATTTTTATGATGATCAGACTAAAGGTACGACCTTGTAGCCCATGTTAAAGGATTTAGTCATACAAAGATGCACACAGCGGCAACTACACCATGGTCGAATGGCAAATACACCGCGGCCCAACTGTAGTTAGCTGGTGGAGCCACTATGTAGTTGCATTTCGGCCGCAGTGGCAATGCTAAGCGCACCGTGGTTAAGTGGACACTTGTTTTGCCCAGCAGGGTAGTACATGTGTATTCAGTTCAAATTCATACATATATATTTCAGACTTTCATGTTTACAAAATGTAGGCGCGCATAGTCCCGCTTGCTGGGTTTTGGCCAGCCGCGCGGTTTCTATCAAGATAAAATAAAGAGCGGAAATACATTCATAAATGTTGCGTAAATTGAATTAGTTTACTCACGATGGATGTCCATTGAAACTCTTTGATGGTTTAACACTGCTTAATCCACTATCCATAAGCACAAGTGAATGTTACACACTGTGTTTTCATATTGTACATGCTCCTATATTAATTGTAATTCATAATTATTAATAAGGAATTAATTTAATACTCCGATTCAATGCTGACGAAATAAATACGGTAACATCTCCCGGCCACGTGGTCTCGCTTTGATTTTCCAGGAATTTATGTGACGTCATAAGCCATACATAGAAATCGTTCAAATGTATTTTTAGCTTCGAATCATTCAGTCTCAGACAGATAGTGCATTTGACACTTCACATCGTGTGACGTCAAAACAACTTAAACTGCCAATCATCGTGGCATGAGGGATCACCTTTTGATGAATGCCGACAATGAATGTTGGTTTTGGAGAATTCATTTTATATTTTGCTACAACATTCAAGCTGTTTCTTTATACTTGTATACGAGTAATTTATCCAGAATGAAAAATCAACGGAAATCAACAGAACAAACTTGCATCGCACTCATCCATCCCGCATCGACGATTGACCCATATTTAGCGCACGGGTGAATTTAATATCACGTGACAAATCATAACGGGATCGCTATAACCTGTACGACGTCCTGACGTATGCACGCACACCACATTTACGTGATCGCAGAAAGCATGCGAGAAATCCCTCTCTGAGGATATACAGGCATTGTTTGATATTTTTTCGCCAACATACGATGCGACGGAACCAGTCCGCCTTTAAATGTATACGAACAGTATTTAATTGAATCATTTACATTTCTTTACTATTACTATATATATATTGTGCATGCGGTCTTGGACTATATACGAAAATCATTATGTGAATCAACGATCGACCCCTTACGAATTGCATATCGCACACGAACACTCTATACTAACCGATAAGTATATACATATATCAAATAATATTTTTAGCCAGAGAGTTTTAATGGAATATCATTATAATAAATATATATATATTGCTCTCACTTCCAAGAACTGGGACAGAAATACTACTACATTGTATTTCTAGAACACTACGAATGCTGATTGAAGACAGGTCTGTTGAACTAAATATTTGTTCCACATGACTATATTTTAGGGATTATCTGACTTAGCCATTTTCTAAGAAGGGCCTATTAAACCGACTCTGTCGCATCGTATAGGGCGAATACATGATAATAAATGCCGATGTTAATGGCGAGAATTGATGGTGTTTCTTGTATATATGTAATGTGCTTGATTACTTGTAAATACTAATTTCACATGTAAACTTATTCATATATTTTATCTCAAATACTGTATGCATATGTACGGTTTTTTATTGAGATTAAACATATTACATATTACGCTCTCCGTATTTGGCTAGGCGCGCAATTGATCGCTCACTGGTTTTCAATTTTAGCCGCGCGATGGTGCGCAAGAGCGATCGCGCGCCTCAAAAATTAAAGTCTGATCTTTCTGTTGATTCCAACGTTAACACTATTACTTAATATTTTTACCACTTTAGAGGGCGTTCTTTATTAGATGAACATTATTTTACCCACACGTCATGATTCCATGATTTTAAGGTGAAGTTGAACAGAAGCGAGCGCTAAGCTTTGTTTTCATTAACGCATGCTCACACCAGGACGGTGTGGTAATAATAGTAATAGCATGATTTTGTCGGGCACCTTGATTTCTTTACAGCCCTCCAGGAATGATTAACTCCGTCTCGGGTCTATAAATAAGCCCTCGGGCTGTTAATCATTCCTGTCGGGTCCAGGTGCTACCACGGCCGAGTACTAGTAACTTTATAACCCTGTGGCGACTGCAGTAGCATTCTTTAATGTGCACACACCAAGGCGGAATACAGGAGAAGTCGGCCCCGCTACGAAGTCGGCCCCAGAGAAGTCGGCCCCGTACGAAGTCGGTCCAGCTATTAACATCAGTTAGTGACATGTTTACTCAATTGAGTAACATACATGTATATCAGGTGTCACGGAAACCTTGTTCAACACTACATTGTATATGACTTAGTGTTGATCTTTATAGGCGTTTCGCTGACTGCTTCCTTGTGGAAATCCCTCTGGCGCGACGCCCATTATAATTATGACAGGACATTGTTTAAGTCTATAGATTAATTGGCTGACTAAGTGTGAAGGTTCGTATCTGGTCTAATACCATGTCTTGTATATATGGCTATTTTTCCGGTACAGATTTAAATTTCCGTTTAACGAACCCTATCGACATATCTGCGTAAAGCCATGACAGTGCGCGATAAGCAAATGGATTGCCAGGAGGTGATATAATCCTCCTTGACACCATGTGACCAAAACATGGTCGCATAAAATAGAATGCTACGAGGTGGTGTAATCCCTTATGACACCGTGTGGCGAAATGTCGGTCTCATCTTATTGTGCCACAGGCATTAACAAGCAGTAAAATAATAATGGGGCCGACTTTTCTTGACCAATCTTTAATTTACCCGGGCCGACCTTGTTTTGGGCTGACTTCTCCAGATACCCCGAGGCATGTACACAGGTCAGCCATTAATGTCCGCACCCCCAATCAGACAGCATACTGCAGAACAACAAAATACCTGGATAGATGTTGTAATGGGGGAAGTCGGTATTTTTGCATTCGGATCTTTATTCAGTGATCTCAAATGAGACTTTTCAGCTTTACAAACTTGGTATCTGACCGAGTTCTGATTTTTGTCAGAATACCCTGACCAGGTTGCGATCCCTGGCCCGCTAGCACGAGAGACCAGTACACTACAGTACCTGTCGGCTATCGACTTCCCTAGATTTAAGTAATTGACCCCCTCTATAGTGGTGTCACCCCATGTAATACTGCTGTATTATATAAGAAATGAACGACGGTTTCAATGTGGTCATGGGATTTTGACCGCGAGAAAAATTCAGCAAACTGCATGAACCCCGAAGGGGTTCATGCGGAGTTTGCTGATTTTTTATCGCGGTCAAAACCCATGACCACGCCGTTTATTATTTACATTTATATACTTACGCTCTTTAAAACACTTCTCCAAATATGTCCGTTATTTCGTTTATAAAAATAATTTCCTATTTCTATATATTCGCTCTATATTTCGCCCTATTTCGCTGTATTTTCCTATTTCGATTTTTCGTGCTATTTCGCTGTATTTCCATATTTCGCTTTTTCGTTGTATTTCATATTTCGATAATTCGCTATATTTGACATATTACGGGATATGGGATTATATGATAATCAACATTCTGATAGTCAATCGAACATCTCGTTCCACCCGTGCTCGCGATTAGATGCCACTAGCCATCCAATCGTAAACCTCGATTACATATTGTTTGCTATCAAATCCTTGGCGTATTGGCTGACTAGATACCCAAGCAGTCGGTAATGTCCGACAATCCCCGGTGATTTCCGGGACCAATGTGTTCATATAAGAAATGAACGGCGGGTTCAATGTGGTCATCGGATTTTTACCGCAAGAAAAATTCAGCAAACTGCATGAACCCCGAAGTAGTAAAGCCAAAAAAATATATACCTGTGTTTCCGGTGACCCGCCCACCCCTATTTCGGAGCTCCCGACGGTTTTCATTTTATTCATTTTGCAAAATTCCAACGCATCCCGTTTTATTAGCTCAACTTACTTTGTAAGTTTGAGCTATTGCCATGGGTTGGCGTCCGTCATCCGTGTGTCTGTGTGTCCGTCAACAATTTACTTTGTCGCGGGATACAGGTTGTGCCTTTAGTCTGATCTCTTTGAAATTTGTCATGAATGTTGACATTGACATGTACCCTGCTGGACAAAACAAGTGTCCATTGGCACCGCGGTGTATTTGCCATTCGGGTGCAGTGTCAGAGTTTGAAACTGCAGTTGAGCGCCGCGGCCGAGCAGCAAGTACATGTACACCGCGGCCGAACGACAAGTACACATGTACACCATGGCCAAAAAGCAACTACAACTTGGCCGAATGGTATGTACACCGTGGTTAGATTTCTGGTTTGTATTGTCTTTTTCCAGTTGGATGAATGTACACAGCGGCAACTACACCATGGCCGAATGGCAAATAAACCAATGCCCAACTGTAGTTAGCCAGTGGAGCCGCAGTGTAGTTGCATTTCGGCCGCGGTGGCAATGCTAACCGCACCGTGGTTAAGTGGACACTTGTTTTTCCCAGCAGGGTAGATGGGAACGAATGATTTTGGGGTCTTTCGATCGAAAAACATCTTGGCGGCCATCTTGGATTTCAAGGTTGTGCCTTTAGTCTGATCTTCATGAAATTTGTCATGGATGTTAATATTGACATGTAGATGGGAACGAGTCATTTTTGGGTTGTTCGGCCAAAAAAAATGGCGGCCAGCAGCCATCTTGGATTTTACTCTTTGCATGACTAAATCCTGTGGCGCGAGCTACAGATCGTAGCTTTGGTCGGATCTTTATGAAATTTGTCATAAATGTTGACATTGACATGTAGATGTGAACGAGTCATTTTGGGGTCATTCGCCAAAAAACATCGCCGCTGGCGGCCATCTTAGATTTCAAAATTAAATCCATTGGCGCGTTCTGCAGGTCGTACTGTTTGTCTGATCATCATGAAATTTGTCATGGATGTTAATATTGACATGTAGATGGGAACGAGTCATTTTGGGGTTGTTCGACCAAAAAACATGGCCGCCAGCAGCCATCTTGGATTTTACTCTTTGCATGACTAAATTCTTTGGCTCAGGCTACAGGTTGTAGCTTTAGTTGGATCTTCATTAAATTTGTCATGGATGTTAACAATGACATGTAGTTGGGAACAAGTTATTTTGGAATAAACGGCCAAAAAACATGGCCGCTGGTGGCCATCTTGGATTTCAAAATTAAATCCATTGGTGCGGTCTACAGGTTGTACTGTTCGTCTGATCATCATGAAATTTGTCATAGATGTCAATATTGACATGTAGATGGGAACGAGTTATTTGGTTTCGTTAGGCCAAAAAACATGGCCACCAGTAGCCATCTTGTATTTTACTCTTTGCATGACTAAATCCTTTGGCGCGGGCTACAGATCGTAGCTTTGGTCGGATCTTCATGAAATTTGTCATAGATTTTAACAATGACATGTAGATGGGAACGAGTCCTTTTAGGGTCATTCGGCAAAAAAACATGGCCGCCAGCAGCCATCTTGGATTTTACTCTTTGCATGACTAAATCCTTTGGCACAGGCTACAGGTCCTTACCCCGCTGGACAAAACAAGTGTCCATTGGCACCGCAGTGTATTTGCCGTTCGGCTGCGGTGTCACAGTTTGTAACTGCAGTTGAGCACTGCGGCCGAACAGCAAGTACACCGCGGCCGAACGGCAAGTTCACTGCGTCCGAACGGCAACTACATGTACCCTCGCGGCCGAATGACATGTACATTTTTGGTTTGTATTTTCTTTTTTCAGTTTAATGAAAGTACATGTACACCGCGGCAACTACACCATGCCAAATAGCAAGTAAACCGCAGCCCAACTGTAGTTAGCCGGTGGAGCCGCGGTGTACCGGTACATGTAGTTGCATTTCGGCCGCGGTGGCAACGCTAACCGCACCGCAGTTAAGTTGACACTTGTTTTGTCCAGCAGGGTACTTTTGTCAGATCATTATGGAATTTGTTATTAATGTTGACATTGACATGTAGATGGGAATGAGTCATTTTGGGGTCATTTGGCCAAAAAACATGGCCGCTGGCAGCCATCTTTGATTTCAAAATTTAAATCAATTGGCGCGGTCTACAGGTCGTACTGTTCGTCTGATTATCATGAAATTTGTCATGGATGTTAATAATGAAAGGCTGATGGGAATGAGTCATTTTGGGTAGTTCGGCCAAAAAAAACATGGCCGTCATGAGCATCTTGGATTTTACTCTTTGCATGACTAAATCCTTTGGCGTGGGCTACAGGTCGTAGCTTTGGATGGACCTTCATGAAATTTGTCATGGCTGTTGACCTTGACATGTAAATGGGAACGAGTCCTTTTGGGGTCATTCGGCCAAAAAACATGACCGCCATCTGCCATCTTGGATTTTACTCTTTGCATGACTAAATCGTTTGGCACAGGCTACAGGTCCTTACTTTGGTCAGATCATCATGAAATTTGTCATGAATGTTGACATTGACATGTAGATGGGAATGAGTCATTTTGGGGTCATTTGGCCAAAAAACATGGCCGCTGGCAGCCATCTTTAATTTCAAAATTAAATAAATTGGCGCGGTCTGCAGGTCGTACTGTTCGTCTGATTATCATGAAATTTGTCATGGATGTTAATAATGACAGGCAGATGGGAACGAGTCATTTTGGGGTAGTTTGGCCAAAAAACATGGCCGTCATGAGCATCTTGGTTTGTAATCTTTGCATGACTAAATCCTTTGGCGCGGGCTACAGGTCGTAGCTTTGGTCGGATCTTCATGAAATTTGTCATGGCTGTTGACCTGGACATGTAAATGGGATCGAGTCATTTTGGGGTAATTCGGTCAAAAGACATGGCCGCCAGCAGCCATCTTTGATTTTACTCTTTGCATGACTAAATCCTTTGGCACAGGCTACAGGTCCTAACTTTGGTCAGATCATTATGAAATTTGTCATGAATGTTGACATTGACATGTAGATGGGAATGAGTCATTGTGGGGTAATTTGGCCTAAAAACACATGGCCGCTGGCAGCCATCTTTGATTTCAAAATTAAATAGATTGGCGCGGTCTACAAGTCGTACTGTTCGTCTGATTATCATGAAATTTGTCATAGATGTTAAGATTTACATGTAGATGGGAACGAGTTATTTTGGGGTCGTTAGGCCAAAAAACATGGCCACCAGTAGCCATCTTGGATTTTACTCTTTGCATGACTAAATCCTTTGGCGCGGGCTACAGGTCGTAGCTTTGGTCGGATCTTCATGAAATGTGTCAAGGCTGTTGACCTTGACGTGTAAATAGGAACGAGTCCTTTTGGGGGCATTCGGCCAAAAAACATGGCCGCCAGCAGCCATCTTGGATTCTACTCTTTGCATGACTAAATCCTTTGGCACAGGCTACAGGTCCTTACTTTGGTCAGATCATTATGAAATTTGTCATGAATGTTGACATTGACATGTAGATGGGAATGAGTCATTTTGGGGTCATTTGGCCAAAAAACATGGCCACTGGCAACCATCTTTGATTTCAAAATTAAATAAATTGGCGCGGTCTGCAGGTCGTACTGTTCGTCTGATTATCATGAAATTTGTCATGGATGTTAATAATGACAGGCAGATGGGAACGAGTCATTTTGGGGTAGTTTGGCCTAAAAACATGGCCGGCATGAGCATCTTGGATTTTAATCTTTGCATGACTAAATCCTTTGGCGCGGGCTACAGGTCGTAGCTTTGGTCGGATCTTCATGAAATTTGTCATGGCTGTTGACCTTGACATGTAAATGGGAACGAGTCCTTTTGGGGTCATTCGGTCAAAAGACATGGCCGCCAGCAGCCATCTTGAATTTTACTCTTTGCATGACAAAATCCTTTGGCACAGGCTACAGTTCATAACTTTGGTCAGATCATTATGAAATTTGACATGAATATTGACATTGACATGTAGATGGGAATGAATCATTTAGGGGTAATTTGGCCAAAAGCATAGCCGCTGGCAGCCATCTTTGATTTTAAAATTCAATAGATTGGCGCAGTCTACAGGTCGTACTGTTCGTCTGATTATCATGAAATTTGTCATAGATGTTAATATTGACATGTAGATGGGAACGAGTTATATTGGGGTCGTTAGGCCAAAAAACATGGCCACCAGTAGCCATCTTGGATTTTACTCTTTGCATGACTAAATCCTTTGGCGCGGGCTACAGGTCGTAGCTTTGGTCGGATCTTCATGAAATGTGTCATGGCTGTTGACCTTGACATGTAAATGGGAACGAGTCCTTTTGGGGTCATTCGGCCAAAAAACATGGCCACCAGTAGCCATCTTGGATTTTACTCTTTGCATGACTAAATCATTTGGCGCGGGCTACAGGTCGTAGCTTTGGTCGGATCTTCATGAAATGTGTCATGGCTGTTGACCTTGGCATGTAAATGGGAACGAGTCCTTTTGGGGTCATTCGGCCAAAAAACATGGCCGCCAGCAGCCATCTTGGATTCTACTCTTTGCATGACTAAATCCTTTGGCACAGGCTACAGGTCCTTAATTTGGTCAGATCATTATGAAATTTGTCATGAATGTTGACATTGACATGTAGATGGGAATGAATCATTTTGGGGTCATTTGGCCAAAAGAACATGGCCGCTGGCAGCCATCTTTGATTTCAAAATTAAATAAATTGGCGCGGTCTGCAGGTCGTACTGTTCGTCTGATTATCATGAAATTTGTCATGGATGTTAATAATGACAGGCAGATGGGAACGAGTCATTTTGGGGTAGTTTGGCCAAAAAACATGGCCGTCATGAGCATCTTGGATTTTAATCTTTGCATGACTAAATCCTTTGGCGCGGGCTACAGGTCGTAGCTTTGGTCGGATCTTCATGAAATTTGTCATGGCTGTTGACCTTGACATGTAAATGGGAACGAGTCCTTTTGGGGTCATTCGGTCAAAAGACATGGCCGCCAGCAGCCATCTTGGATTTTACTCTTTGCATGACAAAATCCTTTGGCACAGGCTACAGTTCATAACTTTGGTCAGATCATTATGAAATTTGTCATGAATATTGACATTGACATGTAGATGGGAATGAGTCATTTAGGGGTAATTTGGCCAAAAGCATAGCCGCTGGCAGCCATCTTTGATTTCAAAATTAAATAGATTGGCGCAGTCTACAGGTCGTACTGTTCGTCTGATTATCATGAAATTTGTCATAGATGTTAATATTGACATGTAGATGGGAACGAGTTATTTTGGGGTCGTTAGGCCAAAAAACATGGCCACCAGTAGCCATCTTGGATTTTACTCTTTGCATGACTAAATCCTTTGGCGCGGGCTACAGGTCGTAGCTTTGGTCGGATCTTCATGAAATGTGTCAAGGCTGTTGACCTTGACATGTAAATAGGAACGAGTCCTTTTGGGGTCATTCGGCCAAAAAACATGGCCGCCAGCAGCCATCTTGGATTCTACTCTTTGCATGACTAAATCCTTTGGCACAGGCTACAGGTCCTTACTTTGGTCAGATCATTATGAAATTTGTCATGAATGTTGACATTGACATGTAGATGGGAATGAGTCATTTTGGGGTCATTTGGCCAAAAAACATGGCCACTGGCAACCATCTTTGATTTCAAAATTAAATAAATTGGCGCGGTCTGCAGGTCGTACTGTTCGTCTGATTATCATGAAATTTGTCATGGATGTTAATAATGACAGGCAGATGGGAACGAGTCATTTTGGGGTAGTTTGGCCAAAAAACATGGCCGTCATGAGCATCTTGGATTTTAATCTTTGCATGACTAAATCCTTTGGCGCGGGCTACAGGTCGTAGCTTTGGTCGGATCTTCATGAAATTTGTCATGGCTGTTGACCTTGACATGTAAATGGGAACGAGTCCTTTTGGGGTCATTCGGTCAAAAGACATGGCCGCCAGCAGCCATCTTGGATTTTACTCTTTGCATGACAAAATCCTTTGGCACAGGCTACAGTTCATAACTTTGGTCAGATCATTATGAAATTTGTCATGAATATTGACATTGACATGTAGATGGGAATGTGTCATTTAGGGGTAATTTGGCAAAAAGCATAGCCGCTGGCAGCCATCTTTGTTTTCAAAATTAAATAGATTGGCGCAGTCTACAGGTCGTACTGTTCGTCTGATTATCATGAAATTTGTCATAGATGTTAATATTGACATGTAGATGGGAACGAGTTATTTTGGGGTCGTTAGGCCAAAAAACATGGCCACCAGTAGCCATCTTGGATTTTACTCTTTGCATGACTAAATCCTTTGGCGCGGGCTACAGGTCGTAGCTTTGGTCGGATCTTCATGAAATGTGTCAAGGCTGTTGACCTTGACGTGTAAATAGGAACGAGTCCTTTTGGGGTCATTCGGCCAAAAAACATGGCCGCCAGCAGCCATCTTGGATTCTACTCTTTGCATGACTAAATCCTTTGGCACAGGCTACAGGTCCTTACTTTGGTCAGATCATTATGAAATTTGTCATGAATGTTGACATTGACATGTAGATGGGAATGAGTCATTTTGGGGTCATTTGGCCAAAAAACATGGCCACTGGCAACCATCTTTGATTTCAAAATTAAATAAATTGGCGCGGTCTGCAGGTCGTACTGTTCGTCTGATTATCATGAAATTTGTCATGGATGTTAATAATGACAGGCAGATGGGAACGAGTCATTTTGGGGTAGTTTGGCCTAAAAACATGGCCGGCATGAGCATCTTGGATTTTAATCTTTGCATGACTAAATCCTTTGGCGCGGGCTACAGGTCGTAGCTTTGGTCGGATCTTCATGAAATTTGTCATGGCTGTTGACCTTGACATGTAAATGGGAACGAGTCCTTTTGGGGTCATTCGGTCAAAAGACATGGCCGCCAGCAGCCATCTTGAATTTTACTCTTTGCATGACAAAATCCTTTGGCACAGGCTACAGTTCATAACTTTGGTCAGATCATTATGAAATTTGTCATGAATATTGACATTGACATGTAGATGGGAATGAATCATTTAGGGGTAATTTGGCCAAAAGCATAGCCGCTGGCAGCCATCTTTGATTTTAAAATTCAATAGATTGGCGCAGTCTACAGGTCGTACTGTTCGTCTGATTATCATGAAATTTGTCATAGATGTTAATATTGAGATGTAGATGGGAACGAGTTATTTTGGGGTCGTTAGGCCAAAAAACATGGCCACCAGTAGCCATCTTGTATTTTACTCTTTGCATGACTAAATCATTTGGCGCGGGCTACAGGTCGTAGCTTTGGTCGGATCTTCATGAAATGTGTCATGGCTGTTGACCTTGGCATGTAAATGGGAACGAGTCCTTTTGGGGTCATTCGGCCAAAAAACATGGCCGCCAGCAGCCATCTTGGATTCTACTCTTTGCATGACTAAATCCTTTGGCACAGGCTACAGGTCCTTAATTTGGTCAGATCATTATGAAATTTGTCATGAATGTTGACATTGACATGTAGATGGGAATGAGTCATTTTGGGGTCATTTGGCCAAAAGAACATGGCCGCTGGCAGCCATCTTTGATTTCAAAATTAAATAAATTGGCGCGGTCTGCAGGTCGTACTGTTCGTCTGATTATCATGAAATTTGTCATGGATGTTAATAATGACAGGCAGATGGGAACGAGTCATTTTGGGGTAGTTTGGCCAAAAAACATGGCCGTCATGAGCATCTTGGATTTTAATCTTTGCATGACTAAATCCTTTGGCGCGGGCTACAGGTCGTAGCTTTGGTCGGATCTTCATGAAATTTGTCATGGCTGTTGACCTTGACATGTAAATGGGAACGAGTCCTTTTGGGGTCATTCGGTCAAAAGACATGGCCGCCAGCAGCCATCTTGGATTTTACTCTTTGCATGACAAAATCCTTTGGCACAGGCTACAGTTCATAACTTTGGTCAGATCATTATGAAATTTGTCGTGAATATTGACATTGACATGTAGATGGGAATGAGTCATTTAGGGGTAATTTGGCCAAAAGCATAGCCGCTGGCAGCCATCTTTGATTTCAAAATTAAATAGATTGGCGCAGTCTACAGGTCGTACTGTTCGTCTGATTATCATGAAATTTGTCATAGATGTTAATATTGACATGTAGATGGGAACGAGTTATTTTGGGGTCGTTAGGCCAAAAAACATGGCCACCAGTAGCCATCTTGGATTTTACTCTTTGCATGACTAAATCCTTTGGCGCGGGCTACAGGTCGTAGCTTTGGTCGGATCTTCATGAAATGTGTCATGGCTGTTGACCTTGACATGTAAATGGGAACGAGTCCTTTTGGGGTCATTCGGCCAAAAAACATGGCCGCCAGCAGCCATCTTGGATTCTACTCTTTGCATGACTAAATCCTTTGGCACAGGCTACAGGTCCTTAATTTGGTCAGATCATTATGAAATTTGTCATGAATGTTGACATTGACATGTAGATGGGAATGGGTCATTTTGGGGTCATTTGGCCATAAAACATAGCCGCTGGCAGCCATCTTTGATTTCAAAATTAAATAAATTGGCGCGGTCTGCAGGTCGTACTGTTCGTCTGATTATCATGAAATTTGTCATGGATGTTAATAATGACAGGCAGATGGGAACGAGTCATTTTGGGGTAGTTTGGCAAAAAAACATGGTCGTCATGAGCATCTTGGATTTTAATCTTTGCATGACTAAATCCTTTGGCGCGGGCTACAGGTCGTAGCATTGGTCGGATCTTCATGAAATTTGTCATGGCTGTTGACCATGACATGTAAATGGGAACGAGTCCTTTTGGGGTAATTCGGTCAAAAGACATGGCCGCCAGCAGCCATCTTTGATTTTACTCTTTGCATGACTAAATCCTTTGGCACAGGCTACAGGTCCTAACTTTGGTCAGATCATTATGAAATTTGTCATGAATGTTGACATTGACATGTAGATGGGAATGAGTCATTGTGGGGTAATTTGGCCGTAAAACATGGCCGCTGGCAGCCATCTTTGATTTCAAAATTAAATAGATTGGCGCGGTCTACAGGTCGTACTGTTCGTCTGATTATCATGAAATTTGTCATAGATGTTAATATTGACATGTAGATGTGAACGAGTTATCTTGGGGTCGTTAGGCCAAAAAACATGGCCACCAGTAGCCATCTTGGATTTTACTCTTTGCATGACTAAATCCTTTGGCGCGGGCTACAGGTCGTAGCTTTGGTCGGATCTTCATGAAATGTGTCATGGCTGTTGACCTTGACATGTAAATGGGAACGAGTCCTTTTGGGGTCATTCGGCCAAAAAACATGGCCGCCAGCAGCCATCTTGGATTCTACTCTTTGCATGACTAAATCCTTTGGCACAGGCTACAGGTCCTTACTTTGGTCAGATCATTATGAAATTTGTCATGAATGTTGACATTGACATGTAGATGGGAATGAGTCATTTTGGAGTCATTTGGCCAAAAAACATGGCCGCTAGCAGCCATCTTTGATTTCAAAATTAAATAAATTGGCGCGGTCTGCAGGTCGTACTGTTCGTCTGATTATCATGAAATTTGTCATGGATGTTAATAATGACAGGCAGATGGGAACGAGTCATTTTGGGGTAGTTTGGCCAAAAAACATGGCCGTCATGAGCATCTTGGATTTTAATCTTTGCATGACTAAATCCTTTGGCGCGGGCTACAGGTCGTAGCTTTGGTCGGATCTTCATGAAATTTGTCATGGCTGTTGACCTTGACATGTAAATGGGAACGAGTCCTTTTGGGGTCTTTCGGTCAAAAGACATGGCCGCCAGCAGCCATCTTGGATTTTACTCTTTGCATGACAAAATCCTTTGGCACAGGCTACAGGTCCTAACTTTGGTCAGATCATTATGAAATTTGTCATGAATGTTGACATTGACATGTAGATGGCAATGAGTCATTTAGGGGTAATTTGGCCAAAAGCATAGCCGCTGGCAGCCATCTTTGATTTCAAAATTAAATAGATTGGCGCAGTCTACAGGTCGTACTGTTCGTCTGATTATCATGAAATTTGTCATAGATTTTAATATTGACATGTAGATGGGAACGAGTTATTTTGGGGTCGTTAGGCCAAAAAACATGGCCACCAGTAGCCATCTTGGATTTTACTCTTTGCATGACTAAATCCTTTGGCGCGGGCTACATGTCGTAGCTTTGGTCGGATCTTCATGAAATGTGTCATGGCTGTTGACCTTGACATGTAAATGGGAACGAGTCCTGTTGGGGTCATTCGGCCAAAAAACATGGCCGCCAGCAGCCATCTTGGATTCTACTCTTTGCATGACTAAATCCTTTGGCACAGGCTACAGGTCCTTAATTTGGTCAGATCATTATGAAATTTGTCATGAATGTTGACATTGACATGTAGATGGGAATGAGTCATTTTGGGGTCATTTGGCCAAAAAACATGGCCGCTAGCAGCCATCTTTGATTTCAAAATTAAATAAATTGGCGCGGTCTGCAGGTCGTACTGTTCGTCTGATTATCATGAAATTTGTCATGGATGTTAATAATGACAGGCAGATGGGAACGAGTCATTTTGAGGTAGTTTGGCCAAAAAACATGGCCGTCATGAGCATCTTGGATTTTAATCTTTGCATGACTAAATCCTTTGGCGCGGGCTACAGGTCGTAGCTTTGGTCGGATCTTCATGAAATTTGTCATGGCTGTTGACCTTGACATGTAAATGGGAACGAGTCCTTTTGGGGTCTTTCGGTCAAAAGACATGGCCGCCAGCAGCCATCTTGGATTTTACTCTTTGCATGACAAAATCCTTTGGCACAGGCTACAGGTCCTAACTTTGGTCAGATCATTATGAAATTTGTCATGAATGTTGACATTGACATGTAGATGGCAATGAGTCATTTAGGGGTAATTTGGCCAAAAGCATAGCCGCTGGCAGCCATCTTTGATTTCAAAATTAAATAGATTGGCGCAGTCTACAGGTCGTACTGTTCGTCTGATTATCATGAAATTTGTCATAGATTTTAATATTGACATGTAGATGGGAACGAGTTATTTTGGGGTCGTTAGGCCAAAAAACATGGCCACCAGTAGCCATCTTGGATTTTACTCTTTGCATGACTAAATCCTTTGGCGCGGGCTACATGTCGTAGCTTTGGTCGGATCTTCATGAAATGTGTCATGGCTGTTGACCTTGACATGTAAATGGGAACGAGTCCTGTTGGGGTCATTCGGCCAAAAAACATGGCCGCCAGCAGCCATCTTGGATTCTACTCTTTGCATGACTAAATCCTTTGGCACAGGCTACAGGTCCTTAATTTGGTCAGATCATTATGAAATTTGTCATGAATGTTGACATTGACATGTAGATGGGAATGAGTCATTTTGGGGTCATTTGGCCAAAAAACATGGCCGCTGGCAGCCATCTTTGATTTCAAAATTAAATAAATTGGCGCGGTCTGCAGGTCGTACTGTTCGTCTGATTATCATGAAATTTGTCATTGATGTTAATAATGACAGGCAGATGGGAACGAGTCATTTTGGGGTAGTTTGGCCAAAAAACATGGTCGTCATGAGCATCTTGGATTTTAATCTTTGCATGACTAAATCCTTTGGCGCGGGCTACAGGTCGTAGCTTTGTTCGGATCTTCATGAAATTTGTCATGGCTGTTGACCTTGACATGTAAATGGGAACGAGTCCTTTTGGGGTCATTCGGTCAAAAGACATGGCCGCCAGCAGCCATCTTGGATTTTACTCTTTGCATGACAAAATCCTTTGGCACAGGCTACAGGTCCTAACATTGGTCAGATCATTATGAAATTTGTCATGAATGTTGACATTGACATGTAGATGGGAATGAGTCATTTAGGGGTAATTTGGCCAAAAGCATAGCCGCTGGCAGCCATCTTTGATTTCAAAATTAAATAGATTGGCGCAGTCTACAGGTCGTACTGTTCGTCTGATTATCATGAAATTTGTCATAGATGTTAATATTTACATATAGATGGGAACGAGTTATTTTGGGATCGTTAGGCCAAAAAACATGGCCACCAGTAGCCATCTTGGATTTTACTCTTTGCATGACTAAATCCTTTGGCGCGGGCTACGGGTCGTAGCTTTGGTCGGATCTTCATGAAATGTGTCATGGTTGTTGACCTTGAAATGTAAATGGGAACGAGTCCTTTTGGGGTCATTCGGCCAAAAAACATGGCCGCCAGCAGCCATCTTGGATTTTACTATTTGCATGACTAAATCCTTTGGCACAGGCTACAGGTCCTTACTTTGGTCAGATCATTATGAAATTTGTCATGAATGTTGACATTGACATGTAGATGGGGAATGAGTCATTTTGGGGTCATTTGGCTAAAAAACATGGCCGCTGGCAGCCATCTTTGATTTCAAAATTAAATAAATTGGCGCGGTCCGCAGGTCGTACTATTCGTCTGATTATCATGAAATTTGTCATAGATGTTAAAATTTACATGTAGATGGGAACGAGTTATTTTGGGGTCGTTAGGCCAAAAAACATGGCCACCAATAGCCATCTTGGATTTTACTCTTTGCATGACTAAATCCTTTGGCGCGGGCTACAGGTCGTAGATTTGGTCGGATCTTCATGAAATGTGTCATGGCTGTTGACCTTGACGTGTAAATGGGAACGAGTCCTTTTGGGGTCATTCGGCCAAAAAACATGGCCGCCAGCAGCCATCTTGGATTCTACTCTTTGCATGACTAAATCCTTTGGCACAGGCTACAGGTCCTTACTTTGGTCAGATCATTATGAAATTTGTCATGAATGTTGACATTGACATTTAGATGGGAATGAATCGTTTTGGGGTCATTTGGCCAAAAAACATGGCCGCTGGCAGCCATCTTTGATTTCAAAATTAAATAAATTGGCGCGGTCCGCAGGTCGTACTGTTCGTCTGATTATCATGAAATTTGTCATGGATGTTAATAATGACAGGCAGATGGGAACGAGTCATTTTGGGGTAGTTTGGCCAAAAAACATGGCCGTCATGAGCATCTTGGATTTTAATCTTTGCATGACTAAATCCTTTGGCGCGGGCCACAGGTCGTAGCTTTGGTCGGATCTTCATGAAATTTGTCATGGCTGTTGACCTTGACATGTAAATGGGAACGAGTCCTTTTGGGGTCATTCGGTCAAAAGACATGGCCGCCAGCAGCCATCTTGGATTTTACTCTTTGCATGACAAAATCCTTTGGCACAGGCTACAGGTCCTAACTTTGGTCAGATCATTATGAAATTTGTTATGAATGTTGACATTGACATGTAAATGGGAATTAGTCATTTGGGGGTAATTTGGCCAAAAGCATAGCCGCTGGCAGCCATCTTTGATTTAAAAATTAAATAGATTGGCGCAGTCTACAGGTCGTACTGTTCGTCTGATTATCATGAAATTTGTCATAGATGTTAATATTGACATGTAGATGGGAACGAGTTATTTTGGGATCGTTAGGCCAAAAAACATGGCCACCAGTAGCCATCTTGGATTTTACTCTTTGCATGACTAAATCCTTTGGCGCGGGCTACAGGTCGTAGCTTTGGTCGGATCTTCATGAAATTTGTCATGGCTGTTGACCTTGAAATGTAAATGGGAACGAGTCCTTTTGGGGTCATTCGGTCAAAAGACATGGCCGCCAGCAGCCATCTTGGATTTTACTCTTTGCATGACTAAATCCTTTGGCACAGGCTACAGGTCCTAACTTTGGTCAGATTATTATGAAATTTGTCATGAATGTTCACATTGACATGTAGATGGGAATGAGTCATTTTGGGGTAATTTGGCCTAAAAACATGGCCGCTGGCAGCCTTCTTTGATTTCAAAATTAAATAGATTGGCGCGGTCTACAGGTCGTACTGTTCGTCTGATTATCATGAAATTTGTCATAGATGTTAATATTGACATGTAGATGGGAACGAGTTATTTTGGGGTCGTTAGGCCAAAACACATGACCACCAGTAGCCATCTTGGATTTTACTCTTTGCATGACTTAATCCTTTGGCGCGGGCTACAGGTCGTAGCTTTGGTCGGATCTTCATGAAATGAGTCATGGCTGTTGACCTTGACATATAAATGGGAACGAGTTCTTTTGGGGTCATTCGGCAAAAAGACATGGCCGCCAGCAGCCATCTTGGATTTTACTCTTTGCATGACTAAATCCTTTGGCACAGGCTACAGGTCCTAACTTTGGACAGATTATTATGAAATTTGTCATGAATGTTGACATTGACATGTAGATGGGAATGAGTCATTTTGGGGTAATTTGGCCAAACAACATGGCCGATGGCAGCCATCTTTAATTTCAAAATTAAATAAATTGGCGCGGTCTGCAGGTCGTACTGTTCGTCTGATTATCATGAAATTTGTCATGGATGTTAATAATGACAGGCAGATGGGAACGAGTTATTTTGGGGTAGTTTGGCTAAAAAACATGGCCGTCATGAGCATCTTGGATTTTAATCTTTGCATGACTAAATCCTTTGGCGCGCGCTACAGGTCGTAGCTTTGGTCGGATCTTCATGAAATTTGTCATGGCTGTTCAACTTGACATGTAAATGGGAACGAGTCATTTTGGGGTAATTCGGTCAAAAGACATGGCCGCCAGCAGCCATCTTTGATTTTACTCTTTGCATGACTAAATCCTTTGGCACAGGCTACAGGTCCTAACTTTGGTCAGATCATTATGAAATTTATCATGAATGTTGACATTGACATGTAGATGGGAATGAGTCATTGTGGGGTAATTTGGCCTAAAAACACATGGCCGCTGGCAGCCATCTTTGATTTCAAAATTAAATAGATTGGCGCGGTCTACAGGTCGTACTATTCGTCTGATTATCATGAAATTTGTCATAGATGTTAAGATTTACATGTAGATGGGAACGAGTTATTTTGGGGTCGTTAGGCCAAAAAACATGGCCACCAATAGCCATCTTGGATTTTACTCTTTGCATGACTAAATCCTTTGGCGCGGGCTACAGGTCGTAGATTTGGTCGGATCTTCATGAAATGTGTCATGGCTGTTGACCTTGACGTGTAAATGGGAACGAGTCCTTTTGGGGTCATTCGGCCAAAAAACATGGCCGCCAGCAGCCATCTTGGATTCTACTCTTTGCATGACTAAATCCTTTGGCACAGGCTACAGGTCCTTACTTTGGTCAGATCATTATGAAATTTGTCATGAATGTTGACATTGACATTTAGATGGGAATGAATCGTTTTGGGGTCATTTGGCCAAAAAACATGGCCGCTGGCAGCCATCTTTGATTTCAAAATTAAATAAATTGGCGCGGTCCGCAGGTCGTACTGTTCGTCTGATTATCATGAAATTTGTCATGGATGTTAATAATGACAGGCAGATGGGAACGAGTCATTTTGGGGTAGTTTGGCCAAAAAACATGGCCGTCATGAGCATCTTGGATTTTAATCTTTGCATGACTAAATCCTTTGGCGCGGGCCACAGGTCGTAGCTTTGGTCGGATCTTCATGAAATTTGTCATGGCTGTTGAACTTGACATGTAAATGGGAACGAGTCCTTTTGGGGTCATTCGGTCAAAAGACATGGCCGCCAGCAGCCATCTTGGATTTTACTCTTTGCATGACAAAATCCTTTGGCACAGGCTACAGGTCCTAACTTTGGTCAGATCATTATGAAATTTGTTATGAATGTTGACATTGACATGTAAATGGGAATTAGTCATTTGGGGGTAATTTGGCCAAAAGCATAGCCGCTGGCAGCCATCTTTGATTTAAAAATTAAATAGATTGGCGCAGTCTACAGGTCGTACTGTTCGTCTGATTATCATGAAATTTGTCATAGATGTTAATATTGACATGTAGATGGGAACGAGTTATTTTGGGATCGTTAGGCCAAAAAACATGGCCACCAGTAGCCATCTTGGATTTTACTCTTTGCATGACTAAATCCTTTGGCGCGGGCTACAGGTCGTAGCTTTGGTCGGATCTTCATGAAATTTGTCATGGCTGTTGACCTTGAAATGTAAATGGGAACGAGTCCTTTTGGGGTCATTCGGTCAAAAGACATGGCCGCCAGCAGCCATCTTGGATTTTACTCTTTGCATGACTAAATCCTTTGGCACAGGCTACAGGTCCTAACTTTGGTCAGATTATTATGAAATTTGTCATGAATGTTCACATTGACATGTAGATGGGAATGAGTCATTTTGGGGTAATTTGGCCTAAAAACATGGCCGCTGGCAGCCTTCTTTGATTTCAAAATTAAATAGATTGGCGCGGTCTACAGGTCGTACTGTTCGTCTGATTATCATGAAATTTGTCATAGATGTTAATATTGACATGTAGATGGGAACGAGTTATTTTGGGGTCGTTAGGCCAAAACACATGACCACCAGTAGCCATCTTGGATTTTACTCTTTGCATGACTTAATCCTTTGGCGCGGGCTACAGGTCGTAGCTTTGGTCGGATCTTCATGAAATGAGTCATGGCTGTTGACCTTGACATATAAATGGGAACGAGTTCTTTTGGGGTCATTCGGCAAAAAGACATGGCCGCCAGCAGCCATCTTGGATTTTACTCTTTGCATGACTAAATCCTTTGGCACAGGCTACAGGTCCTAACTTTGGACAGATTATTATGAAATTTGTCATGAATGTTGACATTGACATGTAGATGGGAATGAGTCATTTTGGGGTAATTTGGCCAAACAACATGGCCGATGGCAGCCATCTTTAATTTCAAAATTAAATAAATTGGCGCGGTCTGCAGGTCGTACTGTTCGTCTGATTATCATGAAATTTGTCATGGATGTTAATAATGACAGGCAGATGGGAACGAGTTATTTTGGGGTAGTTTGGCTAAAAAACATGGCCGTCATGAGCATCTTGGATTTTAATCTTTGCATGACTAAATCCTTTGGCGCGCGCTACAGGTCGTAGCTTTGGTCGGATCTTCATGAAATTTGTCATGGCTGTTCACCTTGACATGTAAATGGGAACGAGTCATTTTGGGGTAATTCGGTCAAAAGACATGGCCGCCAGCAGCCATCTTTGATTTTACTCTTTGCATGACTAAATCCTTTGGCACAGGCTACAGGTCCTAACTTTGGTCAGATCATTATGAAATTTGTCATGAATGTTGACATTGACATGTAGATGGGAATGAGTCATTGTGGGGTAATTTGGCCTAAAAACACATGGCCGCTGGCAGCCATCTTTGATTTCAAAATTAAATAGATTGGCGCGGTCTACAGGTCGTACTATTCGTCTGATTATCATGAAATTTGTCATAGATGTTAAGATTTACATGTAGATGGGAACGAGTTATTTTGGGTTCGTTAGGCCAAAAAACATGGCCACCAATAGCCATCTTGTATTTTACTCTTTGCATGACTAAATCCTTTGGCGCGGGCTACAGGTCGTAGATTTGGTCGGATCTTCATGAAATGTGTCATGGCTGTTGACCTTGACGTGTAAATGGGAACGAGTCCTTTTGGGGTCATTCGGCCAAAAAACATGGCCGCCAGCAGCCATCTTGGATTCTACTCTTTGCATGACTAAATCCTTTGGCACAGGCTACAGGTCCTTACTTTGGTCAGATCATTATGAAATTTGTCATGAATGTTGACATTGACATGTAGATGGGAATGAATCATTTTGGGGTCATTTGGCCAAAAAACATGGCCGCTGGCAGCCATCTTTGATTTCAAAATTAAATAAATTGGCGCGGTCTGCAGGTCGTAGTGTTCGTCTGATTATCATGAAAATTGTCATGGATGTTAATAATGACAGGCAGATGGGAACGAGTCATTTTGGGGTAGTTTGGCCAAAAAACATGGCCGTCATGAGCATCTTGGATTTTAATCTTTGCATGACTAAATCCTTTGGCGCGGGCTACAGGTCGTAGCTTTGGTCGGATCTTCATGAAATTTGTCATGGCTTTTGACCTTGACATGTAAATGGGAACGAGTCCTTTTGGGGTCATTCGGTCAAAAGACATTGCCGCCAGCAGCCATCTTGGATTTTACTCTTTGCATGACAAAATCCTTTGGCACAGGCTACAGGTCCTAACTTTGGTCAGATCATTATGAAATTTGTCATGAATGTTGACATTGACATGTAGATGGGAATGAGTCATTTAGGGGTAATTTGGCCAAAAGCATAGCCGCTGGCAGCCATCTTTGATTTCAAAATTAAATAGATTGGCGCAGTCTACAGGTCGTACTGTTCGTCTGATTATCATGAAATTTGTCATAGATGTTAATATTGACATATAGATGGGAACGAGTTATTTTGGGGTCGTTAGGCCAAAAAACATGGCCACCAGTAGCCATCTTGGATTTTACTCTTTGCATGACTAAATCCTTTGGCGCGGGCTACAGGTCGTAGCTTTGGTCGGATCTTCATGAAATGTGTCATGGCTGTTGACCTTGACATGTAAATGGGAACGAGTCCTTTTGGGGTCATTCGGCCAAAAAACATGGCCGCCAGCAGCCATCTTGGATTCTACTCTTTGCATGACTAAATCCTTTGGCACAGGCTACAGGTCCTTAATTTGGTCAGATCATTATGAAATTTGTCATGAATGTTGACATTGACATGTAGATGGGAATGAGTCATTTTGGGGTCATTTGGCCAAAAAACATGGCCGCTGGCAGCCATCTTTGATTTCAAAATTAAATAAATTGGCGCGGTATGCAGGTCGTACTGTTCGTCTGATTATCATGAAATTTGTCATGGATGTTAATAATGACAGGCAGATGGGAACGAGTCATTTTGGGGTAGTTTGGCCAAAAAACATGGTCGTCATGAGCATCTTGGATTTTAATCTTTGCATGACTAAATCCTTTGGCGCGGGCTACAGGTCGTAGCTTTGGTCGGATCTTCATGAAATTTGTCATGGCTGTTGACCTTGACATGTAAATGGGAACGAGTCCTTTTGGGGTAATTCGGTCAAAAGACATGGCCGCCAGCAGCCATCTTTGATTTTACTCTTCGCATGACTAAATCCTTTGGCACAGGCTACAGGTCCTAACTTTGGTCAGATCATTATGAAATTTGTCATGAATGTTGACATTGACATGTAGATGGGAATGAGTCATTGTGGGGTAATTTGGCCTAAAAACATGGCCGCTGGCAGCCATCTTTGATTTCAAAATTAAATAGATTGGCGCGGTCTACAGGTCGTACTGTTCGTCTGATTATCATGAAATTTGTCATAGATGTTAATATTGACATGTAGATGGGAACGAGTTATTTTGGGGTCGTTAGGCCAAAAAACATGGCCACCAGTAGCCATCTTGGATTTTACTCTTTGCATGACTTAATCCTTTGGCGCGGGCTACAGGTCGTAGCTTTGGTCGGATCTTCATGAAATGTGTCATGGCTGTTGACCTTGACATGTAAATGGGAACGACTCCTTTTGGGGTCATTCGGCCAAAAAACATGGCCGCCAGCAGCCATCTTGGATTCTACTCTTTGCATGACTAAATCCTTTGGCACAGGCTACAGGTCCTTACTTTGGTCAGATCATTATGAAATTTGTCATGAATGTTGACATTGACAAGTAGATGGGAATGAGTCATTTTGGGGTCATTTGGCCAAAAAACATGGCCGCTAGCAGCCATCTTTGATTTCAAAATTAAATAAATTGGCGCGGTCTGCAGGTCGTACTGTTCGTCTGATTATCATGAAATTTGTCATGGATGTTAATAATGACAGGCAGATGGGAACGAGTCATTTTGGGGTAGTTTGGCCAAAAAACATGGCCGTCATGAGCATCTTGGATTTTAATCTTTGCATGACTAAATCCTTTGGCGCGGGCTACAGGTCGTAGCTTTGGTCGGATCTTCATGAAATTTGTCATGGCTGTTGACCTTGACATGTAAATGGGAATGAGTCCTTTTGGGGTCATTCGGTCCAAAGACATGGCCGCCAGCAGCCATCTTGGATTTTACACTTTGCATGACAAAATCCTTTGGCACAGGCTACAGGTCCTAACTTTGGTCAGATCATTATGAAATTTGTCATGAATGTTGACATTGACATGTAGATGGGAATGAGTCATTTAGGGTTAATTTGGCCAAAAGCAAAGCCGCTGGCAGCCATCTTTGATTTCAAAATTAAATAGATTGGCGCAGTCTACAGGTCGTACTGTTCGTCTGATTATCATGAAATTTGTCATAGATGTTAATATTGACATGTAGATGGGAACGAGTTATTTTGGGGTCGTTAGGCCAAAAAACATGGCCACCAGTAGCCATCTTGGATTTTACTCTTTGCATGACTAAATCCTTTGGCGCGGGCTACAGGTCGTAGCTTTGGTCGGATCTTCATGAAATGTGTCATGGCTGTTGACCTTGACATGTAAATGGGAACGAGTCCTTTTGGGTTCATTCGGCCAAAAAACATGGCCGCCAGCAGCCATCTTGGATTCTACTCTTTGCATGACTAAATCCTTTGGCACAGGCTACAGGTCCTTAATTTGGTCAGATCATTATGAAATTTGTCATGAATGTTGACATTGACATGTAGATGGGAATGAGTCATTTTGGGGTCATTTGGCCAAAAAACATGGCCGCTGGCAGCCATCTTTGATTTCAAAATTAAATAAATTGGCGCGGTCTGCAGGTCGTACTGTTCGTCTGATTATCATGAAATTTGTCATGGATGTTAATAATGACAGGCAGATGGGAACGAGTCATTTTGGGGTAGTTTGGCCAAAAAACATGGTCGTCATGAGCATCTTGGATTTTAATCTTTGCATGACTAAATCCTTTGGCGCGGGCTACAGGTCGTAGCTTTGGTCGGATCTTCATGAAATTTGTCATGGCTGTTGTTCTTGACATGTAAATGGGAACGAGTCCTTTTGGGGTCATTCGGTCTAAAGACATGGCCGCCAGCAGCCATCTTGGATTTTACTCTTTGCATGACAAAATCCTTTGGCACAGGCTACAGGTCCTAACATTGGTCAGATCATTATGAAATTTGTCATGAATGTTGACATTGACATGTAGATGGGAATGAGTCATTTAGGGGTAATTTGGCCAAAAGCATAGCCGCTGGCAGCCATCTTTGATTTCAAAATTAAATAGATTGGCGCAGTCTACAGGTCGTACTGTTCGTCTGATTATCATGAAATTTGTCATAGATGTTAATATTGACATGTAGATGGGAACGAGTTATTTTGGGATCGTTAGGCCAAAAAACATGGCCACCAGTAGCCATCTTGGATTTTACTCTTTGCATGACTAAATCCTTTGGCGGGGGCTACGGGTCGTAGCTTTGGTCGGATCTTCATGAAATGTGTCATGGTTGTTGACCTTGAAATGTAAATGGGAACGAGTCCTTTTGGGGTCATTCGGCCAAAAAACATGGCCGCCAGCAGCCATCTTGGATTTTACTATTTGCATGACTAAATCCTGTGGCACAGGCTACAGGTCCTTACTTTGGTCAGATCATTATGAAATTTGTCATGAATGTTGACATTGACATGTAGATGGGGAATGAGTCATTTTGGGGTCATTTGGCTAAAAAACATGGCCGCTGGCAGCCTTCTTTGATTTCAAAATTAAATAAATTGGCGCGGTCTGCAGGTCGTACTGTTCGTCTGATTATCATGAAATTTGTCATGGATGTTAATAATGACAGGCAGATGGGAACGAGTCATTTTGGGGTAGTTTGGCCAAAAAACATGGCCGTCATGAGCATCTTGGATTTTAATCTTTGCATGACTAAATCCTTTGGCGCGGGCTACAGGTCGTAGCTTTGGTCGGATCTTCATGAAATTTGTCATGGCTGTTGACCTTGACATGTAAATGGGAACGAGTCCTTTTGGGGTCATTCGTTCCTAAGACATGGCCGCCAGCAGCCATCTTGGATTTTACTCTTTGCATGACAAAATCCTTTGGCACAGACTACAGGTCCTAACTTTGGTCAGATCATTATGAAATTTGTTATGAATGTTGACATTGACATGTAGATGGGAATGAGTCATTTGGGGGTAATTTGGCCAAAAGCATAGCCGCTGGCAACCATCTTTGATTTCAAATTTAAATAGATTGGCGCAGTCTACAGGTCGTACTGTTCGTCTGATTATCATGAAATTTGTCATGGATGTTAATATTGACATGTAGATGGGAACGAGTTATTTTGGGATCGTTAGGCCAAAAAACATGGCCACCAGTAGCCATCTTGGATTTTACTCTTTGCATGACTAAATCCTTTGGCGCGGGCTACAGGTCGTAGCTTTGGTCGGATCTTCATGAAATGTGTCATGGCTGTTGACCTTGAAATGTAAATGGGAACGAGTCCTTTTGGGGTCATTCGGCCAAAAAACATAGCCGCCAGCAGCCATCTTGGATTTTACTCTTTGCATGACTAAATCCTTTGGCACAGGCTACAGGTCCTTACTTTGGTCAGATCATTATGAAATTTGTCATGAATGTTGACATTCACATGTAGATGGGGAATGAGTCATTTTGGGGTCATTTGGCTAAAAAACATGGCCGCTGGCAGCCATCTTTGATTTCAAAATTAAATAGATTGGCGCGGTCTACATGTCGTACTGTTCGTCTGATTATCATGAAATTTGTCATGGATGTTAATAATGACAGGCAGATGGGAACGAGTCATTTTGGGGTAGTTTGACCAAAAAACATGGTCGTCATGAGCATCTTGGATTTTAATCTTTGCATGACTAAATCCTTTGGCGCGGGCTACAGGTCGTAGCTTTGGTCGGATCTTCATGAAATTTGTCATGGCTATTGACCTTGACATGTAAATGGGAACGAGTCCTTTTGGGGTCATTCGGTCAAAATACATGGCCGCCAGCAGCCATCTTGGATTTTACTCTTTGCATGACAAAATCCTTTGGCACAGGCTACCGGTCCTAACTTTGGTCAGATCATAATGAAATTTGTCATGAATGTTGACATTGACATGTAGATGGGAATGAGTCATTTTGGGGTAATTTGGCCAAAAGCATAGCCGCTGGCAGCCATCTTTGATTTCAAAATTAAATAGATTGGCGCAGTCTACAGGTCGTACTGTTCGTCTGATTATCATGAAATTTGTCATAGATGTTAATATTGACATGTAGATGGGAACGAGTTATTTTGGGATCGTTAGGCCAAAAAACATGGCCACCAGTAGCCATCTTGGATTTTACTCTTTGCATGACTAAATCCTTTGGCGCGGGCTACAGGTCGTAGCTTTGGTCGGATCTTCATGAAATTTGTCATGGCTGTTGACCTTGACATGTAAATGGGAACGAGTCCTTTTGGGGTAATTCGGTCAAAAGACATGGCCGCCAGCAGCCATCTTTGATTTTACTCTTTGCATGACTAAATCCTTTGGCACAGGCTACAGGTCCTAACTTTGGTCAGATCATTATGAAATTTGTCAAGAATGTTGACATTGACATGTAGATGGGAATGAGTCATTGTGGGGTAATTTGGCCTAAAAACATGGCCGCTGGCAGCCATCTTTGATTTCAAAATTAAATAGATTGGCGCGGTCTACAGGTCGTACTGTTCGTCTGATTATCATGAAATTTGTCATAGATGTTAATATTGACATGTAGATGGGAACGAGTTATTTTGGGGTCGTTAGGCCAAAAAACATGGCCACCAGTAGCCATCTTGGATTTTACTCTTTGCATGACTAAATCCTTTGGCGCGGGCTACAGGTCGTAGCTTTGGTCGGATCTTCATGAAATGTGTCATGGCTGTTGACCTTGACATGTAAATGGGAACGAGTCCTTTTGGGGTCATTCGGCCAAAAAACATGGCCGCCAGCAGCCATCTTGGATTCTACTCTTTGCATGACTAAATCCTTTGGCACAGGCTACAGGTCCTTACTTTGGTCAGATCATTATGAAATTTGTCATGAATGTTGACATTGACATGTAGATGGTAATGAGTCATCTTGGGGTCATTTGGCCTAAAAACATGGCCGCTAGCAGCCATCTTTGATTTCAAAATTAAATAAATTGGCGCGGTCTGCAGGTCGTACTGTTCGTCTGATTATCATGAAATTTGTCATGGATGTTAATAATGACAGGCAGATGGGAACGAGTCATTTTGGGGTAGTTTGGCCAAAAAACATGGCCGTCATGAGCATCTTGGATTTTAATCTTTGCATGACTAAATCCTTTGGCGCGGGCTACAGGTCGTACTGTTCGTCTGATTATCATGAAATTTGTCATAGATGTTAATATTGACATGTAGATGGGAACGAGTTATTTTGGGATCGTTAGGCCAAAAAACATGGCCGCCAGCAGCCATCTTGGATTTTACTCTTTGCATGACAAAATCCTTTGGCACAGGCTACAGGTCCTAACTTTGGTCAGATCATTATGAAATTTGTCATGAATGTTGACATTGACATGTAGATGGGAATGAGTCATTTAGGGGTAATTTGGCCAAAAGCATAGCCGCTGGCAGCCATCTTTGATTTCAAAATTAAATAGATTGGCGCAGTCTACAGGTCGTACTGTTCGTCTAATTATCATGAAATTTGTCATAGATGTTAATATTGACATGTAGATGGGAACGAGTTATTTTGGGGTCGTTAGGCCAAAAAACATGGCCACCAGTAGCCATCTTGGATTTTACTCTTTGCATTACTAAATCCTTTGGCGCGGGCTACAGGTCGTAGCTTTGGTCGGATCTTCATGAAATGTGTCATGGCTGTTGACCTTGACATGTAAATGGGAACGAGTCCTTTTGGGGTCATTCGGCCAAAAAACATGGCCGCCAGCAGCCATCTTGGATTCTACTCTTTGCATGACTAAATCCTTTGGCACAGGCTACAGGTCCTTAATTTGGTCAGATCATTATGAAATTTGTCATGAATGTTGACATTGACATGTATATGGGAATGAGTCATTTTGGGGTCATTTGGCCAAAAAACATGGCCGCTGGCAGCCATCTTTGATTTCAAAATTAAATAAATTGGCGCGGTCTGCAGGTCGTACTGTTCGTCTGATTATCATGAAATTTGTCATGGATGTTAATAATGACAGGCAGATAGGAACGAGTCATTTTGGGGTAGTTTGGCCAAAAAACATGGTCGTCATGAGCATCTTGGATTTTAATCTTTGCATGACTAAATCCTTTGGCGCGGGCTACAGGTCGTAGCTTTGGTCGGATCTTCATGAAATTTGTCATGGCTGTTGACCTTGACATGTAAATGGGAACGAGTCCTTTTGGGGTCATTCGGTCAAAAGACATGGCCGCCAGCAGCCATCTTGGATTTTACTCTTTGCATGACAAAATCCTTTGGCACAGGCTACAGGTCCTAAAATTGGTCAGATCATTATGAAATTTGTCATGAATGTTGACATTGACATGTAGATGGGAATGAGTCATTTAGGGGTAATTTGGCCAAAAGCATAGCCGCTGGCAGCCATCTTTGATTTCAAAATTAAATAGATTGGCGCAGTCTACAGGTCGTACTGTTCGTCTGATTATCATGAAATTTGTCACAGATGTTAATATTGACATGTAGATGGGAACGAGTTATTTTGGGATCGTTAGGCCAAAAAACATGGCCACCAGTAGCCATCTTGGATTTTACTCTTTGCATGACTAAATCCTTTGGCGCGGGCTACGGGTCGTAGCTTTGGTCGGATCTTCATGAAATGTGTCATGTTTGTTGACCTTGAAATGTAAATGGGAACGAGTCCTTTTGGGGTCATTCGGCCAAAAAACATGGCCGCCAGCAGCCATCTTGGATTTTACTATTTGCATGACTAAATCCTTTGGCACAGGCTACAGGTCCTTACTTTGGTCAGATCATTATGAAATTTGTCATGAATGTTGACATTGACATGTAGATGGGGAATGAGTCATTTTGGGGTCATTTGGCTAAAAAAAATGGCCGCTGGCAGCCATCTTTGATTTCAAAATTAAATAAATTGGCGCGGTCTGCAGGTCGTACTGTTCGTCTGATTATCATGAAATTTGTCATGGATGTTAATAATGACAGGCAGATGGGAACGAGTTATTTTGGGGTAGTTTGGCCAAAAAACATGGTCGTCATGAGCATCTTGGATTTTAATCTTTGCATGACTAAATCCTTTGGCGCGGGCTACAGGTCGTAGCTTTGGTCGGATCTTCATGAAATTTGTCATGGCTGTTGACCTTGACATGTAAATGGGAACGAGTCCTTTTGGGGTCATTCGGTTAAAAGACATGGCCGCCAGCAGCCATCTTGGATTTTACTCTTTGCATGACAAAATCCTTTGGCACAGGCTACAGGTCCTAACATTGGTCAGATCATTATGAAATTTGTCATGAATGTTGACATTGACATGTAGATGGGAATGAGTCATTTAGGGGTAATTTGGCCAAAAGCATAGCCGCTGGCAGCCATCTTTGATTTCAAAATTAAATAGATTGGCGCAGTCTACAGGTCGTACTGTTCGTCTGATTATCATGAAATTTGTCATAGATGTTAATATTGACATGTAGATGGGAACGAGTTATTTTGGGATCGTTAGGCCAAAAAACATGGCCACAAGTAGCCATCTTGGATTTTACTCTTTGCATGACTAAATCCTTTGGCGCGGGCTACGGGTCGTAGCTTTGGTCGGATCTTCATGAAATGTGTCATGGTTGTTGACCTTGAAATGTAAATGGGAACGAGTCCTTTTGGGGTCATTCGGCCAAAAAACATGGCCGCCAGCAGCCATCTTGGATTTTTCTATTTGCATGACTAAATCCTTTGGCACAGGCTACAGGTCCTTACTTTGGTCAGATCATTATGAAATTTGTCATGAATGTTGACATTGACATGTAGATGGGGAATGAGTCATTTTGGGGTCATTTGGCTAAAAATCATGGCCGCTGGCAGCCATCTTTGATTTCAAAATTAAATAAATTGGCGCGGTCTGCAGGTCGTACTGTTCGTCTGATTATCATGAAATTTGTTATGGATGTTAATAATGACAGGCAGATGGGAACGAGTCATTTTGGGGTAGTTTGGCCAAAAAAAAAGGCCGTCATGAGCATCTTGGATTTTAATCTTTGCATGACTAAATCCTTTGGCGCGGGCTACAGGTCGTAGCTTTGGTCGGATCTTCATGAAATTTGTCATGGCTGTTGACCTTGACATGTAAATGGGAACGAGTCCTTTTGGGGTCATTCGGTTAAAAGACATGGCCGCCAGCAGCCATCTTGGATTTTACTCTTTGCATGACAAAATCCTTTGGCACAGGCTACAGGTCCTAACTTTGGTCAGATCATTATGAAATTTGTTATGAATGTTGACATTGACATGTAGATGGGAATGAGTCATTTGGGGGTAATTTGGCCAAAAGCATAGCCGCTGGCAGCCATCTTTGATTTCAAAATTAAATAGATTGGCGCAGTCTACAGGTCGTACTGTTCGTCTGATTATCATGAAATTTGTCATAGATGTTAATATTGACATGTAGATGGGAACGAGTTATTTTGGGATCGTTAGGCCAAAAAACATGGCCGCCAGCAGCCATTTTGGATTTTACTCTTTGAAAGACAAAATCCTTTGGCACAGGCTACAGGTCCTAACTTTGGTCAGATCATTATGAAATATGTCATGAATGTTGACATTGACATGTAGATGGGAATGAGTCATTTAGGGGTAATTTGGCCAAAAGCATAGCCGCTGGCAGCCATCTTTGATTTTAAAATTAAATAGATTGGCGCAGTCTACAGGTCGTACTGTTCGTCTGATTATCATGAAATTTGTCATAGATATTAATATTGACATGTAGATGGGAACGAGTTATTTTGGGGTCGTTAGGCCAAAAAACATGGCCACCAGTAGCCATCTTGGATTTTACTCTTTGCATGACTAAATCCTTTGGCGCGGGCTACAGGTCGTAGCTTTGGTCGGATCTTCATGAAATGTGTCATGGCTGTTGACCTTGACATGTAAATGGGAACGAGGCCTTTTGGGGTCATTCGGCCAAAAAACATGGCCGCCAGCAGCCATCTTGGATCCTACTCTTTGCATGACTAAATCCTTTGGCACAGGCTACAGGTCCTTAATTTGGTCAGATCATTATGAAATTTGTCATGAATGTTGACATTGACATGTAGATGGGAATGAGTCATTTTGGGGTCATTTGGCCAAAAAACATGGCCGCTGACAGCCATCTTTGATTTCAAAATTAAATAAATTGGCGCGGTCTGCAGGTCGTACTGTTCGTCTGATTATCATGAAATTTGTCATGGATGTTAATAATGACAGGCAGATGGGAACGAGTCATTTTGGGGTAGTTTGGCCAAAAAACATGGTCGTCATGAGCATCTTGGATTTTAATCTTTGCATGACTAAATCCTTTGGCGCGGGCTACAGGTCGTAGCTTTGGTCGGATCTTCATGAAATTTGTCATGGCTGTTGACCTTGACATGTAAATGGGAACGAGTCCTTTTGGGGTCATTCGGTCAAAAGACATGGCCGCCAGCAGCCATCTTGGATTTTACTCTTTGCATGACAAAATCCTTTGGCACAGGCTACAGGTCCTAACATTGGTCAGATCATTATGAAATTTGTCATGAATGTTGACATTGACATGTAGATGGGAATGAGTCATTTAGGGGTAATTTGGCCAAAAGCATAGCCGCTGGCAGCCATCTTTGATTTCAAAATTAAATAGATTGGCGCAGTCTACAGGTCGTACTGTTCGTCTGATTATCATGAAATTTGTCATAGATGTTAATATTGACATGTAGATGGGAACGAGTTATTTTGGGATCGTTAGGCCAAAAAACATGGCCACCAGTAGCCATCTTGGATTTTACTCTTTGCATGACTAAATCCTTTGGCGCGGGCTACGGGTCGTAGCTTTGGTCGGATCTTCATGAAATGTGTCATGTTTGTTGACCTTGAAATGTAAATGGGAACGAGTCCTTTTGGGGTCATTCGGCCAAAAAACATGGCCGCCAGCAGCCATCTTGGATTTTACTATTTGCATGACTAAATCCTTTGGCACAGGCTACAGGTCCTTACTTTTGTCAGATCATTATGAAATTTGTCATGAATGTTGACATTGACATGTAGATGGGGAATGAGTCATTTTGGGGTCATTTGGCTAAAAAAAATGGCCGCTGGCAGCCATCTTTGATTTCAAAATTAAATAAATTGGCGCGGTCTGCAGGTCGTACTGTTCGTCTGATTATCATGAAATTTGTCATGGATGTTAATAATGACAGGCAGATGGGAACGAGTTATTTTGGGATCGTTAGGCCAAAAAACATGGCCGCCAGCAGCCATTTTGGATTTTACTCTTTGAAAGACAAAATCCTTTGGCACAGGCTACAGGTCCTAACTTTGGTCAGATCATTATGAAATTTGTCATGAATGTTGACATTGACATGTAGATGGGGAATGAGTCATTTTGGGGTCATTTGGCTAAAAAACATGGCCGCTGGCAGCCATCTTTGATTTCAAAATTAAATAAATTGGCGCGGTCTGCAGGTCGTACTGTTCGTCTGATTATCATGAAATTTGTCATAGATGTTAATAATGACAGGCAGATGGGAACGAGTCATTTTGGGGTAGTTTGGCCAAAAAACATGGCCGTCATGAGCATCTTGGATTTTAATCTTTGCATGACTAAATCCTTTGGCGCGGGCTACAGGTCGTAGCTTTGGTCGGATCTTCATGAAATTTGTCATGGCTGTTGACCTTGACATGTAAATGGGAACGAGTCCTTTTGGGGTCATTCGGTTAAAAGACATGGCCGCCAGCAGCCATCTTGGATTTTACTCTTTGCATGACAAAATCCTTTGGCACAGGCTACAGGTCCTAACTTTGGTCAGATCATTATGAAATTTGTTATGAATGTTGACATTGACATGTAGATGGGAATGAGTCATTTGGGGGTAATTTGGCCAAAAGCATAGCCGCTGGCAGCCATCTTTGATTTCAAAATTAAATAGATTGGCGCAGTCTACAGGTCGTACTGTTCGTCTGATTATCATGAAATTTGTCATAGATGTTAATATTGACATGTAGATGGGAACGAGTTATTTTGGGATCGTTAGGCCAAAAAACATGGCCGCCAGCAGCCATTTTGGATTTTACTCTTTGAAAGACAAAATCCTTTGGCACAGGCTACAGGTCCTAACTTTGGTCAGATCATTATGAAATATGTCATGAATGTTGACATTGACATGTAGATGGGAATGAGTCATTTAGGGGTAATTTGGCCAAAAGCATAGCCGCTGGCAGCCATCTTTGATTTTAAAATTAAATAGATTGGCGCAGTCTACAGGTCGTACTGTTCGTCTGATTATCATGAAATTTGTCATAGATATTAATATTGACATGTAGATGGGAACGAGTTATTTTGGGGTCGTTAGGCCAAAAAACATGGCCACCAGTAGCCATCTTGGATTTTACTCTTTGCATGACTAAATCCTTTGGCGCGGGCTACAGGTCGTAGCTTTGGTCGGATCTTCATGAAATGTGTCATGGCTGTTGACCTTGACATGTAAATGGGAACGAGTCCTTTTGGGGTCATTCGGCCAAAAAACATGGCCGCCAGCAGCCATCTTGGATCCTACTCTTTGCATGACTAAATCCTTTGGCACAGGCTACAGGTCCTTAATTTGGTCAGATCATTATGAAATTTGTCATGAATGTTGACATTGACATGTAGATGGGAATGAGTCATTTTGGGGTCATTTGGCCAAAAAACATGGCCGCTGACAGCCATCTTTGATTTCAAAATTAAATAAATTGGCGCGGTCTGCAGGTCGTACTGTTCGTCTGATTATCATGAAATTTGTCATGGATGTTAATAATGACAGGCAGATGGGAACGAGTCATTTTGGGGTAGTTTGGCCAAAAAACATGGTCGTCATGAGCATCTTGGATTTTAATCTTTGCATGACTAAATCCTTTGGCGCGGGCTACAGGTCGTAGCTTTGGTCGGATCTTCATGAAATTTGTCATGGCTGTTGACCTTGACATGTAAATGGGAACGAGTCCTTTTGGGGTCATTCGGTCAAAAGACATGGCCGCCAGCAGCCATCTTGGATTTTACTCTTTGCATGACAAAATCCTTTGGCACAGGCTACAGGTCCTAACATTGGTCAGATCATTATGAAATTTGTCATGAATGTTGACATTGACATGTAGATGGGAATGAGTCATTTAGGGGTAATTTGGCCAAAAGCATAGCCGCTGGCAGCCATCTTTGATTTCAAAATTAAATAGATTGGCGCAGTCTACAGGTCGTACTGTTCGTCTGATTATCATGAAATTTGTCATAGATGTTAATATTGACATGTAGATGGGAACGAGTTATTTTGGGGTCGTTAGGCCAAAAAACATGGCCACCAGTAGCCATCTTGGATTTTACTCTTTGCATGACTAAATCCTTTGGCGCGGGCTACAGGTCGTAGCTTTGGTCGGATCTTCATGAAATTTGTCATGGCTGTTGACCTTGACATGTAAATGGGAACGAGTCCTTTTGGGGTCATTCGGTCAAAAGACATGGCCGCCAGCAGCCATCTTGGATTTTACTCTTTGCATGACAAAATCCTTTGGCACAGGCTACAGGTCCTAGCATTGGTCAGATCATTATGAAATTTGTCATGAATGTTGACATTGACATGTAGATGGGAATGAGTCATTTAGGGGTAATTTGGCCAAAAGCATAGCCGCTGGCAGCCATCTTTGATTTCAAAATTAAATAGATTGGCGCAGTCTACAGGTCGTACTGTTCGTCTGATTATCATGAAATTTGTCATAGATGTTAATATTGACATGTAGATGGGAACGAGTTATTTTGGGATCGTTAGGCCAAAAAACATGGCCACCAGTAGCCATCTTGGATTTTACTCTTTGCATGACTAAATCCTTTGGCGCGGGCTACGGGTCGTAGCTTTGGTCGGATCTTCATCAAATGTGTCATGGTTATTGACCTTGAAATGTAAATGGGAACGAGTCCTTTTGGGGTCATTCGGCCAAAAAACATGGCCGCCAGCAGCCATCTTGGATTTTACTATTTGCATGACTAAATCCTTTGGCACAGGCTACAGGTCCTTACTTTGGTCAGATCATTATGAAATTTGTCATGAACGTTGACATTGACATGTAGATGGGGAATGAGTCATTTTGGGGTCATTTGGCTAAAAAACATTGCCGCTGGCAGCCATCTTTGATTTCAAAATTAAATAAATTGGCGCGGTCTGCAGGTCGTACTGTTCGTCTGATTATCATGAAATTTGTCATGGATGTTAATAATGACAGGCAGATGGGAACGAGTCATTTTGGGGTAGTTTGGCCAAAAAACATGGCCGTCATGAGCATCTTGGATTTTAATCTTTGCATGACTAAATCCTTTGGCGCGGGCTACAGGTCGTAGCTTTGGTCGGATCTTCATGAAATTTGTCATGGCTGTTGACCTTGACATGTAAATGGGAACGAGTCCTTTTGGGGTCATTCGGTCAAAAGACATGGCCGCCAGCAGCCATCTTGGATTTTACTCTTTGCATGACAAAATCCTTTGGCACAGGCTACAGGTCCTAACTTTGGTCAGATCATTATGAAATTTGTTATGAATGTTGAAATTGACATGTAGATGGGAATGAGTCATTTGGGGGTAATTTGGCCAAAAGCATAGCCGCTGGCAGCCATCTTTGATTTCAAAATTAAATAGATTGGCGCAGTCTACAGGTCGTACTGTTCGTCTGATTATCATGAAATTTGTCATAGATGTTAATATTGACATGTAGATGGGAACGAGTTATTTTGGGATCGTTAGGCCAAAAAACATGGCCACCAGTAGCCATCTTGGATTTTACTCTTTGCATGACTAAATCCTTTGGCGCGGGCTACAGGTCGTAGCTTTGGTCGGATTTTCATGAAATGTGTCATGGCTGTTGACATTGAAATGTAAATGGGAACGAGTCCTTTTGGGGTCATTCGGCCAAAAAACATGGCCGCCAGCAGCCATCTTGGATTTTACTCTTTGCATGACTAAATCCTTTGGCACAGGCTACAGGTCCTTACTTTGGTCAGATCATTATGAAATTTGTCATGAATGTTGACATTGACATGTAGATGGGGAATGAGTCATTTAGGGGTAATTTGGCCAAAAGCATAGCCGCTGGCAGCCATCTTTGATTTCAAAATTAAATAGATTGGCGCAGTCTACAGGTCGTACTGTTCGTCTGATTATCATGAAATTTGTCATAGATGTTAATATTGACATGTAGATGGGAACGAGTTATTTTGGGATCGTTAGGCCAAAAAACATGGCCGCCAGCAGCCATCTTGGATTTTACTCTTTGCATGACAAAATCCTTTGGCACAGGCTACAGGTCCTAACTTTGGTCAGATAATTATGAAATTTGTCATGAATGTTGACATTGACATGTAGATGGGAATGAGTCATTTAGGGGTAATTTGGCCAAAAGCATAGCCGCTGGCAGCCATCTTTGATTTCAAAATTAAATAGATTGGCGCAGTCTACAGGTCGTACTGTTCGTCTGATTATCATGAAATTTGTCATAGATGTTAATATTGACATATTTAAACAATTTTTTTTTTTTTTTATTTATTTATTTATTGATTATTTTTGTGGGTTTTTTTTTTATAAATTGAGCAAGGAATTCAATCTAAGAAATTTTGCTTTGTTTTTTAATATAGAGTGAATATTTTTTAGAAAAAGGGCCATAACTCAGTTAAAAATAGTTGCATCAAACCCATATTCGAACTTGATCTGTCTTTTGGGCTCAGACATTCATACTAGTATGTAAAATTCCGATCAGACAGACGAGTGGTCACTATCTTTATCATACTATGCTATGGCTAAATATAATAAAAGTGACAATGACACTGCAGCTCAACTTGGAAATGGAATAATTTCATGTGTTAAGTCATAATGTCAATGGTGTGATTAGGAATGTGGAAAGTTGAAAGGCCTAGTTATGCAAAGAGTGAAATCCAAGATGGCCACTGGCAGCCATGTTTTTTTGCCGAATGACCACAAAATGACTTAAATTCCCATCTACATGTCATTAGCATCCATCACAAATTTCATGATGATCCGACAAAAGATCATATGACCTGTACTAGGCTGTAGCCTGTGTCAAAGAATTTAGTCATGTAAAGAGTAAATTCCAAGATGGCTGCTGGCGGCCATGTTTTTGGCTGAATAACCGCAAAATGACTCGTTCCCATCTACATGTCATTGTTAACACCCATGACTAATTTCATGATGATCCGACCAAAGCTACTACCTGTAGCCCGTGCCAAAGTATTTAGTCATGCAAAGAGTAAAATCCAAGTTGGCTACTGGCGGACATGTTTTTTGGCCGAAAGACCCCAAAATGACTCGTTCCCATCCACATGTCAATATTAACACCCACGACAAATTTCATGATGATCAGAAGAACAGTATGACCTGTAGCCCGTGCCAATGGATTAAATTTTTAAATCCAAGATGGCCACTGGCGGCCATGTTTTTTTGCCGAATGGCCCCAAAATGACTCGTTCCCATCTACTTATTAATGTCAACAGCTGTGACATATTTCATAATGATCCGACCAAAGGTAGGACCTGTAGCCCGTGCCCAAGGATTTATTCATGCAAAGAGTAAAATCCAAGATGGCTGCTGCCGGCCATGTTTTTTGGCCCAATGACCCCAAAATGACTCGTTCCCATCTACATGTCATTGTTAACATCGATGACAAATTTCATGATGATCAGACGAACAGTACGATCTATAGCCCGTGCTAATGGATTGAAATTTGAAATTCAAGATGGCCGCTGGCGGCCATGTTTTTTTGCCAAATGACACAAAAATTACTCGTTCTCATCTAGATGTCAATGTCAACAGCCATGACAAATCTCATAATGATCCAACCAAATGTACTACGACCTGTAGCCCATGCCAAATGATTTAGTCATGCAGAGTAAAATCCAAGATGGCTGCTGGCGGCCATGTTTTTTGGCCGAACTACCCCAAAATGACTCGTTCCCATCTACATGTCAATAGTAACATCGATGATAAATTTCATGATGATCAGACAAACAGTACTACCTGTAGCCCGTGCTAATGGATTGAAATTTGAAATTCAAGATGGCCGCTGGCGGCCATGTTTTTTGGCCCAATGACCCCAAAATGGCTCGTTTCCATCTACATGTCAATATTAACATCGATGACAAATTTCATGAAGATCCGACCAAAGCTACGACCTGTAGCCCATGCAGAAGGATTTAGTCATGCAAAGAGTAAACTCCAAGATGGCTGCTGGCGGCCATATTTTTTGGCCGAACGACGCCAAAATGACTCGTTCCCATCTCCAGTTACAACATCGATGACAAATTTCATGATGATCAGACGAACAGTACGATTTGTAGCCTGTGCTAATGGATTGAAAATTTAAATTCAAGATGGCCGCTTGCGGCCATGTTTTTTTCCGAATGACCCCAAAATGACTCGTTCCCATCTACATGTCAATGTCAACAGGCATGACAAATTTCATAATGATCCGACCAAAGGTACGACCTGTAGCCAGTGCTAAAGGAAATTGTTGACGAGTCACGCACACACACACACGGATGACGGATACCAAGCCATGGCAAATAGCTCAAACTTTACAAAGTAAAGTTAAAAATGTAGGAATAAAAGCTCGGACAAAATTATACATTTTGCAAAGATTTTCTAAGTCGAAAAATGTGGATGTAACGCCACCATAAAAAGTCTGACAGATGTCATAATCGCAGGTCCCCATGTTGTTGATGTCTGTGCCAACTTCCACGGAAAATGATCAGAAAACAGCTGAGAAAAACTCCAGACAAATTTATGTCCACAGACAAGCTGATTGGAGTATAAACCCCCTTCTCCACAACCGCGTTGCAGGGGGTATAATTAATGGACAAAACATTTCCCCCCAACCTGTGATATCACTGCGACATAAGACAACAAAATGCAATAATAAAGACATCCACAGCCAGAGGTCAGAGTAGATTTTGTATAGTATTCCCTACCAATACATCTTTTTTCATTGTAAATTGCTTTGCAGAAATTGGAAAATGCATCACAAATTGCGATGCGAATCCAGTTACATGGATATAGAGCATGTTTGTTATGGACGCTACACAAAGTCCAGTAAAGGGCCATAACTCTGGGAAAAAAATGTGAACAAAACCGAAATTGGAATTCCCAGTTTTGAGCTGTGTTGTGAAATGTTAATAGTTATGGATTGACAGAATGACACACCGAAAGGAAAGACAGACTGAGGTACATGTACATGTATCACTATATATACCCTTAATCCTTGGTACGGGTACATGTACAACTGTACATACTGTATACATGTACTGTACATACTGTATACATGTACATGTACACCAATCAGTAAGCCTGGGGGGAACGAGCTTGTGCATGTACATGTAATTACTCATAAAGTAGGTACTGGGCTTATCACAAGGCCCCTCCCCTTTGCAAACATTGAGTTAGCCTTCAGGTGCTGACATACCATCATGTTTTATATCATTACCATATTTTGGTACTGAAAAAGATAATAAATATAGGTTATCACCACCATGTGTGTTTCTGAGATCCGTATTCAAGTCGAGCTGCCTTCTCTGATGTGCTGACTCGGGTACCATTGGCCGAGTTATAATGGTGTTAGTTTTTAAAATCTTAATAACTTTGGAATTTTTTTTTTTTTTAATTATTTAAACAAATTTTTTTTTTTTTTATTTATTTATTTATTGATTATTTTTGTGGGTTTTTTTTTTATAAATTGAGCAAGGAATTCAATCTAAGAAATTTTGCTTTGTTTTTTAATATAGAGTGAATATTTTTTAGAAAAAGGGCCATAACTCAGTTAAAAATAGTTGCATCAAACCCATATTCGAACTTGATCTGTCTTTTGGGCTCAGACATTCATACTAGTATGTAAAATTCCGATCAGACAGACGAGTGGTCACTATCTTTATCATACTATGCTATGGCTAAATATAATAAAAGTGACAATGACACTGCAGCTCAACTTGGAAATGGAATAATTTCATGTGTTAAGTCATAATGTCAATGGTGTGATTAGGAATGTGGAAAGTTGAAAGGCCTAGTTATGCAAAGAGTGAAATCCAAGATGGCCACTGGCAGCCATGTTTTTTTGCCGAATGACCACAAAATGACTTAAATTCCCATCTACATGTCATTAGCATCCATCACAAATTTCATGATGATCCGACAAAAGATCATATGACCTGTACTAGGCTGTAGCCTGTGTCAAAGAATTTAGTCATGTAAAGAGTAAATTCCAAGATGGCTGCTGGCGGCCATGTTTTTGGCTGAATAACCGCAAAATGACTCGTTCCCATCTACATGTCATTGTTAACACCCATGACTAATTTCATGATGATCCGACCAAAGCTACTACCTGTAGCCCGTGCCAAAGTATTTAGTCATGCAAAGAGTAAAATCCAAGTTGGCTACTGGCGGACATGTTTTTTGGCCGAAAGACCCCAAAATGACTCGTTCCCATCCACATGTCAATATTAACACCCACGACAAATTTCATGATGATCAGAAGAACAGTATGACCTGTAGCCCGTGCCAATGGATTAAATTTTTAAATCCAAGATGGCCACTGGCGGCCATGTTTTTTTGCCGAATGGCCCCAAAATGACTCGTTCCCATCTACTTATTAATGTCAACAGCTGTGACATATTTCATAATGATCCGACCAAAGGTAGGACCTGTAGCCCGTGCCCAAGGATTTATTCATGCAAAGAGTAAAATCCAAGATGGCTGCTGCCGGCCATGTTTTTTGGCCCAATGACCCCAAAATGACTCGTTCCCATCTACATGTCATTGTTAACATCGATGACAAATTTCATGATGATCAGACGAACAGTACGATCTATAGCCCGTGCTAATGGATTGAAATTTGAAATTCAAGATGGCCGCTGGCGGCCATGTTTTTTTGCCAAATGACACAAAAATTACTCGTTCTCATCTAGATGTCAATGTCAACAGCCATGACAAATCTCATAATGATCCAACCAAATGTACTACGACCTGTAGCCCATGCCAAATGATTTAGTCATGCAGAGTAAAATCCAAGATGGCTGCTGGCGGCCATGTTTTTTGGCCGAACTACCCCAAAATGACTCGTTCCCATCTACATGTCAATAGTAACATCGATGATAAATTTCATGATGATCAGACAAACAGTACTACCTGTAGCCCGTGCTAATGGATTGAAATTTGAAATTCAAGATGGCCGCTGGCGGCCATGTTTTTTGGCCCAATGACCCCAAAATGGCTCGTTTCCATCTACATGTCAATATTAACATCGATGACAAATTTCATGAAGATCCGACCAAAGCTACGACCTGTAGCCCATGCAGAAGGATTTAGTCATGCAAAGAGTAAACTCCAAGATGGCTGCTGGCGGCCATATTTTTTGGCCGAACGACGCCAAAATGACTCGTTCCCATCTCCAGTTACAACATCGATGACAAATTTCATGATGATCAGACGAACAGTACGATTTGTAGCCTGTGCTAATGGATTGAAAATTTAAATTCAAGATGGCCGCTTGCGGCCATGTTTTTTTCCGAATGACCCCAAAATGACTCGTTCCCATCTACATGTCAATGTCAACAGGCATGACAAATTTCATAATGATCCGACCAAAGGTACGACCTGTAGCCAGTGCTAAAGGAAATTGTTGACGAGTCACGCACACACACACACGGATGACGGATACCAAGCCATGGCAAATAGCTCAAACTTTACAAAGTAAAGTTAAAAATGTAGGAATAAAAGCTCGGACAAAATTATACATTTTGCAAAGATTTTCTAAGTCGAAAAATGTGGATGTAACGCCACCATAAAAAGTCTGACAGATGTCATAATCGCAGGTCCCCATGTTGTTGATGTCTGTGCCAACTTCCACGGAAAATGATCAGAAAACAGCTGAGAAAAACTCCAGACAAATTTATGTCCACAGACAAGCTGATTGGAGTATAAACCCCCTTCTCCACAACCGCGTTGCAGGGGGTATAATTAATGGACAAAACATTTCCCCCCAACCTGTGATATCACTGCGACATAAGACAACAAAATGCAATAATAAAGACATCCACAGCCAGAGGTCAGAGTAGATTTTGTATAGTATTCCCTACCAATACATCTTTTTTCATTGTAAATTGCTTTGCAGAAATTGGAAAATGCATCACAAATTGCGATGCGAATCCAGTTACATGGATATAGAGCATGTTTGTTATGGACGCTACACAAAGTCCAGTAAAGGGCCATAACTCTGGGAAAAAAATGTGAACAAAACCGAAATTGGAATTCCCAGTTTTGAGCTGTGTTGTGAAATGTTAATAGTTATGGATTGACAGAATGACACACCGAAAGGAAAGACAGACTGAGGTACATGTACATGTATCACTATATATACCCTTAATCCTTGGTACGGGTACATGTACAACTGTACATACTGTATACATGTACTGTACATACTGTATACATGTACATGTACACCAATCAGTAAGCCTGGGGGGAACGAGCTTGTGCATGTACATGTAATTACTCATAAAGTAGGTACTGGGCTTATCACAAGGCCCCCTCCCCTTTGCAAACATTGAGTTAGCCTTCAGGTGCTGACATACCATCATGTTTTATATCATTACCATATTTTGGTACTGAAAAAGATAATAAATATAGGTTATCACCACCATGTGTGTTTCTGAGATCCGTATTCAAGTCGAGCTGCCTTCTCTGATGTGCTGACTCGGGTACCATTGGCCGAGTTATAATGGTGTTAGTTTTTAAAATCTTAATAACTTTGGAATTTTTTTTTTTTTAAATTATTTAAACAAATTTTTTTTTTTTTATTTATTTATTTATTGATTATTTTTGTGGGTTTTTTTTTTATAAATTGAGCAAGGAATTCAATCTAAGAAATTTTGCTTTGTTTTTTAATATAGAGTGAATATTTTTTAGAAAAAGGGCCATAACTCAGTTAAAAATAGTTGCATCAAACCCATATTCGAACTTGATCTGTCTTTTGGGCTCAGACATTCATACTAGTATGTAAAATTCCGATCAGACAGACGAGTGGTCACTATCTTTATCATACTATGCTATGGCTAAATATAATAAAAGTGACAATGACACTGCAGCTCAACTTGGAAAGGGAATAATTTCATGTGTTAAGTCATAATGTCAATGGTGTGATTAGGAATGTGGAAAGTTGAAAGGCCTAGTTATGCAAAGAGTGAAATCCAAGATGGCCACTGGCAGCCATGTTTTTTTGCCGAATGACCACAAAATGACTTAAATTCCCATCTACATGTCATTAGCATCCATCACAAATTTCATGATGATCCGACAAAAGATCATATGACCTGTACTAGGCTGTAGCCTGTGTCAAAGAATTTAGTCATGTAAAGAGTAAATTCCAAGATGGCTGCTGGCGGCCATGTTTTTGGCTGAATAACCGCAAAATGACTCGTTCCCATCTACATGTCATTGTTAACACCCATGACTAATTTCATGATGATCCGACCAAAGCTACTACCTGTAGCCCGTGCCAAAGTATTTAGTCATGCAAAGAGTAAAATCCAAGTTGGCTACTGGCGGACATGTTTTTTGGCCGAAAGACCCCAAAATGACTCGTTCCCATCCACATGTCAATATTAACACCCACGACAAATTTCATGATGATCAGAAGAACAGTATGACCTGTAGCCCGTGCCAATGGATTAAATTTTTTAATCCAAGATGGCCACTGGCGGCCATGTTTTTTTGCCGAATGGCCCCAAAATGACTCGTTCCCATCTACTTATTAATGTCAACAGCTGTGACATATTTCATAATGATCCGACCAAAGGTAGGACCTGTAGCCCGTGCCCAAGGATTTATTCATGCAAAGAGTAAAATCCAAGATGGCTGCTGCCGGCCATGTTTTTTGGCCCAATGACCCCAAAATGACTCGTTCCCATCTACATGTCATTGTTAACATCGATGACAAATTTCATGATGATCAGACGAACAGTACGATCTATAGCCCGTGCTAATGGATTGAAATTTGAAATTCAAGATGGCCGCTGGCGGCCATGTTTTTTTGCCAAATGACACAAAAATTACTCGTTCTCATCTAGATGTCAATGTCAACAGCCATGACAAATCTCATAATGATCCAACCAAAGGTACTACGACCTGTAGCCCATGCCAAATGATTTAGTCATGCAGAGTAAAATCCAAGATGGCTGCTGGCGGCCATGTTTTTTGGCCGAACTACCCCAAAATGACTCGTTCCCATCTACATGTCAATAGTAACATCGATGATAAATTTCATGATGATCAGACAAACAGTACTACCTGTAGCCCGTGCTAATGGATTGAAATTTGAAATTCAAGATGGCCGCTGGCGGCCATGTTTTTTGGCCCAATGACCCCAAAATGGCTCGTTCCCATCTACATGTCAATATTAACATCGATGACAAATTTCATGAAGATCCGACCAAAGCTACGACCTGTAGCCCATGCAGAAGGATTTAGTCATGCAAAGAGTAAACTCCAAGATGGCTGCTGGCGGCCATATTTTTTGGCCGAACGACGCCAAAATAACTCGTTCCCATCTCCAGTTACAACATCGATGACAAATTTCATGATGATCAGACGAACAGTACGATTTGTAGCCTGTGCTAATGGATTGAAAATTTAAATTCAAGATGGCCGCTTGCGGCCATGTTTTTTTTCCGAATGACCCCAAAATGACTCGTTCCCATCTACATGTCAATGTCAACAGGCATGACAAATTTCATAATGATCCGACCAAAGGTACGACCTGTAGCCAGTGCTAAAGGAAATTGTTGACGAGTCACGCACACACACACACACACGGATGACCGATACCAAGCCATGGCAAATAGCTCAAACTTTACAAAGTAAAGTTAAAAATGTAGGAATAAAAGCTCGGACAAAATTATACATTTTGCAAAGATTTTCTAAGTCGAAAAAATGTGGATGTAACGCCAACATAAAAAGTCTGACAGATGTCATAATCGCAGGTCCCCATGTTGTTGATGTCTGTGCCAACTTCCACGGAAAATGATCAGAAAACAGCTGAGAAAAACTCCAGACAAATTTATGTCCACAGACAAGCTGATTGGAGTATAAACCCCCTTCTCCACAACCGCGTTGCAGGGGGTATAATTAATGGACAAAACATTTCCCCCCAACCTGTGATATCACTGCGACATAAGACAACAAAATGCAATAATAAAGACATCCACAGCCAGAGGTCAGAGTAGATTTTGTATAGCATTCCCTACCAATACATCTTTTTTCATTGTAAATTGCTTTGCAGAAATTGGAAAATGCATCACAAATTGCGATGCGAATCCAGTTACATGGATATAGAGCATGTTTGTTATGGACGCTACACAAAGTCCAGTAAAGGGCCATAACTCTGGGAAAAAATGTGAACAAAACCGAAATTGGAATTCCCAGTTTTGAGCTGTGTTGTGAAATGTTAATAGTTATGGATTGACAGAATGACACACCGAAAGGAAAGACAGACTGAGGTACATGTACATGTATCACTATATATACCCTTAATCCTTGGTACGGGTACATGTACAACTGTACATACTGTATACATGTACTGTACATACTGTATACATGTACATGTACACCAATCAGTAAGCCTGGGGGGAACGAGCTTGTGCATGTACATGTAATTACTCATAAAGTAGGTACTGGGCTTATCACAAGGCCCCCTCCCCTTTGCAAACATTGAGTTAGCCTTCAGGTGCTGACATACCATCATGTTTTATATCATTACCATATTTTGGTACTGAAAAAGATAATAAATATAGGTTATCACCACCATGTGTGTTTCTGAGATCCGTATTCAAGTCGAGCTGCCTTCTCTGGGCAGTCTATCGACGAGTCCGTAGGACGAGTCGATAGACAGCCCAGGGAAGGCAGCGAGACTTGAATACGGATCTCGGAAACACACAGGGTGATGATAACCAATTTATCTTACAATTCGTACCATAAAAATGCAATAAAACTCAATTTAAAACAGGAACTATTTTATTACGCGCAACACACAACGTACACAATATTCTCAGCACGCGACGTTGTGATAAGTCAAATTCTGAGAAATTCACGTCACTATTCAAATTCACTTTGGCTGGAATCCGATTCAATGAAGAGGCGACGATATTTTCGTTTCATATGTTCGACATAATTGTCACTTTTAACAGGATAATTGTATTATTTTATGGTGCAATCTCCTTGGATAGTGATAGCGTTGGCGAGAGGCATTGCCGGAGATGACTGTCCATTCAGAGTTTTGGTGAATTTTGAACTTTCCGACACTTCGACCATCGATTTCTGACTCGCACTAAAATAACCCATTAAACTTCATTTAGAGGAAATGCACTAAATCACGGACTTTTCGTAAGTATTGTGTTTTATATCCTTAACATAAGATAAAATTAATTTGATTTTCCATTCTGTATTTTATCGAATAAAAAATGCGTTCAGTAGCTTTTGATCAAGACCGTACTGAATTACGGGGAATTGCCTACTTCGCTAAAATAGAAATTGTCAAAATAGTCCGTATTCGTGCGCGCTGTTAACAATGTGTAAACTTCGTTTTTCGATTTCCAAACATTTTTGGGTGGTTATTTTGAGCTTTTTGGGCCCTGTCTCCACATTTTGTCAACTTTATTGAACTAATTATTGATTATTTTACATTCGTAGCACACGAGTATATTATTTTACGACATTTAGTAGGTTATTTAAACGTTTTGTTTTGAAAACAAGCCAGTTGTCGAAACGCACGTGCACCAGCTGTTGCCATCGAAGATATCCTTGTTGCCATCCAGGATACAAGATCGGAAACCGCCTAGGCGTTTTCGCGTGTATTTGATGAAATATAGCTAAATTGTAAGATAATGTGTTTTATTTATATCAATATTAAACAAGATAAAATCACATGATAATGGCCAGAAACAGTGACAAGACAGTTCAGCTTCTATACATTTGGGATAAAAAAAAAGCACAGATGTGCTTGAGTACATGTATCTTCTCCTACAGGGTACCTGTATTCTACAGGATAGAAAGACATGATTGTATTCACCTTCCAAATGCTCAACAATGGGGGTGGGCTAAACTGGGCTTATCTACCGGTACGAGGAGACTGGGTTTATCCTCGAGGGTGGGCTTACTAACGGTTGCATACAGTAATAAGGCCAAAGTAAAAAGAAACTATGTTTCCGTACATCGACCGACCCTAAAAATAACACGCAGACCCTAAACTTTTTATTGATATTTTGAGAAAAAGTCAAAATTTTCTAACATTTACTGTTTTAAAATTTACCACTAATGCTCATAAATATTGATGACCTTTAGTGTGCAAAACACATGGTTTCTAACATATCCCCGTGAAAAGTTACCATGAATTGACAGCTGTCTCAAAGGCCCCAGGTGTGTGATGGGTTGTGGATTGATGGGCATATATTTTGCAATTTTAATTTCCTGAGTGTATCTCGGACTACCGGTACATTTATCTCATGCCTGCTTTATGTCTTGTTTGGGACTTATGGAACACTATCAACAGACATGGTGGGTGTGTATCTGTATATATACATGTATAGAGGTTATCACCACATATGTTAGGGGTATAACATGTAGCTACTGTCTCCAAAAACCAGGCATGCTCGGTGGTCGTACTGGCTACCCCCAGACAATGGGATGTAGTCGTCACAATACAAGTACGGTATAATGGCGGTATTATTGGTAAAATTCTTATAAAAAGTTAGTGACATCAATTTCCTACCAAGTTTATAGCCAAATTTATGAAAATGTGCTACATGATTTTTTTATCAATCTTAATGTATATTTCCACTGTGTTGATCAAGTAATACTTTCCCCACAACACGGGTTGGCATTTTATGTTACGTCGGTCCAGGTAGTTCAATATTTCTGCAGCTGGATAAAAAATATCAAAATAAAATTAAAAAAAAAATTCCCTACCTACAGGGTTACCGTACCTACCAGGGGGGGGGGGGGGTCGGAAAAAAATTCAGGCATTTTTTCCCTTTCAATCATTTTTTTTACCCACCCACCCCACCGCCAAATTGTTTTCCGTTTTCGGCAGTTTTTTCCGACCATTTTTTTACACCCATCCCCCTTTTAACACTAAAACAGAGATTTGCGGGGGAAATTCACTGTAAACAGCTGTATATGAATTTCTGTGCATACTATTTATCATGGATGTTAACATGGACATGTAAATAGGAATGAGTCATTTTTAGGTCATTCGGCTAAAAAAACATGGCTGCCAGTGGCCATCTTGGATTTCAAAATTGGCAACAAAATACAACACGATAACTGCCTGCAGTCAGTTTACCAGTTAGAATTACATTATTTCTCGCATTCAAAGTGGTTTTGAAGCCCAACTCATTGCCAAAACACTAAAAAACAAGCAGGAAATTTTTGTTTTAGTTGCGGAAAAAATTGCTTGTTGGTGGCTTTGACCACCCACCCACCCCGGGAATACGTGCCGAAATTATTTTGTTCACCCCCCTGTACCTACCCTAATTTTTTCGCGCCGTTACCGGAAACATACAATCTTTTTTCTTTGGCCTAAACAGAATAGATCACTTGATTTAACTGATGACATGAACGATTCAATCAAGACCATCATGCTTGTACAACATCCCTGCCTCTAACTTGTTGTTGGCCATTATAAATCAATATTAGCCCCAGTACAAACCGTGGCAGAAAAAGTGTGTAAACAACAGATTATACCATAAGTAAGGGTAATGATCGCACACTCAGTAAAATACCCGAAGTGTCAAAAGTTTACCGGATCGCAGGAGTGTCAAACTATCGACCAGTAACACACGACCAGTAACACACATACGTGGGTCCATAATGTTCAGCAACTGTGTTGCCTCTCATGAATTATTTCACGTAACCAGTTCAATCGAGTGATTATTCTCTATGTAACCTACAATGTACATGTAGATATCAGGATATCAGATAGTATGTTTCCGCTAACGTTGTGAACAAATTAGGGTGGGGGGGGGGTTCGAACAAAATTCCAGGTTGGTATGATAGGGTGGGTGGGTGTCTCTCGGGTCCGAAAAGCAGTTTTTTCCATGTACCAAATTTATTTTCCATTTCTGGTATTGAGTCTTATTTTGATGTGTTTTGAACAGAAACAGGTCATATACAATGTATAGTTACTAGAAATGCTATACTATATATATAGAGGTTATCAGAAGTTGGATCAGTGGCACAATGCCAACAATAACCCAAATTCAACTTGATAGAACAAGAAACTGCGCTATTGGAAAAATAAAATTTAATCAGGATTCCATCTACTGATACAACAAAATAAGAATAACTATGCAGAACTCAGCTGAAAATAAGGAATAATATGAAAGCACACTTGATCATATGTGACATGGAAATAAAGATATACCGGTAATAAATAATGGAATAAAATAGACTTTTGACAACGTAAAACATAAAATCTTAACATATAAATTGAAGGCCAGCCGGGCCAGCTTGAACAATTTCAAATTGTTTTCCAAGTCAATGTGGATCAGCTTGTAATGTTAATCACAAAACAAAGATTTTATCGTCACTGATATCGTGAGCAAAAAAGAAGTGAGATTGGGCTATCCATCCATATGTTATTTCCAATTATTACGAAGCCTATTACTTCAGGCAGTGGCTACCAGCCTGCCATTACACGCTATAACATGTTTCCTCAGTTATGGTTTCTGAGCAGAGATGTGACGACAGGGGTTGGGGTGGGGAGGGGGTGGTGTCTTACCCCCCAACTTTGGTCAAAAGTAATTGACCACCAATAACGTGGTGTCACCCCGTTAATACCGCGGTACTATACCGCAGTACTAGTATCCTCCAATACCGCGGTACTGATACCGCTTGTTAATGCGAACAAGTATGTGGGAGTAAATACCTCCCCTCAAATACCTCCCCATGAAAATCACCGCGGTATTCAAAAAAATTAATGCGGTGCCCGCTAAAAGACCGCGGTATTAAAAAAAATGAATGCGGTGCCCGCTAAAAGACTGCGGTATCATTATCGCCCAAAACCGTAACTCCACCGCCGTGACCATCTCGATACCGTTTATTACCGGTATCACTGCGGTCATGACCGGGGTATCACCCCGTTTTTCTGGTCAATTACTTTGAGAATAGCGGTACTTCATTCCGTTTTTTGTTGTCCGTGTTGTTACATCAAAACCTATAAAGAACAACCCGGCCAGTTTCGTTAAACATCTCATAATCCCGTCACACGTCCTAATTAGCCACTAATTACCGCTAAGTAATTTTAGGGGGCGGGTTGTCTTGAGTGAAAGGGGGCGGGTTGTCTCAGGGGCGGGTAGTCACGGCCCCATTCAAACATGTGTCCAAGATGTTTTGCTTCAACCCGAATACCAGTCAACTCGGGGGTATGAATCCTGCGTACGGCTTCAAAACACCCTGAATCCCGCATACCGAAAGGGGGTGGGGTGATACCTTCATGTATTACATCACATGTATCGTATGTCATACCGGTACATGTAAGCCTAATTGTTGACTGAATTTTTTTTTAAACAAGTTAAATTTCAAGTTAAAATATCATTAATTATGGCATAATACACAATAAAGTGGCTTAGATAAATCAGATCTTCTCAATCAACCAATTTCATTCAAATAAAGACAAAATGGTCAGCAGAATACATTACTATTCACTTCAAATACATTTGTTTACGTACGATCATTAATATGTTCACAGGGCCGCCATGTTTTAATCATGTGGCTACATTAGCTGGTAATACTACTAATAGAGTGATCAATCTCCCCTGGCAATTAAACAAATATTTTTTTTCCTTTGAAACGTCGACTCTCGCTATGATCGAAATACGGCATTTTATTGCTAATTTTTTACTTTTTAACCTACCAGTGAGAAATGAATTGTTATCAAGTTTCATCGAGGTGGTAAGAACTTTCAAATTCGGCGTAATTTTCACAATTTCAACAAAAATATTTACATAAATATTTACAGGCGTTTTCAGTTTGGTAAACAAAGGATATTCTATCCGCTGCCGAATTGTGCTATTTTTATTGGAAAATGTCACGTTATTGCTTAAAACAGCGGTATTTACAATTACCTTCAGTCACGAGACTGGAGATTTCCTATGATGTCATCATTTACCGACTTCCGGAAATACGCGAGTTATCGTTCTTGTTCGGGGTTGCCTATTGCTACTTTCGGTCAAGATATGCTTGCCGTTTGGCCGCAGTGTACGTACCTGTACATGCCGTTCGGCCGCGGTGCTCAACTGCAGTTACAAACTCTGACACCGCGGCTGAACAGCAAATACACCGCGGTGACACTGGACACTTGTTTTGTCCAGCAGGGTAAGCATGTCCGACGACATCGCAATCGTGTGAACAAACTATCTACTAGTACGATCTCATCGGGTCCCGACTCCCCAACTTACGATTGAATCGTGGTCGTCTGAACGTACACTTAGGTCATTTGCCATGTGTTTATATCTAACTCAAAATAACAAGATTACACCAAAGTAACACCGATTCGAAAATATTCGGTGTCGAGCTTGAATCAGGTCCCCGATATTGACATCGAATCGAATCTGGAATATGTTCAGGTCCCTATGTTGACACCTATCAATAGTTGTTGAATGAATATCAGTAAAGTAAGTGAACATTCAGACGACCATGAATTTCAATCATAAGTGGAGGAATCGGGCCCGACAAAATCGTGGATAGTTTGTTCATACGATTGCGATGTTGTCGTACATTAAGATTCTGATATTGATATCGTATGTTGTTCCTAAAGCATGTGATTGACTACCCTACGGTCATTTTCAGCTACGATTTTTACATACATACGACCAAGGATATGCCACGATTTTGCATCTAAAGACTAAAATCAAACAGTGCTTGATATTACGGGTATTTTTGACCTACGATTTTGACATGAGCATACATGTACGATTGTATCGTGGTCGTCTGAACGTTCACTAAGATCACCATGATGAACTTTGACACTGTGCTCAGAATGACATACCACATGTTGCATCGAATTTTCGCAATGCAATTTTTGTGTTGTTTTCATTTTAAAATTTTTGACTGTCATCACGTTAAAAGTATCTACAGATGCTTAGAAGAATTGAGTTCACAAATATGCACACATAGCTTACCTGCTTATCTCAGTTGTTGTGTTCATATTATCTGATTATGCTCATATTCCTATCACAATCACATAATATTCTTCGCTGATCGCAATTTATCTGATCTTCGATTTTGAAGATCCCCCGATGAAAAACATGGATGCTGACAGCCATCTTGGATCTCACTGAGAGCTTTCCAATGAATGGCAACAAGCCATATTTTCAACTAAATCCTGAAAAGTTTATACTAATAATTCTGCTGTGGTTAAGGGGTCGTTTATTTAGACCATTACTGTACCGGTACATGTAATCCGAAGACATACAAGCAAGTTAACTCACGCCCACGATTCTGAGCATAAAGTCTGTTATATAGAAGAGTAACGGGACGCGACTCGGTCCAAAAACAGCATCAACCCAACCAATATCATACAGTGTCATAAGTTGTTGTGATATGAGAAGACTTGGTTTAATTAAATTCGAGTGGTATTTATATAGGAAATTGCTACCGTACGGTATCTCTTAATTCAATTTATCTAATTCAATTTATTTTTAATTGCCCAAAATGCACATTAATACAATGCCTGTACATGTATATAATATATAAATGCGAATGTGTCTCTGACCCTCTCTCTTTCTCTTCAGTACATGTAAATGTATGTCCAGCTATAACGGTACTTAAAAGTAATTGACCACCTAACGGTACATGTATAACGTGATGTTATCCCAGTAATACTGCGGTAACCTCCAACACTGGGATAAGGTTACCGCTTGAACACTACATGTACCTTGGTTGCACCACGACACATGCGGTCCTGGTTCGCATACATGAAAATAAAATGCAGTGATTCTCCTCATATCTGTGGCACTTAAAGACATGGATGGCCTTCGTTATAGGTTGTAATTTATAAATAACAGTTTAATACCAAATTATGAAAATTTCCCCAAAAATATACTAATAATATAGAATAATGATCATATTATGAATGCATTATTATCCACAAATCACACTTTGTACATGTATGAGCCGATCGTTTGTTTATATATGGTACAGCACGTAAATAGTGAGCGATAAGCAAAACATGCAACACTGTGGCGAGAGTGATTCATGGTGACCCATTCAACACAAAAATCTTGAGAGGTGAAGATAAGCGATAGATATACATGTACCTGTATGTTGTAATCAACTTGTGGTCATTTCTAACAAAAGTTCAAAAAGTGGGCGTCTCCTTAGTGTTGAGTGTTTTGCTTATCACATACTTTTTATGTACATGTACTGTTTGTTTACATAACATGGCGTTTGTTTACATAACACAGGGTACTAACATGCCAATAACATGCCGCAATTTACACCATATTTATGATTTGTTTAAGAACAAGGTTTGTCTATAATACATGTATAATATTTCTGTTTATGGCAGTTTTAACCGATGTGACTATTTTAACCATACATGTACAATATACATGTACATGTACCCACCGGCAACACTTACCGTATCTTTAACAAGATCCTCATGGACATATTATTTTCTTCAATTTTTGGTGTGACGACCGTGGTATCATAACCAAATGGTACCGTAACTCCACCGGAGTTCCCATTTTGATACTTCTGTGGATACAGTAATACAACCGGTTATACCGTGGTCATTACTGGGGTATCACCCCATTTTTCAAGTCAATGACTTTGATCATAGTGGTATGTTCCATATGCATGTACATCAAGCCATCCACATTTCAGCACTGACTGCGATGAAATTTGGCATGGATACCGGTGTACCACATCATCTCCCCCAGGATATCTCCCCCACCCTGGATATCTCCCCCCCCCATATATGAATTAAAAAATAATTTCACTCATTTGATATTGTTTGACCCTGAAATGGCCAGAATTTTTTTTTTGGAGATTTAATATATTTTTTTTCTTTAAATTTTATTTTCTCAAGTGACAATTATTTTTTTTCACACTTTTCATAGTTTAATCCCGAAATGGCCAGAAAAATGACTTTTGAGATTTAAATTTATTTGTATTTAATTGTCCAGGTCTTGATATCTTCCCCAACCCAGCTCCTACATGTACATGACAAAAAAAATCATCTTATGGTTTTATTGCTTTATATAGTCATGAAACAGCAAGAAATTAACTTCTTCGGAGAAAAAGTTGTTTGAGTCAGGGTTGGGGCGGTGAGATATCCAGGTCAGGATACCAGTATTTCACCCCCCCCCCAACCCAGCACCTACATGACAAAAAAAATCACCTTATCATTTTATTGCTTTATATAGTCTGACATCAAACAGCGAGAAATTTACTTCTGAGAAAAATTGTTCGCGTCAGGGTTTGGGGTGGGAGAAGATGTCCAGGTCAGGATATCTCCCCCCACCCATGAAACAGCGAGAAATTAATTTCTTTTGCGAAAACGTTGTTTGAGTCATGTTTTGGGGGGGGGAGATGTCCAGGTTATGATATCCCCCCCCCCCCACCCAGCACCAACATGACAAACAAATCATCTTATAGTTTTATCGCTTATTTTGCTTTATATAGTCATGAAACAGTGCGAAAGAAACTTTTTCCAAGAAAAAGTTGTTTGAGTCAGGGTTTGGGGTGGTGGGAAATGTCCAGGTTAGGATATCTCCCCCCCCCCCCCCACCCACCAGCACCTACATGACAAAAAACTCATCTTATGGTTTTATGGGGGGATGTCCAGGTCAGGATATCTTCCCACCCACAACCCAGCACCTACATGTACATGACAAAAACTCATCTTATGGTGTTATTGCTTATTTTGCTTTATATAGTCATGAAACGGCAAGAAATTAACTTCTTCGGAGAAAAAGTTGTTTGAGTCAGGGTTTGGGTTGGGGCGGTCAGATGTCCAGGTCAGGATACCAGTATCCCCCCCCCGCCACCCAGCACCTACATGTACATGACAACAAAAATCACCTTATCATTTTATTGCTTTATATAGTCATCAAACAGCGAGAAATTTTCTTCTGCGAAAAAAAAATTCGCATCAGGGTTTGGGGTGGGAGAAGATGTCCAGATCAGGATATCTCCCCCCACCCAGCACCATCATGACAAAAAAAATCATCTTATGGTTTTATCGCTTATTTTGCTTTATATAGTCATATATATATATCAAGCCTGGACATTTGAAAAAAAAAATTGAAATATAAAAAACAATATTAAATCATAAAAAAAAAAAATTCTGGCCAATTCAGGGTCAAACAATATCAAATGAGTGAAATGATTTGTTAGTCATATATGAGGGGGGGCGATATCCAGGGTGGGGGGGAGATATCCTGTTACACCGATACATGTACATGTATGTATTTCGGCACTTTGTGTAACATGGTCTGCATCTGGTTTCTTTCCATTTTCACATTTTGACGTCATATCTGCATGGACAGACTGGTTTCTCGGGAACTAATGGCCAGATCGCACTACAGTGCATTCTCTTACGGTGTATATGCGAGTGTCACGTAAGGAGCCTCGTATATATAAGACAATGCTCTGGCTTACAAGGTTGAGGTAAATATTGTTAGGCGAATGTATTCTCTTCTGCATGTAAATAGATGTGAGGGTTTTCGCAAATTTTCAGAAAGCCACTAGTATACATGTACCGGTACATGTATGCATACCAACCTTATTAGCTCAACTTTACTTTGTAAAGCCATGGCTTAGTATCCGTCGTCCGTGTGTGTGCGTGTGTGTGTGGGTGTGTGATGCGTCAACAATACAGGCTACAGGTCGTACCTTTGGTCGGATCATTATGAAATTTGTCATAGCTGTTGACATTGACATGCAGATGGGTACAAGTCATTTTAGGGTCATGCGGCAAAACAACATGGCCGTGGCCATCTTGGATTTCAAAATTCAATCGCACGGGCTACAGGCCATACTGTTTGTCTGATCATCATGAAATGTGTCATGGATCATAATATTGACATGTAGATGGGAACGAGTCATTTTGGGGTCATTCGGAAAAAACATGGCCGCCAGCAGCCATCTTAGATTTTAATCTTTGCATGACTAAATCTTTTGAACACTGTTAGATGTTGGGAGTTTATATTCTATAATAATTTGTACAAAAGGTATATACGGCTTTTAAAAGTTTTTTTTAGGTTTTAAGTTTGACGTGTTGAACTCGTAGTCTGTTTGCATTGTGAATCTCCGATTTCCCACATGCCCTGATTAGGGTTGCCACGACTATGAGTTTTCACAATCGACTAATCGACCGCTATAGTCGACGGTTAGTCGATTAATCGATTAAGCGTTTATATATGTGGCCTATATTGCACCCAGGTAAAGACGTGATCAAATCGAAATTACAATGACTACATTACATCCAGTCTGAACACAGTTATAATCTGTCATCGGCCACCTAAACTCAAATTTACGCAGCAGGTTAACGCCCTCCCCATCGCTATTCCCGCGGACGAGACATTAAACAAATATCTGTCCAGTCAATCAATGGTCCCCGTGAACATGCATCGTGGTCACGGTGCCAAATGAAAGCATGCGGAATTGTCGCATACTTATTTAAAACGGACTATATAAAATCCCATTGTGTACCGATTGCGTCAACTGACATATTATAGCATTTAATTTTATTTCGCGGGTTTCGGTGTGTGTGCGCGCTGCCTGTTACTGTACTTTTAGTTTTGTTATTCAAAGTGCGTACAACGCATCGTGCAGCGCGGTAGCGGGTGGGGGTATATACGTTACCAAGTTGGAGAATGTGATGTATGTCTAACTAATAAGTGATGACACCAACTTGTTATGGATTAACTGTCTAGTAACACTGAACATTCCATGTCCCGCGAACTTTGTGACTTTGTCAATTATTATCACGTTTTACAGTATGAAATTTGAAAAAAAGAAATATAGATGCAGTCCCATGCATGTCGTCCATTTTGGATATGATGATCGCTAATTACAGATCCATAGGAAGATACGTTTACAGTTAAACATAATATATAAACAATGGCAAGCCTGTAACACATCAAAGGCACACCAAACTCGTTGAAGATGACCGCCAAACGTCGGTTGCGTTATCAAAGAAAGCCGCATCAGAAGTGGCGACAGAACAGGCTGTCGGGTGGTAAATTGTGCTATATACACTGTTAACTTTTACTTCCAGGCATTGTATTTGCGCGTAGTACTGCTTAAATAGACAACATACCCCCCCCCCCCCCCCGTTTGGGCGATTAGTCGACGAAAGTAAATAACCGTCGACTACCATGCACACCTGCCGAAGGTTAGTCGAATAATCGTGGCAAGCTTAGCCCTGATGTGTGATTGGCCTAATTGATATACGAAATTTAATGAACCATTGTGCATGTCTGAAGTGTAATTAATCATACCACGACTTAAGGCCTAATTGAATCTTATTTGATGGGAATATGAATGTATGAAGTTATTTTTATAAGATTTAAAAAAGGCAGATATAACCTAGCTTATGCGTGTGTTTTAGCTGTGGTTCGTTAATTACGCTAGCGTATGCTCATATTATATCTTGAGTTCAAAGAGTTGTGAATTCACTTAAGTTTATGAACAGAGCCTGGTGAAATGTTACTGTGTGGCGAGTCATACTCGTCTTCGAGCTACATGTATGCATGGTTTTATTAACGGTTTGTATTGTGAAGATGTGAAATTGCCCGAAACCTCCACTGTTCCATTTTGCACCAGGTTCTATTCATAAACAATTTTTAATTGAATTTTTTATTTTTACTGTGTAATATTTGGGTTAAGTCTAATACATCAAAAGTTAGAGGTTTGGGGGGAGTACATGTATGAGGATGCCACGGGAATTTTCAAAATGTTAGCCTCTGTAGCCCAAGCCCAAGTAAAAAAAATTGCAGAAAGGTTGCTGTTTTTTTGCATCTGGCATTTCACTAATTTTATGTCTAAAATCCGCATAAAACTCTACTGATATCACTCACATAACTGGGAAATTATGAGCACAAAAGGTCTTTAGTAAAACATTTGTATGAGGTTGTAAAAAATATGATTTTTTGCCTCTCGGACTACCCACCCCGACATACCTTCCTGCATCCCTACAGTGTATAATATCGGTAGCTTTGCGCAAGTCGGCATCTCTATGAGTGCATTCTAGTTCTTTACATGCTTTCAGCTTCATCTAATTCTCACATCTCATCATTCATTAATATCATTACTGTCTTAACAGATTGCCTCATATTTCAATTAAGACGCCGGAGTCGTCTTTTCGCGGTAAGGGGGTAATGTCAGAGTTAATAAATCCCCCCCTGCTCAAACTTATCACAATTCCGTTACTGAGTATTTCTCGTACGATAATTTCACGCTCCGATAACAATACCACGTACGTCGACTTTGATTTATCAGCGCTAATTACAACATATGTCGTAAATGGGTAGCCTTCGGCAAATTTCTAAAAACCTGTTAAAACATTATACAATGGAGTCTCGTTGCGTCATAGTTATTATCGCAAAAAGCCCATTTATGAATAGTCGCTCGAATTAAGAATATATTGTGTAAAAAGATCCAGATTATCGAAACAAATAATTCATGGGAATATACTGTTAGCGGCTTTCTCTACATATGTGTAATTACGCAATCACCTATGTTGTAACAACGGGTAACGGATTGGTAACGAAATCACACCGGTTATAACCAATCGCGAACTGCATCGAAAAAAATATAAAAAGCTATACGGTAATTTTGGGTAGGGGGGGTAGAAAAAACACTAGAGAGATTCAGAATTTGGAAGATTGCTGTCGGACAAGTTTACCCGTCGGGCTGCATAATATGCGGTCCGGCGGGGTCATTATATGCTAGACAGATGTTATGTGTATATATATATATTGTTGCTGCTGTTACATCTGTTTATCCATGAACAAATTAAAACGACTAATTCCTCAAGATTTGTACACTTCTTCTAACCCGGAACATCTACACGGAAAATCTTCTACTGGACACGGAACACGCTCTATGCAACAGTCTGTGTTTCATTCTTATACAGATCCCGAAATCTTAGAGCTTATTCCCATTCTAAAGAGGCTCTACTAAATTTCTACTAGACTCGGAAAACAGCTCTCCTAAACACCGAACAACCAACTCCTCTGTTCGTCCACCTACTGTGCTTACCGGCAGAGGCTTATAAAATATAGAAGTTATCAAATCTTCTGGACTCTTCATTTGTTCCTGTATACGGCCAACTCTACTTTCACCACTAGGCTACGTGACATAGGTGTCCTATATTTAGTTCTTAAATAATACCAATCGAATTTATGTTGTATAGGATTTGCATGACATGCGCCTAGAATGGTTCAAATACTAAAATGTCGCGGCTGGTAAATATGTGTTTACCTCTGCAATTAGTGTGAAATTTTCATCATTAACTGGAAGTAGATGCTCACGTATGTCTGGAGAAAATGTTTCCTTAAGAAATTGAAAAAAAATCGGTTTTGTCGTAATGTTTACGATTTTCATTTGAAAAAGCATAATATAATTTGTTTTTATTGTCTTATTCGTTTTGTGTCGCCAAATAACTCTCAAATTGTACAAATAAATTCATATCACGTCAGATTTTGTTTGCCGACCAACGATAATACAGTGGAAAGACTGAAATGTGGAGACTTTTACACAAATAAGATCGGTTCTTGCTACGTGAGAATTCAGGGTAAGCTGCATCCAGCCTAGTCTTAAATGGGAATTACCCCTTTATCCACTGAAACAAGTTTTACTTGACGGCTGGGCCACGCAGGATATCTCGAAAACTAAATCCATACCGGCCTAATAAATTAGAGTCGTTATATCGTTTAACAAAACACAGAATAGTACACGATCCGGAGACTTGTTAATGTGTGGCTCAAGTGCATTGTGTAGTGCTTCAGCCATGACGCGTATGGTTATCGCTTTACATTTTAACTGAACCTGAACATGAGGGTGTATCAAATAACTAAGGTGACGCGACCGTGGACTTATACTGAATAGTTTTGGGGGTGTGCGTTGTCATGCTATTGAACACGCCTTCAAAAGATACATTATTTTTCATAGCGCGAAACATCAGTTTATATTTTGAATGGAGTCTAGTGGCCATTTGTCAAAAGAAATTTGCACAACATTGGACGCAACTCGAAACGTTCAGCAAGACGATCAAACCTAATTCATATACTGTCACAATTGCACAATGGCGGGTTTGCCAAAATGGTGTCACGCATGGACATCTTACTTAATTAAACATTCTGATTTGTATTAGTATTGTACTTTTAATAGGTGAACCTGGTGTTCGACGGTAAAGTGAAATCGACGAATGAAGAATATGTACAACTGACTACTTGTTGCATATCGTTTCGGAAACGGTAACCTTTGAGCTCCGATTTAATTTATACACGACAGATAATCAGTCAAGATATCGTGCGCCAGTTACGCAATATCATGTTAACCGTGTTCTCCTTTTCTGGATGGGGGTCATTATTGCCTTGTCCATGCTGTTAGTTCAAGAAGTCCACGCGAATTGATTATAAACCACACGAAAAAAGCAAAGGTTTCTAATCACGTGCCCAACATCATTATTGATCCGCAACCTTGTGACAAATTTAATCGGAGTAGACTACAGATCAGTGTGCGGTGTGTACGAATGTAATGGATATTTGGAATGTGTATCGTACTTCTAAAATGCACATATCCAGACGTGCTGTCTCTATTTTGTTTTCTAATTAGTTTAGGTGATATATAATTAATCATTGAGGCAATCATGTTACACTATTACACAAATGATTCAATCGTCGATATGTCGAAGAGATAGACGCCAATGGACTGCTGGATTTACACCCGAAATAGGAGGGAGGAGTGTAATACGTGCTATCGGACTGACGACATCAAATAATTTAGATTATATGCGATTGATGCGAACTGGAATCCAGTAGCCAATCAGATTCAACTAATGATATGATCATGATGCGATCACATGCTTTATTTCAAAACACCATGGCGTCCAGCGTCCTTCAAGTCCAAGTAGCCACAGCTGAATACAAAAACAAAACAATGTGGACATCACACTAGCAATATGGTTTGGCTATATCTGATTGGGAAGGGAATTAAATCAGGTAAGTTGATTGTAGAAAACTTGTAATATTAGTAGTTATTGGAAATTCTTATTACATTTCCTCCGATAAATACACAAATGTAGACCTACATGTACCACCTTAAAAAATAATCCACTGCATTCACGAGAACATAAACAACCCGATCGAACGATCCGATCGCATCATGTGCTTAAGGTCCAATGGTAGTAATCCCTCTAGTGATAGAAACATAAAATCTGACCATGTGCGCACACTGATCTTTAGGGTCTGCGTCTAATATCGTGCGACATATATGACGCCATGTGCGGCACGCTTTAAGGTGACTGTAAATGTTGTTTCAATGTTGAAACAATCAGATAGTTTACTTAGATCCTGTCCCATCTCCATTCAATTAATATGAGCATGTGAATAAAGTTTAACTGGACATACAGTACCGGTAAGTCTATCCCACAATGACATTTTGTTTGAGAACAACCCCAACTTATGATGATAATTTGCACCCACTTTCTGAATTGCAGAAGCAAATACTGCAATCCTCAAAGTAATGGACCTTTCCACAGCTGTCAAATATTTATAAGCGGATATTTTCGACCAATCAGCGACTGGGCCGGCCAATGACTGCAGTGAATATTCTGCTGCCATCTTTCTCCACCCTAATTTTGATATCCATGCATACATTCAGTGTTACATTGGTTATAACGAACCAAAGACGCTTTGGGTCGTATATATAGGCTATATCTGATTTTGTGACGTCACCAATTTTTAAGTAATACGACTCTTGAATTTTGAATTTTGGGGAGCACAAATGTCGCACATAGGATCGGTGGGCCTAAAGCATTATTGTCGTAATCGGCTGTCAAGAAGCCAACACAAATCAGTCGATGTGCAACATTCTCATATTTATATAAACGTCATACAATCATTGATGTCTTTTGTTTAATATTTGTAAGGGCGGGTAGCTTGTTTATAATGCATTTCTAACAGGTGTATTCACTATATTGGATTATAATTGGAAACAAATCAAACTAAAGCGCTAGACTTCAAACAAAGAATGAATTAAATTGCATGAACAAATTTCTTTACAACATTTTTGTTTTAAACATTTGCCCAGAAAATCAATTCCAGCCACATGAATGCACATGTAGAGAATATCTTCAATTTTCTATCGGTATTTTAGCCTGAAAGATTGATGCAATATCCATAAAGTTTGACGCAGACAAACCTAGGCCAGGCTAACCAGTGCTAACTATAACTTGTTTCGATTGAGTGCTCAGTTCAGCGATAAAATCTAAAAATAAAATCGATAAATAAAATTGGAAGATAACATATAGTTCCAACCGTATTGGTCATTTAAACCCATAATATTCTGCAATTGTATGAAACAAACTATTTATTTAATTATATTAAGTTTTGATAATGTTATTAATTGTTGTATTTCTAACAACAACGGACGAAGAGATGTGAGTTTGTGCTATAAATTAATACGCAATGACAATACACAAATAGTCCTGCCACAGAAATAATTTTATTTCGAGAACACGACGTCGAAGAATATGCAAGTTATGTGATAGGAATATCAGCATAAACTGAACACAACAACTGAGAAGAGCAGGTAAGCTATGTGTGCATGTTTGTGAACTCCATTATTCTAAGCATAGATACTGTTAACGTGATGACAATTTTGCAAATGAAAACACAACGAAAAACTTGGAAAATTCGATGCACCATCAACTCATCATGACCATGTCATGTGGTATTGTCATTCTCATGATTATGTTCGCAGTTCTACATGGTGATCTTTCGTTGCTGATATTCATTCAGCAACCATTGATTTGATGCCAACAACAATCAATGAATCATTACACTAAGTGAACATTAAGTGTACGTTCAGACGACCACGATGCAAATTACAATCGTAAATGGACAGATTTCCGTCGTAGGAAGTAAATGGTAGCTGGACTGCGCATGCCCACATCAAAATCGTAGGTCATAAAATAATATCAAGATCTGTTTGATTTTAGATGCGAAATTGTGGCGTATTCTTGGATATCTCCACTTGCGGCGTAATCGCAGTCGTGTGTACGTAAAAATCGTAGTTGGAAATGACCGTAGGGTAGTCAATCGCATGCTTTAGGAACAACCTATGATATCATAATGTACGCGACATCGCAATCGTCTGAACAAACTATTCACGATCTCGTCGGGCTCGATTCCTCCACTTACGATTGAATCATGGTCGTATGAACGTACACTAAGGCGATCGTGATTCAATCGTAAGTGGAACAATTTCCATCGTAGGAAGTAGCTCACGTCAAAATCGCAAGTAAAAAATAATATCAATAATATCAAGCACTGTTTGATTTTAGATTAAAAAATCGTCGCTTATGTAGAAGGCCGATGACTTCTCTGCTCGAGAGGTCTAGATTTCTTGGTCACGGTCGTTAGACGCTTTGTGTGATCACCGAAGTTAAGCAACGTCGCAGCCGGTTAATACTTGGTTGTGTGACTGGCTTGGGATTCTGGGTGCTGCCGACTTTCGGTGCGACTACCGCACTTCTCTATCTTGTTCTGCTACACGTGTACGTAAAAATAGTGGCTGGAAAGATCACAGGGTAGTCCATTACATGCTTACGAATAACCTATAATAGCATCATGTATGACGACCCCGCAATCTACCGGTATATATCAATAGACTATCGATACTTTTGTCAGGCCCCGATGCCTCCATTTACGATTGTATCATGGTCATCTGAACATTCACTAACGACACAAAATAACTGCAAATTCAGAGACCTGTACGGTAATCGACTACTAGTTGACTAGTCGGATCCCTTCTAAGAGCTCCCGTTTCTATGGACATACAGTACCGGTATGACGTATAAAATATGTGTCATCGCAGTTTTGAGTAACTCTTTAGACATGGCCGTTATTTCGTAAAAGTGATATTTAAAGAAATAACTGGCATCTTAGAATTATCTCTCATTTTGAAAACATAAACCGCAGTGCTTTATAATATTTCGGCGAGAATCCAAATCTAGATTCTCGTAAATATTCTCGCAAATATACTCGCAATTTACCCTGTATTCTCGTGAAATATTGTATGGATTCTCGCAAAATCAGATGAAATAGATCGGTATGACATTAGGCGCCATCTAATCCCATACTGTGCCGACTAGGTGACAATAATAATAACAACAAAATTGTCTATGCACAAATAGCATTGCGATACTAAAACTTCTAAAAGCTATAAATACGTTGATCGAAGCAACTGTGTGTTGAAAATTAAGACTCCTAACTTCGCCAAGTCGTGCACACGTCTAGAACAGGCTATGCAGCTCGTTTTGTCTTTTATAGTTGGATGATACAGTAGCCTGATTGAGCTTCATTTTTAATGTGAATTACATGTCTACCACTTTCTGGTACCCTGCTGGACAAGACAAGTGTCCACTTAACTGCGGTGCAGTTAGCGTTGCCACCGAGGCCGAAATGCAACTACACTGCGGCTTCACCGGCTAACTACAGTTGGGCCGCGGTGTAATTGCCATTCGGCATGGTGTAGTTGCCACGGTGTACTTTCATCAAACTGAAAAAAGACAAGACAAACCAGAAATCTAACCACGGTGTACATGCCATTTGACCGCGAGGGTAGTTGCATTTCGGTCGCAGTTAACTTGCCGTTTGGCCGCAGTGTACTTGCCGTTCGGCCGCGGTGTTTAACTGCAGTTGAACGGCAAATACACCACGGTGCCAATGGAGACTTGTTTTTGTCCAGCGGGGTATACCACGAAAAAGTGCATATATAATTGACGTTCATTAGTTGTGTGTGCCACTATTCCCATCTACACAAAACAGTTAACTCGTGGTACTGTTATGTCCAATATAGATGTGTAAATCATTAAAATTACATTAAAAATGTGCTCAATCAGGCTAGCCTATGATAGACAACATGAGGTACATGTATGTAGTCCAGTTTGGATGTGTGTCGAACATGCTCACATCATTAGCCGTCAATGAACCACCACCGATCAATCTTTACTAGATCCTTTGGTCTAAAATAGAACAACCATTCTTCCTGGCATAGGGCTCACCAGTTGGTGTAAAAGAGTTGTCTAAATTTCTTGAATATTGATTATTGAATTTTGTTTAATTGAAAAAAAATATATGTACCGGCACCAGTAGATCATGCCATGATTCACTACTTTAGCTACATGTATGCCTGTATAAATCATATCCCACCAATACAAAACCTGAGAACTGTTTGATACTCTAACCTGTTCTGATGTAGGGGGAGGGAAATTTTTGCAGGCATGTATGCCCTGGTGGGTAGTCGATTGGACCAGCACAAATAATGTAATTCTAACTGCTAAACTGACTGCAGGCAGTTATCGTGTTGTATTTTGTTGCAAATTTGTGTCGCTGGCAGCCATGTTTTTGGCCAAATGACCCCAACATTACTTGTTCCTATCTACCGTATATTTCAATGTTAACATCCATGACAAATAGTATGCAGAGAAATTCATATAAAGTTGTTTACAGCGAATTTCTTCCTGCAAATCTCTGTTTTAGTGTTAAAAGGAGGGGGTGTCAAAAATGGTTGGAAAAAACTGCCGAAAACGGAAACAAATTTGGGTGGGTCCGACGTTCCCAAAAAGGGTCGAAAGGAAAAAATGAGCATACATGCCAGAACAATTTTTCAGAACCCCCCTCCTTGTTCTGATGTGGAAATTTTATAACGATGAACAAACAAGGCATGGCATGTATGTCTTGTTGAAATTGACTGCATGTACGTACCGGTATCTTGTTTTGTCTGTCATACTGAGAAGAAAAATAAATTGAGCTACAGCTACAATTTTCAGCTCAACTTACTTTAAGTTCGAGCTATTGGCATGGGTTGGCGTCTGTCGTGTGTGTAGACTGTGTCCGTCAACAATTTCCTTTGGCGCGGGCTACATGTCGTACCTTTGGAATGACCAAAAAACATGGCCGTCAGCAGCCATCTTGGATTTTACTCTTTGCATGACTAAATCCATTGGCATAGGCTACATGTCGTACCTTTGGTCAGATCATAATGAGATTTGTCATGGCTATTGACATCTAGATGGGAACGGTTCATTTCGGGGTCATTCTGCCAAAAAACATGGCCGCTGGCAGCCATCTTGGATTTCAAAATTCAATCCATTGGCGCTGGCTGCAGGTCGTACTATTCGTCTGATCATCTTGAAATTTGTCATGGATGTTAATATTGAAATGTATAATTCATAGATGTGAATATATATGCATTGCTGATTTGTATTAGGCCAACACGAAGAAAACCTGTGTTTAGGGTAACCCGCCAGCCCCGACTCAAAACCTGCCGCCAAATTCCATTTTATCATTTTTAAAACATTTCCTCCGACTTCATTTTATTTTTTTGTAATTAGGAATTCGCGACTACCGAAGTAGCTTAAACAAGTAAACCATTTCCTTGCAAATATCGTCAATTCACGAAAAACGGAAGTGCCGCCATTGTTGTAGTATATTCGTATTCCCTCGTCATTGTTCGGCAAACCTCGCCGATTTCTCGAAAGCGGAAACCAGAAAACACGCGATACTTGGGCCGGAATATGTATTAACTAGCAAATCGAAAGTAACCCGGATATTTTTTCCGATTGCACATGGCGATTGAATATGGCGGAAACACTTCCGTGTGCTGATATATCCTGCGTTTTAGCTATTAAACTTCACAAATGTTCATATGAATCAGAATAGAAACATCATGGTGCCTGTTAACTATAGCACAGACATGTTGTCGTGCGTGAACCGGTACCACACGGATTCTGAACTGACAGTAAAGGACATAGTAATAAAATGTCAGATTAAAAATAATTCTGACACTTTTGAAATCGACCCAAAGCTCAAAGTTGGAGACTTATAAGCCTGACGTAACATGAGTATGTATGTACTCAGTAGGAGTGGTATGTGCCTGGTAGAACTTAATTTTCTCCTAGTAGAACTATTTCTCATTAAATATTCATTAGTTCTACAGAAAGCCGGACCCGATGAATTAACATCTTCTGTGTCGCAATGATCCGAATGCAACAGTCATAGAGTAATCAATCCACATATATTGTTCTTGGGGCTTACTTTGTTTTACAGGTGTGAATGCCACCACCGCTTTGCATATTGATTATGTTATGTACGTCACGTTGGCGTTGCCGCTTGTATGTGCCATTTCCAATGGAGGAACTCTTGTTAAATTTACCTTCTGAGTATTTGAGTCGGTGGATAAACAAAATATCATGTCTCTTGTGTGGGAAATTGAACAGTAATATGTCCACTCGTAGGATTTGGCCTGTAATATCCGAGCTTCAGCGTGAACATAAACCGTTTAATTTCCAACACTAGACACTTATTATATATATAATATCATGCTGTATACATGTCATTGAACTTCTGTAACACCATTACACTGATTAAAGCTACCATGACATTGATTAGTGTGACAATGACTTGCCCAAGCTTTATTCGAGTGACACTGGCAGACGATTAGAAGGCACGAATCAGGGATGGGGTAATTGTAATTTGTAATTGTAATTGATTGTAATTATCTACATTTTTTCAAGTAATTGCATGTAATTGGTAATTGAGTTTATTCTCAATTACATGTAATTGCAATTGTAATTGGTTAGGATGTAATTGTAATTGTAATTAGGGTCTTAATTTCAATTACTTCAAAATCACAGGTACTTGTTTCTTCTCAAAGTTCTCTTTCATGATTCATCCAATGGTTTCTTCAAATGTTTTTTCTCTCCAAATTTCAAAGCGTAAGACTGGTGACTGGCTATCACTATGTTGTCACAACACTGAATCTTTATCCACTGTGTCTCAATTGTGAATTCTGTTGACATATAAATTCAGTCTTATGGTGGTATTGGTATATGCATTGTTTATTGTCCCTTCTAATTTGCAACTGAATGACAAAGTGGGGACAAATCCCTGCCTCAATAATCCCCCAATTAGCACTGTCTAGTGGCGGCATTGTGTTACCAGTAAGCTGGTGGCCACAAAGGCTAATTAAGTTTATGACTCTAATTAACAATCAGAGTGTTGATTATCTCATTGTCCTTTACAATTGGCCTGGTTGTGTGTCTGACTTACTGAGATAGTCTTATTCCCTTAATAATTAAATGATGGATACATGTGTGTTACTAAAAATTATTTTCATTTTATAGCGAAATCATCAAGATGTCTATGAATCCACAGTCACACAAGCACCATCAGCAAGTGATCAACAACCTACTAGGATCTTTCAGTATGCAAAAACATCGGTCAAGAATGCCAAAGCATTGAATATAGTTAGCAAAGTTCATAAATCTCTGATATCATTCCAATTTCTAGAAGATCAACCCGACTACAAGCTGCCAATGCAACACGCTGGAATTTCGAGCTATAAATCATGATTCGCCCAGTTCTACGAACACCTACACTGTACCAAGTGTGCTTCACGGTGTATTTAATGTTGCTTATGCCACGAATACTTAAATACTATTCCCCGTGAAAAATAAAATGAAAAAATAAAATAAAGTACTGCCCGCCCGCCCCTGTTGTTTTTCCCTCATGTTACCTTAAACTCAAGTATTCTTCCTTTTTGGCCTTACATACATGTACATGTATGTTACACTTATTAACACTCCTCAAATTAGCATTTCTGCATAAACATAACAAATTTATACATAACGTTTTACTTAATCTAACTCAAGTACAATTATTTCTACTGTGGATGGATGCATATCATTGCAAGGGCGAAAACAACATCCCGTGATGTGGACACGCCCCGCATGGACTATTTTCGCAATGCAGAGCACAATAATTATGTTGACATTTTGTTTCTGGGAGTCAGAAAATACAGGTACATGTATCTGGCCCGGTGCCAAAGTTTTTCTATAAACATAGATATAGCAATTCTAACTGTGGTGTCAAATTGCTTGGCACAAACGCATGTATAGAACCATGATTAATTGAAATATTTATCCAATGCACCGGCCCAAACCATATGGTCTACCTGGTGGCCCTGGACCCATTCAATTGCACTCATTGAACTAGCTGTAAGCATGCGGCTAAATAATTATAACTATGGAGGAATGTTCTATTCTACTATCATTACCGAACATCTGAAGCAAATCGACCGTACCACTCGTCGGATCTACATGTACGCTCAGTTGTAAATATTTACTTTTCGATTTGGGACGCATCTATCAGCGATAAACTAATGAAAGCGAATTCACCATCAAGAGTCGCTGCATTTAATTAATAATATAAGAACGACGGTGTGTGTTGTCAATTTGGCCATAAAATTGTAAAAAATACTACTTTGAACAAGATTTTTCTCCATTTATATTTGATCACCCTACCAGAGTGTTTCACATCACTTTAATTGTCACTACATGTAGCTCCATATACACGTAAGCTACATAAACTTAGTTTGTGTTTTATGTGTGCATACCCAGATTGGAACATATCAAATTTATATACCGGTATATGTGTTGAATGTAGTATCCAAAAAATTCCGAGGGGTGGGGGTTGGTCCCCATACCCCCACATATCAGAAGGGGGTATCCCCTCTCATGCTCTCCCACGCTTGCCACTTCATGGCTCGGATGATGCTATGCATCATATACATGTACATATTAAAGGAGCCTCCCCCTTTCAAATTTCCTGGATCCGCCCATGGTTATTCTCAATGCACTCAAACATTCATCAATGTTCTACTACTAGTATGTACAAATGTACATGTATAAATATTCAGGTACAGGTATATAATCACAGTATTTCAAGCGCGAAATCAGGTGATGAAAAAAGGGATTTGTGTGAGGTCTCACACGTACATGCATGTATGTAACGCAGAAATTTGTAGTTGGCTTATATTTGTACTGCCACTCTGTCACTCACCATGTATTACTGACATTCGTATGAGGCATGAATGGATGTTAACCATAGAAATATGATTATACCCACATGCTGAGGAGGATAAATTGAGGAACGACACAAATGTAATGGTAGAATGACCCTAATGTCATCATAGTAGATGTACCTTAGATACATGGCTTATTTGCAATGTCAACATACCTGTAAACTTCAAAATAAGGCCTAAGGAAAATATAGGTGTGATTTCCCCTAATTGCCCCTTCCCAGAATTAGGGTCGATAAGAAGGCCTTTTTGTGAGTTTTTTTCTTTAAACATACTGCCTACAATGTACAATATACATGTACATTAATGTAGAAGTGTACTACATCTACATGTGGTATAATGGGGCTTGATTAAAGGTGATGTGATGTACCGGTAAGTGTGAATAAACCAAGGAGTTCACAAGTGAACTACAGCTGGGGACTCTGGGAAGGGGTGGATTTAGTTCGGGAGCCCGCATATGTTCTATTTACACTTTTGCGTACAAAAGGTTTGACCCCCTAAAGTTGGTACCAATAATGGAACATTCTGAAAAACCGATTTCTTAAGTTGCGCATTCCTAGGGTTTAGGGGCTGCTGAAACCCAAAAAGTGCCAAAAAATCACTTCTATTTACACTTCCGCGTACATCGATGGATTTTTGTTTGATGATACTCCTAAGTGTACTGATTAAGAAAACACAACCTAAGAAAGGGATTTTCCTGGGGTTTTCAGATAAGAAAGGGGGTCCCATGAGGAACCCCAAAACGTGATTTTTCACTTTTGTTTACACTTTCGCGTACATCCATCATTTTTGGTCTCAAAGTACTTTGATATATACTAATTATAAAAACATAACTTAAGAAGCAACTTTTCCTGGGGTTTTAAGATAAGAAGGGGTCATCGGGTCACCCCTCAAAACGTACACAATCAATTTTATTTACATGATTGCATTCGTCCAACGTGGGTGTATGTGCGTACACCCCTGGAACGTTGTACTATCACAACCAATACATCGCTAAATCGATACGATCAACTTAAGAAATATATATTCATGTCGTTTTCTGATAAGTACGATACTTGTTACCCCCCCCCCCCCCCCACAACCCGATCCATTTTCTAAAACTATAAGTGAGCCAGTTTTATGAACATTATAGCGGGAAAATCTAGTAAAATGTATACAAATGTATATATTTTCGAGAAGCTAAGACATAATGACACTTTTTTTGGCCAAAATTGAAACACGCCATCCAAGATGGCCGCCAAAATATGACATTTTTTCACAAATATCTTCTAGATCAATTCATGCTGTTTGAAACTGGTTGAGTAATGCAACTTTAGTTTGTGTTTTTTCTATATTAACTGATCATTGGAGCAATTAAATATGCAATTATTGGGGAACTAACCCCTTCCGATCCCTCAAAAATCTGATTGTATGCGGTATAAAATTTTACCCAAAAAAAATCACAATTGGGATTCTAGTCATATTTCAACAAGAAAGAACAGAACTTTGTAATGTGAGTGAGGCATATCATTACCTATGCATATTCCAAATCACTGGAACCAAAATTCTTACTTTGGATCAAAATGGCTGCCAATATGGCCGCCAAAATATGGAAAATGGTAAATATTACACCAGCGTGTCCTGCAATCACTTACAAGTTGTGTTGATGTATACAGGTATACAGGGAGTTATTGTATGTCATGACTGATGTGAGTATGTATATCTGGACGGGCTGAATGCCCATTAGTGAGGGTTCATGTATACCTGGAGTGAATCTATGGTCTAGGGTGGGCTGCATATGTAAATCGAGTGGTTATATGACTATGTGTGTCGAATAGGTATACAGGTAATGACTGTATGGTTAATGGTGAGATGAGTACATGTAGATATACAAGTAGTGACTGTATGATCATAAATGTAATGAACATCTATACAGGGGGTGACAGGCGTATGAGTATACATGTATACAGGTGTTCCTGTTTGGTGACTCGTGTCGGTATCGTCATGTGTAGGTTATACCAGTACACACACGTGTTGCTTTATTGTCATGGGCGAGGGATATGTGTATATAGCGAGTGACTATACTGCCATGGCTGGGTGTATTAGTAACGAACCAAAGACGCTTTGGGTCGTATATAGGCTATATCTGATTTTGTGACGTCACCAATTTTTAAGTAATACGACCCTTGGATTTTGAATTTTGGATAGCACGAATGTAGGACATAGGATCGGTGGGCCTAAAGCATTATTGTCGTAATCGGCTGTCAAGAGGCCAACACAAATCAGTCGATGTGCAACATTTATATAAACGTCATACAGTCATTGATGTGTTTTGTTATTTATAAGGGCAAGTAGCTAGTTTATACTGCATTTCTATCAGGTCTATTCACTCTATTGGATTATAATTGGAAACATATCAAACTAAAGCGCTAGAGTTTTAACAAAGCGTGAATTAAATTGCATGACAATGTTTTGTTTACAAATGTTTACAAAATAAAAAAAAAATTAAAAACTTTTGCCCAGAAAATCAATTCCAGCCGCATGAATGCACATGTAGAGAATATCTTCAATTTTCTATCGGTATTTTCGCCTGAAAGATTGATGCAATATTCACAAAGTTCAAACCTAAACAATACTATAAGATTCGATTGAGTGCTTCAATTTAAGTTCATCGATACAATCTAAAATCAATAAATAAAATTGGAAGATAATGTTCAACATATAGTTCCAAACGTATTAACCATTTAAACCCATACTATTCTGTGAGTGTACGAAACAAATTATTTATGTAATTATAAGTATTGAAAATGTTATGTATTTCTATCAACAACGGCTGAACGAGCGAAGAGATATGAGTTTGTGCTATAAATTAATACGCAATCACACAAAAATAAATAGTCTTGCCACAGAAATAATTTTCGCGAACAGCAAGGGTAGAATTCTTCGGGCGCTAAGATCCCCCGATTATTCCCGAGGCCATTCGGTATGTTTCGGAAATACACAACAACAAAAATTGCCGCTGCTGTTTTGAAATTGTTTTAACATTTCCTCGACACGTGTTTCACATCAAATGAGATTGCACAGTACAATACATTAATAACTATAATCCTCAATCCGATCAACCAACATAGAGAAAACGGAGACGAATTGCAGTAATAGAGACTGGTAGTGATAGTGACTGAAATTGAAATTCGCAATGTGAGCGCTTCAAAACACCATTTATGAATGAACTGTGACGTCACATGGAATCGCGTGCAAACATTCCAACGTATATTCATGCGCACTATAACAAAATATTTCCTAGTTTGTATCATTATTTGATTGCGTGCCATAGTAGATAATATGGTAAAACATATCAGAAAGTACCTAATATATATATATATATATATATATATATATATATATGTTGAGTATTTAGTTATATAAAAAACACAGGTGTGGGGAGATTTTGTCCATTGAATTTAAATTTCGTTAGACATAATTATGCGCGTGCCATTGCAGGTTAGGAGAATTTAGCAAATCGAGTTAATCGTGTGACACAAATAAACTTGCAGGTTGGGACAATTTACTCAAGAAAACTAATCGTCGGACAAAAATCCAACGATTTTGGCTTTAAAAATACTCTTAAAATGAAATTGGTATGGTAGATTTCACACGAATGGTTATAACGTGTTACATGCACAGTGTGTTTGTACCAAGAATCTCCGTCGCAGGTTCGGTAGTGATGTTCGGGAATCTTCGGGGGATCTTAGCACCGAGTGATGTTCGGGAATCACCGGGGGATCTTAGCGGCCGAAGAATTATATTTTTGCTCGCGAACACGCAAGGACGCGGATCTTCGATTTTGAAGATCCCCCGAATATTGCCGAGCCGATTCGGGTATCTCCGGGGGATCTTCAACATCGGAGATCTGAGTATACTTCGCTGTTGTTTTTGTTGATGTTGACTGCAGTTGTGTGTTTTATTTGATGTTATAATTTACATTTATTTGTGTACTCTGCGATTATACCGTATATATAATCAATGCTGGTATATTCGTGGAAGACATTACAGATCACATGCCTATCTATCTCCTTTTGAGCAATGGAACTAAAACAATGAATAAGAAAGACGTATTTATATGGCAAAGAGACTATTCAAAAAGAAACAAAGAAAATATCCAAAATTGACTGGACTATGGTGTTAGACAACCAGGATTGCAACAAAGCCTACAATTCTTTCCACGAAACATTAACAAACATTTACAATAATAATTTTCCAAACATCAGAAAGAAAATCAAACCTTCTAATCATTGCAAGCCATGGATAACAGCAGGTATACTGAATTCCATTAGAAGAAAGAATAAACTATATAAAATATTCATTAAGAACAGAACATACTATAATAATGATCGATACAAGAAGTATAGGAATAGACTAAATTTAATTATCCGTACTGCTAAACAACACTATTATCATAGGAAATTCCAACAATATGAAGGTAATATCGATGGCACATGGAAACTGATTAAAAACATTCTCAACAAGAAAAAGGGAAGCAAAAATGTAACAGAGTTCTTTTATGAAAATAAATATATTAAAGGATTTATTCGGTCTAGAAACTACAAAACGCAATCGGAAAGCCCTCCCTGTTGTGATTAATATGATCCAAGTCCCATTCCGATCGCATAATAAATATCCCGTAAAATAAATAAATAATACCACCACCGGTATTCGGAGATTTCCGTGACTAAACTACGAGTGACGTACTTGTGGGGAGCAAATTAAAAACACAGATTCGGAGCCGGTGTTTATTATGCAGACTACGATGACGTAATCGTAAGTCAGCCGATACTAAAATGCGGATTCGTATGTGCGCGTGTGGTGTATAGATTACGTTACGCTTTGGCCGTTTATCGGGAATAGAAGACAATAACTATGTGAATACAGTAATTAATAGCGCCTAGATTGGTTGTTGTTTTTGTAGCCATTAATAACATGCCGGCACGTGTCTGTTTTGGTGAATAGATGGCAGTAATTAGTGATTTGATTGTCTCGCGTATTCACTCGGTGATTTGTAATCACTCCGCGACTATTCATCAGTGTCATTCGCGAACTTGTTTGCACTCTAAAATGCCACAAAGTGAATAGAAAGAACATTATCTCTCTGGTCATACTTAATTAAGAAGCGCCCAAATTTATATAAACACTGGGCTGAATAATGTTAACTCTATTTAGGCGCTTTTGTTTTGTGTTTGTTTGTTGTTTTACTTTCGATATAAATATCCCGAGTATCTGTCATCGCCACATATTCCAAGATGCCTAGTAGATGTAGTGTGTTCAGTTGTGGGCGGGCTAGCGATCCATTATTTAGTACCTCCAAAAAGACAACACATTGTGTAATTTAGAACGCTCTTTATTGTCTACCGCTTTTGGGAGACGGAAGCATGGACGCTCTTTATATTCAATTGTCACAATACCACATACAAAATCACCCATGACATATCGAAATAAAGCACGTTCATAATTGAGAACGCTCTTTATTGACTACACCGCGACGAAAACATGGACGCTCTTTATTAGAGGTAATCATTGGAGTTTTGCTATGCTAACAATTCAAAACAATCCTCTCTGGAAAGTCAATATGTGCCATCAAAACGTAAAATAAAACGAACAACAAACACAAACTGAAAAACAATGCCAGGCTAGCCTTCAATTAAAACAAATGTCATTATGCCGAACTGCAGCCTAACTAATAATTTTTGTAGTTTCAACAGTCTGTTGTGTATTCGAGTGAATTATTTTGTTTACTCACTTATCGATCTTGACTGGAAGGATTTTAGCAAGCTGTTCACAGTCGTGCACTTCTCCACACAAAATGTTTCGTGTGAAGAAACAGACAGGAACATTATTATGACGAATATAAGCCATCATGATACATGTAATGTACAATAACCACCACCCTTTTAATCACACCCCATTTGTATTTAAAATTGTACGCATATAGCGCACAACGGGATGACACTAGTGTGTAAACTATCCTCCGAAATTGGTACCATACAACGAAGAATGAAGTACCGGCATATGGCCTAACTTGTATTCTTTCAGAAACAGTTAAATTTGTTTCGCACGATATTCCGCTCGCTCATTTCATTTCTGCATAAATTAATCTCATTTCAAACAACTGTTATCGCCTCAAAGTGCATTGTAGCCATCATTATTCGTTATATAATCCAACATTCTAGCAAACCAGTTCATAATTCAGCACATTCAAACAGTTTTATTCCGTAATCGCTATTTATCGTAAAGGCTTAGGTAATTAACCAGCGTAATTTATCAACTCGTTACGCGATTGGCGGAATTATTTCAAGCTCCACCCACCGCTGTCATCGGTAAGCGTCGACGCAGATGATCGGTCATGTGACCGCGTTGTGGTCACGTGATAGCACTCACGTGACTGATTTCGGATATTTCCGCGATTTTTTTAATATCATAATAATAAAAATACTATCTGCTCGATTTTGAATTTTCTTGGCGAAATGGGTCTGTTAGACATATATTATTAGTATAAAATATTTTTTTGACAGACTAATTCCTTTAAGTGAGGAATAATAGGATCATAGGTAAATGTAATTTACGCACGCTTGTTAATTTCGAGAGTAAATTCCAAAATAGCTGCCTGTGGCCATGTTTTTTAACGAAATTCGGAAAAGTTAGATTACTCCCATCCTGCATCAGAAGATCATTGTGGAATTTAGTCGCGATCGGACGAGGGGTGTCGTCTGTATGGTGAATCAAAGTATTTAGCCATACATGGAGTAACATTCAAGATGACCGCTGGTTGTGATGTTTTCACAAGGACATTTTGAGAAAAAGATATGGCTCCCATCTAGTGGTCACCCAAAATATACACATGGAGTTTGCCGGCAATCGTAATGCAAAGAGTAAACTCAAATATACTTGGGTTTTACTCTGTACATGACTAAACCATTTGGCACACACACCATACAGACTACAGAGTGACAATAGCTGCTGACATCATGTTTTTCATAATAAAATTGCTCCCATTTGGAGGAGATCCTAAACATGGCTGTAACAAATCTCCAATAAATGCGGGCTGCAGGGTGCGCCAATCGATTCAAATTTGAAATTTAGCAGGGCGTAGTGCTGGCGGCCATGTTTTTCCCACAAATATCTGGAACAATGGATGGGTCCTATGATCTAGAGGTCACCCCGATGTTCCATATGAAGTTTGGTAATACTCGGATGAGGGATGTGGCCTGTAATGTGTGCCTAAGAATTTAGTCAAACAACGAGTCAAATAAAGATGGGCGCTGCAGCAATGTTTTTTCAAAGAAATTCGGATAAATTGGATGTTTCCCATCTGAGGTCATCCTGGTGATGTATATGAAGTTTGATGATCAGATGAGCTATGTGTAGTTTGTGACTAAGTCACGCAAACAGTAATATGTAAGATGGCTGCCGGCAGCCATGTTTTATGGCCAAATGACAAAAAATGTGACTTGTTCCCATGTACAGGTCAATGTTTATATCCATGACAAATTTTATTATCATCAGACGAAGAGTCTAGCCTATGGCCCATGCTAATGGATTGGCTATTGAAATAAAAAATGGCGACCATGTTATTTTTGCCGAATGACCCCAAAATGACTAGTTTTTATCTACAGCCACATTTTATAATGATCTGGTCAAAGGTACGTCCTGTGATATGTGCCAACGGATTTAGTCATGCAAAGAGTAAAATCGTAAAATGGCTGCCAGTGGTATTATATTACCCATTGCAACTTCCAAAATCGTTTTGAAAACTTACTGTATGGGTATATGCATCTCACATAACCAGGTATATTTACCAATTACTACTAATGTGCCAACGACGCCTGTTTTGCCCCAGGATTATATTGGTGTGGAATTGCCCAGAGTTATCCAGAGACTGACTGATAGACAAAACCACTGAATCTGCTGAATCAATATACATGTACACAGGGAGCCATGTATATGCAATGTTATTCACACACATTTTTGTATTACAATCCCAACGAGGTATCGAACTCTGTAACTACCAACCGAGGTCTACCCTCTATGTTGTAGAGAGAGACCAACAGGCGTCACAATCGTGTAGTGTTATCGGTCCCTTTACAAGAAACCACGACCATGTAACAGTACTTGTCCCACAAATAATTATACAGCAGCAGACACTGCACTATCATTATGAGGTAAATTCATAACCCGCCAATTTTCCATGTAAGGGGTGGCATACATAAGTAGTACAGCATCCTTGTGTGTACCATACTTACGAGCTAAATTCAAAACAACACACTTTTTATCATATAAGGGGCGACGTGGCATACAGAGGTATCTGCTTTTAATGAACAATTTACTGATAGAGGTAAATTTGTGAATACAGAGTTTGTGAGCTCTGCAGTGTATGGGATGTGAATTGGTCTTCAACAACCTTGTCACTCGGCTTTATAATTCCGCTTCTCGTCCGGTAAAAATACACCGAATATAGGCAGAACCTATATTTAACATAACAATTCTGGATTAAAACAGTCACTGGGCATATCAATTTAGCAATATTGTGATAACGTGTTATATTTCTGTCAAATCAAGGGGTCCCCTCTGTGCCAATTGGATTAAAACAGTCACTGGGCATAAACATTCTGCAAATATTGTGATAACATCCCATGTTTCGGCCAAATTAAGGGCCCCCACTGTTCAAATTGGATTAAAACAGTCGTTGGGCATATAAATTTAGCAATATTGTAACAACATGCCATGTTTCTGTACAATTAAGGGATCACATGTGTGCCAATTGGATTAAAACTTTCACTAAACATAAACATAAACTCTAAACAAAAAATGATATTAGAGTCAATAGAGTGTTCACCCTTATGTCATGTGTGAATATTTTGACCAGTGCACACTTAGAAATAACAAGCCATATAGGTACTAGGGTAGTGCCAATATGTCTGTTAGTACCAGAGCAACAGGTATCGAGAATAATTTGGTTCTATATATTGATATAATACCACTCATGTTGGTACTATCCACTCTCGAATCCTAAATGTTACCCACGTGACGGCATCACGTGATAATTTATTTGGTACTAGGCGATCTTGGAACCCAAGTGTTACCCACGTGATGGCATCACGTGATAATTCATTTGGTACTAGCCGATCTCGATAAAATGGCGGCGTCCAGCCACTTCAAGTTGTGGCGATTGAGATTTTATTTTACAGTATATAAACAAACAAACATCAGGCTTAAACATTTTATGTTGGAATCGATCTCGGACTCGACTTACATGCTGTAGCATATGCCGGTTTAGGTACGTTGTTCGCTCGCTGGGTGGATTTAAGATTAGGGAAGTAACTTCTCTGAAATTCATCAACATATTTTTTGTGTGTGTGAAATTGGACCTAACTGGCTTCTCAATAACCTGGAATATTGTCAGCACTGTGTGGATTATGGTTGTACATGGACGGGACAAGATGATATATAACCTCCGAAAAAATAACGGGCGTTAACATTATTGAAAGCAGCAATTTTCGGTGAACTGAGACAGACCAAGTTCAAAAGTCATTGAGTGCAGTGGGGTTACATGTTGCATGCACAACAGTATTATGAATTACAAAAGACAGATACTTAAGTTTCACATCATTATAAACCGCCCAATTAACTCACAAGAGTCAACCACTGGTGACTATGATTACGAAACATCCAATTCTGTAGAAATTAGTCAGAGTTATTACGTCACAGATAAGTCATGACTCATGAGTCAGTAACAAGTTTGATGGCTACAACGTACAAGTACCTGTGCAAAGGACGATGGATCATATTCTTCAATTTTCATCGAAACGTGATTTGAGAAGCATGTCGCCATGACATGTCGCTCAGTTACGGAGTCTGCTATTCTTTTTGATCGAAACGCCTGTGATGCTGTGATTTTGTTCTGATATATGGAATGGTGGATAATCTCGGAGATACGGATCCAATTCTGGGACACACGTTATCACTGAATCAATCGCAAGCTTTTAGTAACGTACTACAGCTGTGCTCTAATTAATCACCCCCTTTAACAAGGTTGTAGGGTGTTAATGACACTGGTTACACCATACCGCCGTTCAACCATGGTTAAGTGGTTGATATGTGGAAACCGCAGATAATCTTTATACAGTCTTATTAATAATATTTTGCGACCACTTTGCTCCGCACTAATTTTTCACATGGACACCTTGTAAACACCCATTCCACCTTTTCATCAGTGCCATGCACCATATTAACTATACACAAAACAATATTTCAATTAATAATTTGTTTACGGTTTAATTAACATTAAAGGTTGGTCACTGACCGACATTCACAACTACTGGTAATATCGGTGGCCAGCAATGTCGTTAGGGGGGTGGGTCAATTAGAGCTTAGCTGTATACATACATGAACATGTAGACCATTCCAATGTTCAGATGCTTCATGTTCTTATCAAAACATGTCTGGCTACATGAGTGGTTATCATTCTGAGCGATTCGGCCATTTCCGCTTTGCTAGGAAATAACCTCATCCATAACTGGAAACCACATTAGCGAAATTCTACATTATATGGCTCTGGTGATCAGGCAATGCCATTGACTTGTTGACGCATAGGTGCGAATGGAGAATAATTTATTAACTATGGCTTTACCAAACTTTATCATATATTAAATACATTAAACTCTCTTTGTGTTACATGTATCTTAGTATTTGTTCATTTACTGATACAGCGCATTGGAAGTGTACGATAAGCAAAACACTGAACACCGTGGCAATTTTTTCACCCACTGACCGACGCGCGAAGCGCGTCCAGTGGGTGTCTATAATCGTAGGACTCATGCGTTTCTGCTGAATTGAACTAGTGCCTATGCGTTTCTGCTGAGCTGCACTGACGTTTGATCGCAAAATAAAATTATAATCACTATCAAAGCACATCTTTGGATAACACCGCCATAAACAGTGACATATTATGATGTTGAGCTCGTATCATCAATAAAATTAGAGTTATAACTTATAAAACTAAGAATTACTGCTAAATTATTTCTACCAATTGAGTTACTAGATTCAGGTTGAGCTGGAACTTGAGAACTTTTTAATTTCAACCAATTGAAATGTCGTTGAGAGTGGAAAGGGTTAAGGTTGGGAAGCAACGCAAATGACGTCATTGTAAACAAGGCGCCTTAAAATCAAATCGAACGCATGTACATGTCTCACTTCGTCTCGGAAGCTGATTTAAATTCATTCATTTTGACTGTTTCTGTGTCCTAAGATATTAACAACTTGCGAGATATCTTTGAATGTGCTTAGGGAGGATTGTTTTGATATCTAATTTATTGGATTTACCTCCCAAATAGGTGAGTTTCAGGCCTGCATTTGTTCAGTGTGTTGTCAATCTGATTCTGACAGTGACAGCGCTCGTCTGCAACTGGCTGAATTCGCATGTTTGAAGCAAACGTTTTAACCACTAAAATTCTCTCAAAATGCACCATAATCTGTCAAATTCTCTCAATAATTCTATCTAAATACATCTTAGCTTTTGTTAGGATCAGATATAACCGTCGAGAAAGCGATATTTTGACCAAAACGACACTTGGGGAAAATGATTGTTAAATTTGTTTACGCTGGTTTACGCTGGATTTTTATCATCGAAAAAAATCAATTTCTTCCATCTAAAAGATAATTACGTGCTGAACCCTGCCGTTTTAGGAATATATAAGTATTCCACTTAGAAACAACGACTCTCAGCTTAAAATTTTGAAAAATAACAGTTTTATCGACATAAATAGATTTGAATGGGACAATCCCATGTGTAAAATTTATCATCGTAAAAATTTCATTTCTTCCATCTAAAACATAATTACGTAATGGACCCTGGCATTTTAGGAATATATAAGTATTCCACGCAGAGATACCAAGTATCAGCTTAAAATTTTGACAAATAAGAGTTTTATGGACATAAATCGTTTTGAATGGCAAATCCTATATTAAAATTTATCATCGTAAAAAATTTCTTTCTGCCATCTAGAACATAATTCACGCTACTGCCCAGCGGCGATAACCACGCCTGCGATAAATTGCCAGACTGAATTATAGCAGGTTAGACATCACACGCCGATATGTCTGACAACAAGGAACGACGTGTTTCAAATTTGGTGGACTTACCACCAGAATTCGCTGGATTTTTCTTCAATTCGACTTGTACTTCATTGAAATCGCGACAACAAGAATACAATTACTTTAGTTTCAATGTTTATTTGCGACGACAAGCGCTTTATAGGGGCAAATTACCACCGAAGCATGATGAAAAATGAACCTGCACATGGGCGTCGATTTTGAGATAAATTGTTCGATAATTTCGGATATTCACTGTTCTTGTCAAGCTGGATATGTAACACATAATAAATATTTAATGTTATTATAATATATCTCTTCACAATAGACACACGATCTATCAATTTATCGATGGTGTACCATACAATTTCGATAAAAATTAGAGGACTTGTATGTTTTCATCCGTTGTAGTCAGTTTTTTGCACTTTTTCGAAGATGCACCATACTGGTATCAAAAAGTGTTCCATGTCATAATTGATTGTTTTTTTTCTGGGTAACTGATTGTTTTTTTCTGGATAATGATACATATTCTAATAGATGGGCAATATTGGATCCTATACTGGACTTATGAACGTATTGATCATATATGGAGATGGTTTTGTCATCGACCGCCTTCAACCTCTTTGACTAAACTATCTATCTATACGTACGTAGCAGCCCACCATCATTCCCGATACACCAAAGCATCTGATATTTGTTTTTTGCTTTATTAACTCATTAGTCACTAATTTAGAATTTGAAAATACCAGGCCTTTACAGAAAGTGGGGGCAATTCCATAGACATAGGTTCCAATACATACGGCATAATTATATTGCTATATCGTGTTTATATATGTCCTAGAATAATATAGGGACTGTTTGCCGTGTGTACGGAGCCTCTGCGTGTTGTAACTTGTAATAATTTTCAATTTTCAAATGACGTAGAGCAGACCACCCTATTACAAAGAAGGGCGTTATGGAACAGCATCTGTACAATATATAATAATCCTTTTATATCAGACAAAAAGAACGCCCTTATCCATGCCACGTGGGTGTGTACTAGTATGGGCTATGCAAAAACGTGACTTATATATCTGAGGAATTAATAAAGACATTTAAATTTAAAAACAAATGTTATAATAACAATTAATAATCTTCATAATTGATCATAATTGACACATTGCGCATACAGAACAAACATGTTTCAGTATATTGAGAAATTATTTTTCATATCACAGTTCCCTATTATTCCATTGGTCTGTCATAATGTTTGTGTATGTAAGTCCACGTATAAATGCCATGAATACCATTTATTCACAAAATATACCAATAAATGTTGTATAATGTACCAAATCTAACCATCACAAATCCGAAAGCTATCAGGGAGAGGCGCCCTAATCAGCCTGTATTAATCGATAACAGGTGAATTTAACAGGTGCTGTCATATACTTTGGCCATTGTAGTGTCCCTCTTTCCCCAAACAAATCATCCCTTGGAGATTACAACACTATGTGGTCCATTATCTCAAATGTGTATATAGTCTGATTTGATAGTTTTAATATAATAAGCTTATCTATAGCACTTCCTAATCCCCTCATCGTATTTCCAGTTGTCACTTCTCTATCTCAGCGTGACATTTCCAACGTTCATAATTTACTAATCCAAAAAGCCCACAGGGCGAAGCTTTCGCATTCTGTTACTGTTATATTATAATATTGTGTCAACTAACATGAAACCAATACTCTTTTATACAAAACAAAATCAAAGCGACATAAAGTAAGCTGATAAAATGAGTTGTTTTTGTCTAACCGCCTGTTCGCAGAAGCGACTATTGCTCCAGGCTGTATAATGCAATTATCTCATTGGCTCACACAGCTAATTGCGGTAGGGGCAATTACGTGCTGGAACCTGTCGTTTTAGGAATATATAAGTATTTCACGCAGTCGCACCAAGTCTCAGCTTAAAATTTTGAAAAATAAGAGTTTTATGGACATAAATATATTTGAATGGGAAATCCTGTGTTAAATAAATTTTAGGGCCATGCGAATGTTTTCTGATGTGCTCCATATTGGACACCAGGGAACATGTTTGACAATTTCTACCTGATAATTGTGCGACAGTACAGTCGCATCACTGTTTACATCAACATTGGTCACTATCACTCGACAAATTTATTTCGGTCTATTTATTTCGGTCTATCGTATCAACCCCTATCTTACTTACTTACTTACTTACTTCTTCTTCTCTACACCCGTGTACGAGCAACCTCAATATGAGTATTAAAATAATCATCACCTTCCAATTTAGTGAGTTTATATACAGTAGTTGATCTAAAAATACTAATTGACATTTTGTTGCTGTGTATATGACTGGGAACTGAGTTGTAGTTTCATAGAATTATTCTGCTCTTTCATAAGTAACAGCTTATTGTACCTCTCAATATGTAGCGCATAGCATAACCTGGAAGTATGGAACTGCAGCTGGGTGATGTCTTTGGAGTTATGAATATCTTCAGATAGATTGGACACATCTAGTATGACATCCATCTTGGAGTCTTCAGACAAGTCGGTGTTGTTGACAGCAAGACACTCCCTCAATTCGTCCTCAATCTGTGGTAAAGTTCGATTTCTGACTTCATTCAGGGCTGGACATCTTATCAGAAAGTGCTGTCTGTTTTCATCTATCGTATTAACTGCATATCCAATTATCCACATGTAACCAACCCAACCTCTAATCCTGGTCCAATTTATTACTTTTTTCATCGGTATAGTCGAGTTATGTACATATTGTTATCATGTGATCAATACTTATGTGTATTGTATTACGTGTACTATGTCATATACGTATATCAATTGCTATTCCTTTCTATATAATTCTGGTGCCATCTATAGAGATAGAGATAATTTCAGACCCCCCTTAAATTTTGTACAATTGTCGCTACAGTACAGTCGCGATGCATTACATGGCAACATTGATCGCTATTGCTCTACTAATTTATGTCAGTTCATCGTATGAACTCCTTTTACTCCATATAACCAACCCAACATCTAATCCCAGCCCAAATTATTATTTTTCTTTTCATCGGTATAGTTGTGTTAGATACATATTTTATAATTTGATTCTAATTTGCATTGTACCACTATAGAAGTCGATAAATAACTATTCTGGCACTATATAGAGATAACTACTAGTAAGTTTCTGACACCCCCTCTATTGTATAGCCTTGTCGCAACAATAGAGTTGAGATGCATAATATATCAACATTGGTCATTATCGCTCTTCAAATCTATATCGGTATCAACCCATATTTCCCCGTATCGCCCACCCCTCCCCAAGTTTTTCATTTGTATTATAGACTCGTTACATATACATTTTATCATTTGATACTGATTTGTATTCTGTATTTCTCTTCTGTTCAACAATGCCAAAATCATAACGGTGCAATGCCTTGTAACTTTTGATTCAACATGCCGAGTTCCGCTGCAGACGATTACAAATTGACAACATTTCGAAATGTAAACAGGCTTCAAACTCACCAAAAAACAAAGGTCCCAAGTCAAGGTCCAAAATCCCCAACACACTGATGTGAGGTATAATGATAACTCCATCTAAATAACCAATATAAGGATGTGAGGATTAATGATAACCCCATCCACATAACCAATATAAGGATGTGAGGTTTAATGATAACCCCATCCGCATAACCAGTATAAGGATGTGAGGTTAATTATAACTCCATCCACATAACTAATAAATATGTCTGAAAATTAAACAAAAAAATTAAATTCCATGATGGCGTCCAATATGGACTACCCGGTACCTAATTCTGCTCCAAAACATGTATTTTGAATATATGGATGTTTATGGGGAGAAACCGATTATTTCAATGGTATTTTAATTCACTTGGGGCCAAAACCCGACCTACATGTACGGGATCGCGTTTTGCGCACGACTGTATCTTCAGCATATGTGCATCTTTAATAAGCCAACAATTGGAATCCCAACAGAGAAGATTGGCGTGGGTCCCTTGCGCATAGACATCATTGATGATCTCTATGGGAATCAAAATTGACATTTAATAGACAATTTCGATTAACCGCAATAACTTAAGGAATCTCTAATTGCGCTTAAGCCCAACGAGAATGCAATAAGACATTCCTTATTACGCTTAATCGCAATTACTTCCCATTGCACTTAAACACAATTAATATCTCTCTCAATAGATCACCCTTCTGCAAATAGTAGAATAATCCCGTATTTGTTCCACCCATTGTGCCATGGAGATGGACTACACCACCTGAATTATAAGGAGTTTATGTACTATATATAATATATTATTCCTTATTAAGAGATTCATTATTGGGCTTTATCAGCGCAATTTGAATATTCTTCATTGGGCTTAAGCGCAATTAAATATTCCCTTATTGCGCTTAATCACAATAGAGATTCCCTTATTCCCTTATTGAGCTTATAAGCGCAATAAGGAATATCCCTTATTGTGATTAAACACAGTTAGCTCTTCTTGCGCTTAATGAAGAAAAAAAGTTATAATTGTATTGTAACTATTGGTTTGTCCTTTAATATTTCCATACATCATGCCCACATATATTATAACAGAATAGTACTATTATTATTAATAGTGCTCGTAGTAGTTAATACCACCTTACCGTCAATATTCTAGCATGGTTAGTTTCAAAATCACAACGTTAATTGTTATTACTATGTGTGTGTAGTGTATATGTACATCAGTCATCAATTGAGAAACTTAAGCACAGCCTGGTTGAATATCAACCATATATGGTGGGTTATTCTCACATTCAAGCTGTTGGTGTCATTCATGTTATTTTGCAATGCGAAGTTGTAGACCCCCCCCCCCAATAGCTAATCAATACCACTCAGGACAGTGGGTGTTTTTCCTCTATTAATTGAATTTCTTGTTTGGGAGAGTGATAATAATTATGGTAACCCATTCAACATCTCCTTGTAGCGAGGACTAGTGAGCGCTATAGCGGTATTTTTCAAACAACATGGTGTCAGTTTTAATTAACCAAAGTTAATGGTCTCCCCATTTTTGAGTATTTTGATTATCGCACACTATTTACAAAGGTTTGGGAGTTATCGCAAAGATTTGCTCCCCTGGCTGTGAATGACCGATCAGTCTATATTAGCATGTCCGGGCAATTATAGATTGATAGGTTGTTCACTCAGACCTGTTTAAGATGTCTGATTTATAATGTTCACAGAAGCCCATTATCGGCAAAATGCCTTTGAGACAAATCTCAAACATCTTTGCGATAAATCGCAAAATATAATCACCCAGTACGTAGTCTGAGAGTTATCGTAAAGATGTTTGAGATTTATCGTTAAGGTTTGTGTGTTATCGCAAAGGTGTTTGTGATTTATTGCAAAGGTTTGCTCCCTCATCACTCATGCATCTGGCTGTGAATGACTGATCGGTCTACTTTAGTCCGACCGGGCATAGATTGATAGGTTGTTCACTCATACCTGATTAAGATGTCTGATTTATAATATTCACAGAAGCCCATTAGTGCCAAAAAACCTTTGCGACAAATCTCAAACATCTTTGCGATAAATCAAAAAAATTATTCACAGAGTACGTAGTCTGAGATTTATCGTAAAGATGTTTGAGATTTATCGTAATGGTTTGCGTGTTATCGCGAAGGTGTTTGTGATTTTTCGCAAAGTTTTGCTCCTCTCACCATTCTTGCATCTGGCTGTGCATGACTGATCGGTCTATTTTAGCCCGACCGTTCAATTATAAATTGATAGGTTGTTCACGGAGACCTGTTTAAGATGGCTGATTTATAATGTTTACACACAAATTAAGAAATTTTTAGCACAAAAAAAGTTTGCCACAAATTTCAAACATGTTTGAGATAAATCGCAAAATATAATCACCAAGTACGCAGTCTGAGAGTCATCGTAAAGTTGTTTGAGATTGATCGTAAAGGTGTGCGAGTTATCGCAAAAGTGTTTGTAATTTTTCGCAAAGTTGTTTTGTGATTTATCGCGAAGGTTTGCTCGCCTTATCCCACATGCATGCTGGCTGTCAAAGAACGATCGGTCTATTTTAGCCCAGCCATGCTATTATAGATCGATTGGTGGTTTACCCAGACCTGTTGAATATGTCGGATTATATTTATATTTATACGGTCCAAGCCAATGCATGAAAATATATCTGCGATAAATCACAAACCATTGCGATTAATCGCAAACCTTTTGTAATCAATCGAAAACCTTTACACTAAATCGCATATACCGGTACTTATTGCAAAGTTGTTTGCGATTCGCAAAGGTTTGCGATTTATCGCAAGGTAGTTTTTTATTTATCGGCCTATTCATGATCGATTGGTGTTTCATCCAGACCTGTTTCAAGATGTTTGATTTATAATGTTTACTTTAATATTATTGCACACAAATTAAGAAATCCAGACCAATTTTACTCCACATGCAGGGAACAGTTCATGAGAATCCTGAAATCGAGATATTAAACTTTAAATTAAGTACAAAATCACGATCAAGGTTCTATACTAATAAAAGTAATGCATGTATAACTCGGATTATCTCAATATCAATATGCAATGGAGTCCATGTGGTATTGTACTTTATTCAATGTTTAAACGCCATAGCATCATTTGTATTCTAACATGCCACATTGTTAAATTTACTATCGGCCATGTTTCGTAATTTCGAGTGCTTGGTATCTGGGCAGGTTCTCCGCTTAGTACCTACGGTATATGTTTGGTATATGCTGGGTACTATGCATAGTACCTAAATACTTCAGAGTACCTGTCTTTATATTCGGTACTTCATGTAATATAATGGGTGTGTCAAGAAAGGGGGGTATCCTTAGTCCCATTGGGACAGTCACACCTCTAGTTATAATTAGATGTAGGTATTGTCAGTGATTCCTCAGTTCCTCCCATGTTATTATGATTACCATATGCCTACGGGGGGTCGTGTGCATATACGGGTAGACGTAGTCAAGAGCTTTGTCTGTCCTACCATATCAGAGTGTAATTCAGGTGTTAATTATCAAAGTGTGTTATCTTTTGGCAAGGTGAATTCACATATTGGTACCCACATTAATTTTTAAGCTAATTTTCAAGGCACATAACTTTGTTTCATAATGCTGTTTTGTGAGAAAGGTCGGTTTCATGGCAATTAGGCAATGGAAATTGATTTTTGATCTATGATTGTAGATGTAATTTAAGACATTGATCACCTGTGGACCTGTTTGAATTATTTTGTGGTAAGACGGATCGCATCCGTCTTCAGGCTGTGTCATTCGTGTTTCTAATGTGAAGGGGTAGATTGATTGAGACCCCACCACAGTTCAATTCACACAAGGTTCTCAGCTGCTGTAAATGTCAGATTACATCTGCCATGTAATTCTACAATTAGACAGTATATTCACGTTAAACAGTTTCTGTCGTAATATTACGATGAACAACAATTTTCTTTAGTACATGTGTGTTGGTTTAACTTATAGTATCTCCATTTATCGGACGTTAAACAAGAAACAAGATGAAATTTAAGACTAAATTGGTTAAGAGTTTCGTCCCCAGCGACAGCCATTTTTCTGGGTTTTTCACATTTCTAAAAATAGACAGCGGGAGGTTCTGGCAGCGTTCAGACATAGCGTAGCGAGGGAACTGAACACTGTTTGCATCTTGACATGGAAGTTGAAGAAGAAAATTATACACAAGGACATTGGGTAAATATTTTTACACAAATCGTGTGATAAATGATTTGAACTCTCTAACAAATGATATACAAAGTAGATGTATATGCAATTGTCTATCGACTTGTCCCGTAGACATACATGTATGATAATGATGCACTTGAGTGATTCAACTTAAAACAACTTGATAAGAACATGCACACTGAAACTTCCAGTCATTGAATGATTTCACAAGTGAAACACGGTACATGTGTGATTTATATATGGCACCATATTATATTTTTATACTGAATTTGATTAACTTCTAAGGATTTTTGTATTTATTAGAACGAACACAAGCGGATATCGCGCTTGTTTTCGATGTTTAGAAGCATTTAGTACACCCTGACTGCAATTGAGGGTGGTTCTTATACAAGGCTATTGCGTACTCAGATTAATTAACAGATTTGTTGGCGACATAATATTATGACTTATTGTCGAATTCACGCCATGAATATTAAAACAAAATCATGGTGTGATATTTCATGGGGGAGGCTTGAGAGAAACGAAGCCGATAGGGCGGCCATCCATCCGATTTGACACCTCAATATAACATTTCTGCAGCTTCGGTCCTCAAAATATCTACTCAAGAGTCGAGGAAACTGACCCACATATTTCGAATTTTAAAGATATTTATTTTTACCTCTTTAGAATTTGTTGTCGGGTCGACAATAAATTATTCTTAAACAGTGTGTATGCTTCCATTGGCTAACACTGGCAAACATTGATTAGCGTTCTTTGAATATATACACAATGCAAATATATTAAACACATATATACATGGCAAATACATGTAATGTTTGGGGAATTAGAAATAAGACAACAAACCAGGGGCTAAAGGTGTATATATGGGGCTTAACGGTCGCACCCCATTACTACAACTCTTGCGTAGGCACATGAAACCCACAAGTTCAAACATGGTGTTAGACAATAATAGCCAACATTTCGTCCGGAAACGGTCATTTTTTACCCCACAATTTCGGTCAGAAGTTGCAACTCATTGGGCCGATTTGTACGGAGTCGCAGCTCACAAGTTGACATTTGCACAAGTATGTTCTCGTTCGTATTACCGTCTGTGTGTCCATGCGTGTGTCCGGAAATGGTTTCCGGATGATAACTTTAGTTTCGGTTATTAGATCAAAAGTTAATTTCATAACTGAGTTTATCAGACCAAAATACAGGTCAAGTTCGAATATGAGTTTACTTCGCCCATTTTTGCGAGAGTTATGGCCCTTATTGTCCCCCGAATAATATATTGTGGGGGACTATTAAAATAGCCGGTGTCCGTTCGTGCGTGCGTGCGGAAATTGGTTTCGGATGATAACTTTAATTTCGGTTATTAGATCAAAAGCAAATTTGGTATGCGAGTTTATCATACCAAAACACAGGTAAAGTTAGAATATGGGTTTGCTCCGCCTATTTTTAGCTCAACTTTACTTTGTAAAGTTTGAGCTATTGCCATGGCTTGGTATCCGTCGTCCGTGTGTTCGTGTGTGTGTGCGTGTGTGCGTGATGCGTCAACAATTTCCTTCAGCACGGGCTACAGTTTGTTATTATGAAATTTGTCATGGATGTTAAAAATGGCATGTAGATAGGAATGAGTCATTTTGGTGTCATTCGGCCAAAAAACATGGCCGCCAGCAGCCATCTTGGATTTTACTCTTTGTATGACTAAATCGTTTAGCACGGGCTACAGTCGCACCTTTAGTCTTATCATCATAAAATAGATGTCATGGATGTTAATAATGCCATGTAGATGGGAACGAGTCATTTTGGGGTCATTCGGCTGAAAAACATGGCCGCTAGCAGCCATCTTTGATTTCAAAATTTAATTCATTAGCATGGGCCACAGGTCGTACTGTTCGTCTGATCATCATGAAATTTGTCATGGATGTTAATATTGACATGCAGATGGGAACAATTGCAAAAACTTGCAGGAAAAAAAATTGAGTTGCGGAAAAAATTGTTTGTGTTAAGGTTATTTGGCCCACAGCCCGGCATACGTGCCCAGAAATATGTTTATCCCCCCCTGTTTTGTCAGATTTTTCTGACCATTTTTACCCCCCCCTTTAACACCAAAACAGATTTGCGGGGGTAGGGGCATTAACTGTAAACATCTGTTCCGGTATATGAATTGATGTGCATACTATTTGTCATGGATGTTATCATTGACTTGTAAATATGAACAAGTCATTTTGAGGTCATTCGGCCAAAAAACATGGCTGCCAGTGGTCATCTTATATTTAAAAATTTGCAACAAAATACAACATGATAACTGCCTGTAGTCAGTTTAGCAGTTAGAATTACATAATTTCTATTATTCAAAAGTGTTTTAAGCCAAGCTCATTGCAAAAACAGCCAAAAGACTTGCAGGAAAAAACATTGAGTTGCGGAAAAAATAGTTTGTTGGCCCCATGGATCACCCACCCTCCCCGATATACCGGTACATGCCTGGAAGTTTTGCCCGCCACGGAGTTTACTCCTGCTCGCATTGATGTTTTACTTTATCGATGGACATGCATGGTAAGATGTATTTAATCGTGTTACTGGATATGGATTTGGGGTTTTATATCATCAAAACACGTCATTGGTATAGTGTCCCATATAGAATGACCCATGTTTTTTGTTCAAATTCTCGAGAAGTGTCTGCAGTGAAAGTTTTACTGAATGAAACTTAAATTTACCCCGAAATTCCAAATGCAATCAACTAAGATTGTGTTTTTCTCAAGAACTGATATCTGAATTTTCTCCGAACTACTGCCACAGCATACTTTAAATAGGCATTGCCTATCATATACATCTTCCATTGGTTGGTATAACTTATAAATTGACCACATGTACATGTACTTTTATCTAATTAGACTTAGACTAGCCCTGGTGTGGAAAACTCTTAAATTGTATATGCTGTTTACCGACGTCTGCACCGGGGTTTACTGTCCGCAGTTGGTATTCTAGGATGACCAGCATGTTAATTTTGTGAGGTAAACAAACTTATCAAGAAAACCCGCGAAAACAAAACAAAATCATATTTAATGTTTTAAGTTATTTCCTTCAGAAAAAGGATCTTCGTGATAATGAACCCTCTCAATACTTTAAAATATAGAATTAACCTTAAAATAACAAAAACCTTCGGAATAGAGAACCTTCGGAATAACGAACCTTCGGAATAGTGAACCTTCGGAATAGCGAACATTCAGAGAAGCTTCGGAATAGTAGACCTTCGGGATAGCGAACCTTCGGAATAGAGACATGCCCCCAATATTCATATTATATGCCCAGATTTCAAAGGTATGGGTCCATACATTTCTAACTTTTGCCCTTAAAATATTGAAACCCAAATTGGAGCCCACACAGAACATAACTTAAGTCAACTGTACCTGTGTCATATCCCAATGCAGGAGGGTCCATATATACCACAACATTCATATTATATGCCAAGAATTCAAAGGTATGGGCTCAGGTAATGACATTAAATCTCAAGAAAACCCGCGAGAACAAAACAAAATCACATTTAATGTTTTAAGTTATTTCCTTCATAAAAAGAATTTTCGTGATAATGAACCCTCTCAATACTTTAGAATATAGAATTAACCTTAAACAAACACGTTCGGAATAGAGAACCTTCGGAATAGCGAACCTTCGGAATAGAGAACCTTCGGAATAGCGAACCTTCGGAATAGTGAACTTTCGAAATAGCAAATATTCAGAATAGAGAACATTCGGAATAGTGGACCTTCGAAATAGCGACCTTCAGAATAGAGACATGTCCCCCAATTTCACCGGTGGCGTAAACACATGTGCTAATCTGTGTCGGACTATCGTAACTCTATCGGTACGGTTTACTCAAGTACGAGAAATACCTAATCACCCATAATGCATTCGCCCATTGGTCCACGCGTAAATAAAATTACCAAAACATCTTACACCTGTGGCGTAAATGAAAGCAAATTTCAATTTAGGCCAACACTTTGGATGGCAGCCTTCTTAATTCAGATTGTTTGGTCTAACTGGGCTGTCATTCAGGTTCAATTGGTCATTTACTTACCGGGTAGGACAATATAGTATCATCAGGGGTGGGGATTGTGGGGGCTGGAAATATCTACAGTTCACCTTGTCCTTAGTATACTACCATTAATGTGAAGCAGGCCCGTATATACGCGACATATATGGGCAGCGCAAAAGGGGATGGGTAGCGGAGTGCGTTAAAGGCCCTTGTGTTTTTAGCTCAACTTACTTTGTAAGTTTGAACTATTGCCATTGGTTCGCGTCCGTGTGTGCGTGTGTCCGTCAACAATTTCCTTTGGCGCGGGCTACATGTCGTACCTTTTGTCTGGTCTTTATGAAATTTGTCATGAATGTTGACATTGACATATAGATGGGAAAGAATGATTTTGGGGTAGTTTGGCCAAAAAACATGGCCGCCAGCAGCCATCTTGGATTTTAATCTTTATATTTACATGACTAAATCCTTTGGCGTGGGCTACAGGTCATCGCTTTAGTCGGATTTTCATTAAATTTGTCTTGGATGTTAACAATGACATGTAGTTGGGAACGAGTCATTTTGGGGTCATTCGGCTAAAAAAATGGCCGCCAGTGGCCATCTTGGATTTCATACATCATTATATTAGCACAGACTATAAGCCGGAATGTTCGTCTGATCATCATGCAATTTGTCGTGGAAGTTAATATTGACATATATATGGGAACGAGTCATTTGGGAGTCATTTGGCCCAAAAACATGGCCACAGTGGCCATCTTGGATTTCAAAATTCAATTCATTAGCACAGGCTATATGTCGTACTGTTCGTCTGATCGTCATGAAATTTGTCAAGGATGTTAATATTGACATGTAGATGGGAACGAGTAATTTTCGGGTCTTTCCGCCAAAAAACATGTCCGCCAGCAGCCATCTTGGATTTTACTCTTTGCATGACTGAATAATTTGACACATGCTACAGGTCGTATCTTTTGTTGGATCATCATGAAATTTGTGATGGATGTTAACAATGACATGTAAATGGGAACGAGTCTTTTTGGGGTCATTCGGCAAAAAAACATGCCAGTGGCCATCTTGGATTTTACTCTTTGCATAACTAGGCCCTTCAACTTAACACATTCCTAATCACTCCATTGACTGTAACACAAGAAATTATTCCCTTTCCAGTTGAGCTACATTGTCATTGCCCATTCGCCCTTACATTCGCCCATTGGTCCACGCGTAAATAAAATTACCAAAACATCTTACACCTCTTATTTGGCCAAAAAACCTTGCCGCCAGCAGCCATCTTGGATTTTACTCTTTGCATGACTAAATCCTTTGACACAGGTCGTACCTTTGGTCAGATCATTAATTATGATATTTGTCATGGCTGTTGACATTGACATGTACCCGGTAGATGGGAACGAGTCATTTTGGTGTCGGTCGGCCAAAAACATGGCTGCCAGCGGCCATCTTGGATTTCAATATTCAATCCATTAGCACGGCCTACATGTCTTATATTTTGTCGGATCATTATTAAATTTGTCATGGATGTTAATATTGACATGTAGATGGGAACGGGTAATTTTGGGGTCGTTCGGTCGAAAAATATGGCCGCCAGCAGCCATCTTGGATTTTACTCTTTGCATAACTAAATCCTTTGGCAAGGGCTACAAATCATATCTTTTGTCGGATCATCATGAAATTTGTGATGGATGTTAACAATGACATGTAAATGGGAACGAGTCTTTTTGGGGTCATTTGGCAAAAAAACATGGCTACTGATGGCCATCTTGGATATTAATCTTTGCATAACTACCGGTAGGCCTTTCAACTTTCCACATTCCTAATCACTCCATTGACCTTAACACATGAAATTATTTCCTTTCCAAGTTGAGCTACTGTATCATTGGCACTTTAATCAGTATTGTGTTTACTGTTGTAATGCCAAATAAATTGAATGCGTGTTTCCGTTAACGAGCCCAAATAAATAGGGGCTGGCAGTAGGTTTTTCATTTTATTTTATTTTTTCATTTTATTTTGTTATGGTCTCGTGTGGGCCATACCTAACCACCATCAATTTCAGCAAACACCATACAATGACCCAGAGCAACTGATATATTGAGGGGAAACATATAAAACAGTTAAACAGTAGACAGTTTACTAAAATTACTTTAATAAACCTGAAACAGGCACTGCCTTGTCATGTGGCTTGGCCACAACAGACATCAGCCCTGCATTGAAACAATTAATACAAATAGGTAAAACTGTCATGTAATGCTTTTTCAGAGATGTTTTTACATCACATTTGGACATGCACAATGGACACAGGTATCAATGCCCCCAAGGGCTGCCCCATAATATCCCAATTCTATTGGAGACCGAGAAACAATATCCCGACGCATCACCATCCTTGCAGCCTGGTTATGGTCAGGTGGGAGCGAAGAGGAGCGATAACTTGTGATCTTCCGGTATAGCGTCCGGTCGTAATTTGACTTTCGTTTGAAGAGTGACGATGTGGCTTTGCGAAAATATATAAATATATCAAAGATATCATTTATCTAGACGTGAATCAGATAAAATGGAACCACGTGTACACAGTTTGGTTAACAGTGCGGTCGGTCGGTTTATAGATTGATTTTTTTATTTAAAAACAATCAAATGGACTTGGGTCCGTGGGTTTTGAAGACGGTCGGTTGGGTTACGGGAAACACGCATTCAATTTGTTTTGACCTAATTGTGACATTTACATGTATGTTCGAAATTTTGCTTTTAATTGCTTTAAATCCTGGACACATCTCGGTTGAAGTGGTAACCTTGAGACGGTGTTGGTTGTTAACGCAGTATTTATCAGAGTGACACCACTTTGCAGGTGATCAATTACTTTAAGGATAGCTGTGAGTGCTCTCGCTGTATTTTCCTCATGGTAACGACTGACCGTTCAGCACATTTTCAAACTTTTTTCTCGGGTGTACGCAAACATGAGCGCAGCAAGCATTGAGTAACTCCACACGCTATCTAATGGTAGATGTAGATAATAAATCCCCCATGTGCATCACATAGATACACTATATACCTTAGATACCTGGTGCAGCATTACTTATCACCTCGTGGGGGTGTATATATTCCCAGTTACATCTTTATTTCTTTACTAATCACTCTATAAATAAAAAAAATTGAGAGTGACCCGTTAACTCTTCAGCCAATATAGAATTTCATGCAATTTTAAAGTAATGCCGTAGAAGATAAGTTTCAATTTTGAACAAAACAATTTTTTGGCTGTGCACTGGATTGCACAATCCCAAAGTTTCCACAATGACAGGGAAATAGTGTATTTGGCACTGTCAAATTCAACTATAATTGATAGGCCTAAATATACCTACAATAAATATGTAGAAACGTCACAATGTTTTGCACATGTTCTCTTCAAACCCACCATCACAGGTGACAGGTATATGGGTGGACATGGTGATTCAACATGTACGCATACCGTACATGTACATGTATGTAGTCGGTCAGATACTGGTAGCTTGTTAAAACCAGATGTTGGGTCCAGCAAATATTTGATAAACAATTAGATTTATATATCACTGATGTAATGAAAACAAAATACTAATAACAACTGTACCATGTTGCATCCAACCAACACCAAACTACCCCCCCCCCAGCTCCTAGCTCAAGTTTTAGCCAGACTTTACAAAAGTTAAAAAAAATATTCAATTTTCTGGGAAAAACACATGGCTGCTAACAGCAATTTTTGTTTGCACTCTTTGTATGACTAAATCCTTTGGCACACCCTACAGGCAACATCTCTCATCCAATCATCACCAAACATAATATGGATTCTCGGATTGACATCTAAATGAGAGATTACCATCCCCCCCGAAATTCTGTTAAAAAAAATATGGCTGCCAACAGCCATCTTGTTTTTACTCTTTGTGTTGACTAAATCCTTCAGCACACCCTACATGTAACATCTCTTATCTGATCGTCACAAAACTGCATATGGATCTTCGGGGTGACATCTTGATTGGAGCTATCCATTGTTTAGCTCAACTTACTTTGTAAGTTTGAGCTATTGTTATGGTTTGGCGTCCGTCGTCCGTGTGTGCGTGTGTCCGTGTGTCCGTCGACAATTTCCTTTGGCGCGGGCTACAGGTCGTACCTTTGGTCTGATCTTCACGAATGTTGACATTGACATGTAGAAGGGAACGAGTCATTTTAGGGTCATTCGGCCAAAAAATATGGCCGCTGGTGGCCATCTTGGATTTCAAAATTCAATCCATTGGCGCGGGCTACAGGTCGTACTGTTCGTCTGATCATCATGCAATTTTTCATGGATGTTAATATTGACATGTAGATGGGAACAAGTCATTTTGGGGTCGTACGGCCAAAAAACAAGGCCGTCAGCAGCCATCTTGGATTTTTCTCTTTGCATGACTAAATCCTTTGGCGCGGACTACAGGTTGTAGCTTTGGTCAGAACTTCATGAAATATGTCAAGGATGTTAACAATGACATACAGATGGGAACGAGTGATTTTGGGGTCGTTCGGCCAAAAAACATGACCGCCAGCAGCCATCTTGGATTTTACTCTTTGCGTGACTAAATCCTTTGGCGCGGGCTACAGGTCGTACCTTTGGTCTGATCTTTATGAAATTTGTCATGAATGTTGATATTGAGATGTAGATGGGAACGAATCATTTTGGGGTCATACGGCCAAAAAACATGGCCACTGGCGGCCATCTTGGATTTCAAAATTCAATCCATTGGCACGGGCTACAGGTTGTACTGTTCGTCTAATCATCATGATATTTATCATGGATGTTAATATTAACATGTAGATGGGAACGAGTGATTTTGGGGTCGTTTGGCTAAAAAACATGTCCGCCAGCAGCCATATTGTATTTTACTCTTTGCATGACTAAATCCTTTGGTGTGGGCTACAGGTCGTAGCTTTGGTCGGAACTTCATGAAATTTGTCATGGATGTTAACAATGACATGTAGATGAGAAACGAGTCATTTTGGGGTCATTCAGCCGAAAAACATGGCCGCCAGCAGCCATCTTGAATTTTACTCTTTTCGTGACTAAATCCTTTGGCACAGGCTACAGGTCGTACCTTTGATCAGATCATTATGAGATTTGTAAAGGCTGTAGATGGGAACAGGTCATTTTGGGGTAATTCGGAAAATAAACATGGCTGTCGGTGGCCATTTTAGAATTTACTCTTTGCATCAATAATTCCTTTGGCACACCATAATCACCACATCCCTGATCCGATCATTATGAAACCTGTCATGAATGTTGATATTGACATGTACATCTAGTCTTACTTAGACATTTCAATTAGCACCTTTCCTATTCCTCCATTCACTGTCAACCATTAAATTATTCCTCTACCTAAGTTGAGCTACAGTGTCATTGACACTTTCATTTCGAATTATGTTAAAACAACATGGCTGCCAGCGGCCATACTGGATTTCAAGCATGAAGTTCACAATTATTATTAGTGAAATGTTTTGAAAATTCACGGGCACATGTATGTTTGGGATATCACCTCTAGATGGGAACTATTGAATTTGAACGATTTTCGATGAAAAACATGGCCACTGGCAGGCATCTTGTATTTTACTCTTTGCATCACTAAATTCTTTGGCACACTCTAAAGGCCACAACCCTAATTCGATTGTCATCAAATTTAGTGTGGATTCTCGAGGTGACCTCTAGATGGGAGATTATCATTGTTGACATACAAACATCCCCGCGGTTGTGGGGTTTCACACCTGTAGAGGTACTACTATAATCAAAGTAATTGACTTGAAAAACGGGGTGGTACCCGATAAAGACCATTGTATTGCTGGTAGTATACGGTATTCACAGCGGTATCAAGATGGTCACTGCGGGGGAATTACGGTACCGTTTTGTCAGGGACATGGCCAGATGATCTCCATTGGGGGGTGTCCACTTCAGGAAATTTCAACACTACACCCCTCCCCCTTGAATAAAAAAACACAAGTTTTGCATAATTCCATTTGCACCTCAATGCTCAGGCCTAATAACCTAGATATATTCATAAACCATGGTTCTATATACCCGGTATCAGAACATTCAGATATATGAACGTGAAAATTCCATAAATACACAGAACGACACGATTTGTAAATGGGTTTGTCAATACGGCACGAATGCTGTCGCAGAAGGATAAAGAAGGAAAATTGTCATAAATTAGTTTGGAAATATTCAGGATATCATGCAGTATCATATATGGGTTGGTTTAAATTTTATATTTAGGCGTCTAATATCTAGTGTGTGTAAGTTCTACAGTCGCGTTAAGTCTTTTTGGTATTTACATGGCAATATGGGCCAGGGGGCTGAGGGGCTGCAGTACCCCCCTCTGAACGATCAGCAAGCATAAAATTTGCGCAATTTTTGGGAGAATTGGTGGAACTTTCGGGCAAATCGCATGGTGCTTCGGGTGAATTTATACATCTATACCTGTACTTCACATTATTTGTAGTCTATTATGCACCGTATATTCAATAATGATAATGGGCCCAACTTCTCCGGTTACCAAATTTATTTGTTGCAGAGTGGCTATTTTATCTCAGGCATGAAATGGCTTGATATTATATTATCTTATACCAGGCCACCATTCGTCACTGCGTGTTGAAATTTTAATAATTTTTCAAAGTCTAAATTAAATCACGATATGTAAATTAGATCTTATCTTCAGCAAAATACATATAGCTTTACCAACCATATCGTAGCTGAAGTGTGCATGTAATATTCAGTTAATGCAATGAATCATGAGTAGAACCTGGTTGAAATACTACTGTGTGGCGAGCCACACTCGTCTTCGAGCTATTGAGGCCATGTTTGCATGGTGCTATGAACGGTTTGTATTGTGAATGGGTAATATTATCTGCTCGTAAACCCTCATAGTAGACAATTTTATACCAGGTTCTATTCAGTTTTCAGAAATAGCAATGGAAATTTGCAAGGTACATGTACATATTTGGTTAAGATTTTTTGGTCAAAGATTAACCAAAGTTCATTCGTGTGGTCTTCCCATTGTTGAGTATTTGGCCACCACACGCTATTTACACACATTACAACAGGTTATCAAACTGAATTTGGCTTTGTTCACATAATGCAAGCATAGGAACTACATCAGTGATATACTATTTACGCGATATTTATTATGGTATAAAGAAAGGTCTGAACGAACCACATATTAACTATAATAGCCTGATCAGGATAAAACTGACCGATTGGTATTCCTGGCACAGTGCTCACAGTTTTAAGGGAGGGACCTCTAAATTTCTTGACAATTTGAATCTGTTTGTTTGAATATCTGTACACATGTATGTTTATTTTGAATATTCTCAGTAAATAATTATTTGCTGTCTTGCAAAAATAAATCAGAATTAATTTTGTTTACGTATTGGTTGAGATATAACAATAAAACAGTTTAGAGTGACTCCCCTTATCCCGGATGCATGCTGGCTGTGAAAGACCGATCGGTTTATTTTAGTCTATCATAGATCGGTAAGTGGTTCACCCATACATGTTTAATATATCTGATTGATAATGGTTATACGTGCCATCAGTGCCCACATATAACAATACCATTCAATCATTGCGATTACTCGCAAACCTTTGTAATAAATCGCCAAGTACGGTAATTGGCAATTAATCAGAAATATGTTTTTGATTTATCGCAAAATTGTTTTAACTATGAATGTTCTCAGTAAATAATTATATGGTGTCTTGATAAAGAAATCGGAATTAATTTTGTTTTGTTTTTGAAATATTTGTTGACCAATAATAATAGAACAGTTTAGAGTGACTCCCCTTTTCCCAGATACATACTGGCTGTGAAAGAACGATGGTCTATTTAAAGCTGATCAGGTTATTGTGAAAAATCGCAAAGTATAATCACCAAGTAGTTAAATGAGAGTTATCGTAAAGATGCTTGAGATTTATCGCAAAGGTTTGGGAGTTATCGTAAATGTTTTTCACAAAGTTGTTTTGTGATTTATCGCAGTTGTTTTAATTTTGAATATTCTCAGTACATAATCTCCAAAAGAGATCAGAATTAATTTTTATTTTAAGTATTGGTTTGCTCCCTTGCATGTTGGATGTGAAAGACCGATCAGTCTATTTTAGCCCAACCGGGCTATTATAGATCGATCGTGGTTGATCCAGACCTGTTTAAGATGTCTGATTTATTATGTTTATACGGTTCAAGCAAATTAATGCCAAACATAACAATATATCTGCAATAAATCACTAACCTTTGTGATAAATCTCAAACATGTTTACGATAAATCGTAAAGTATAATCACCAAGTGTTTGAGAGTTATCGTAAAGATGCTTGAGATTGATCGCAAAGGTTTGCGAGTTATCGTAAAGGTCTGCGAGTTATCGCAAAGGTGTTCGTGATTTTTCACAAAGTCGTTTTGTTATTTAGTCGCAAAGATTAGCTCCCCTCATCACACATGCATTCTGGCTGTGAATGACCGATCTCTCTATTATAGAGCGATTGGAGTTTACACAGACCTGTTGAAGATGTCTGATTTTTGTTTAAACGGTTAACGCCCTGTATTAATTGCAAATTGATTTGATTAATTACACACCTTTGTTATATCGAAAACCTTTGCACCAAATTGCATATATTTATTGTATAGAAGTTTAATATTATTACACACAGATTAAGAAATACGGCCTATTATTTTAGATATTCAGATACATTTTACTCCACATGTAGGGAACAGGCCGGGGATATCCTTAAATCGTGGTATTAAACCTTGAAATAAGTACAAAAACACGATCAAGGTTCTATACTAATAAAAGTAATATAATTTGAATTATTTCATTTTGCGACATGATCTGGAAGAATATTTATCGGGGTTTTGTACATAGTTCATTGTCTAAACGATGTGGCATCAATTGGAATCTCACATGCCACATTGTTAAATTTGCCGTCGACAATTTTCGTAATTTCGAGTGCTTGGTACATGGGCACGTTCTCCATATTATACCCATATATTTGGTACTCTGGAGTAACAAATATCTAGGTACTATGCATAGTACCTAAATGTTTGGTACTTCAGAGTACCCAGTCATGTATTCCAGATATTGTGTACTATATACTCCACAGAACGTAAATTTAGGTACTCCAATGAACCTAAATATATAGGTACTCCAGAGAACCTAAAGTTAGGTACTCCAGAGAACCTAAATATAGGTACTCCAGAGTTCATATATATAGGTACTCTAGGATACCTACGCAGGTACTCTAAAGTACCAAAAATTAGGTACTGTCCCTGGGACAAATATCAGTACATACGTTGGTACTCCAGTATCCTATTGTTTTAAGAGTGTACCTGCATATTATGTACACACTGGGTACAACAAAATAACTGGTTCTCCCAATTTGATAACACAAATATGCGTTTGCTTGAAACAGAGTCTGGTACTCCTTGACTAAGACCCTGGATTGTACCCCTCCTCGGTGGCCACTCTGCCCCCTGCTCTCGACGCCACTCTGTGACACTCTCCTTGGCGGCAACTCTGGCCCACCACCTTGCTCGACTGACGCTCTGGCCCATATAGACCAGATTGTCCGTCGAGTGGGAGATGGGCCAGAGCATAGGTAGGTAATATCATTAATATGTATTCCATAACACTCAATAAAGTTGGGCTGGATGATATAGGAGGGCGATATCATTACTATGTATTCCATATCACCCACTAAAGGTGAGCTGGATGATATAGGAGGGCGATGTCTTTAATATGCATCCCAAATCGCTCTCTAAATGTGTGTGGGCGGATTATGAGTGCGATATCAGCAAAGTGTATTCCATATCAGTCATTAAAGGTTGTTCGAAACGGTAGGTGAGTGCGACCCCGAACACAAACGTTTGCCCAAATTAATAGTGCTAATGTCATGCGACACAAATTCGCAATGATTTGAGAGTATAGTTGTTAAGGTAATAACTATATTACAGGTAAAGTGTGTTCAAACATTCGAAATACGCGAATAGCAGTGGTTCGGACCAGGGGTCAATACTATGGAACTGTTTCTTTGTAAGAATCTACAATTGTTTGTAAGACATAACAATTTATCATTCCGCCAATACTACGAACCTACGATTACAAACACAAATCACAAATAGTACGTGTTCTTTGTATTTACAAATATCTCCAATCACAAATAATGTTCGAGTACTATGAAAGATTAATTTGGTCAGTTTTCGCACCCTTAACCCGGATAATATATATATCTATGATACGCATGGACGTGGGGACAAGGGGTCGATTCACCACTCGTGAAAATATTTTGTCAGCTGGAAATCTCAAGTACAACCGACAGGGACGTCCTGACAAGGGGGTTGGGTTATGTTTCTCGCCCAAACATTTTATCAACACGTTCAACAGCTGGACATTTGATACATGGAACAACATGAATTGGAAATTTTACAACAACAATAGGTTGAACTTGTTCTGTTATTCACTTTTTCCAACAATTGATTAGGGGGTATGTGTTTGTTTTAGTACAACATTTGCATATTTACCACCTTTGGTCAGAAGTTGGGATTGAAATGGCCTATATTCAGATATTGTCAAACCTTTGACGTGATGTAGCAGTATGTGTTCCTTGTAACTACTGAAATTACCCAATTTATTGAAATATACAACGCTAAGGAACTTGCTAGAATGTCTATATAGGGTGTCAAACATAAATTGTCGTTTTTCACATCCTTAAACTGGAGCATATAACCATCTGATTCGTAGGGATGTAGTGCTCCCTTATGAAAATGTGTTATCAATGGAAATATCATAAACAGGGACATGGCGATATTGGTTTTGGGAACACGAAGACTGGTTAGTAGTCTGGTGAGTAGTCGCCAAATCGTATGAGTCCCAACGTCTCTGACAAAAGTTAGTGATTGAAACAAATAGTGAGTAATACTTGCAGTGACGTGACAAGGTGCTCTCTTCGATGCGTCAACGTCGATATCCAACTGTATCCCCCACCCCTCAATTAGAAACTTCTATTTCTGTGAAATGTAATTGTTTACCCCGGTTGGCTTCTGATTGTCAAGCTGTAACAGTAAGTTGTCCACCCACACTGGGTTGGACATACTGACTGAATATGACTAACTTAGTGTTAGTCACAAACATTATGAGTAACTTTGGTCAAGCATTGGAATTATTTGCACATAATTCAGCAATTTTAATTTTCGCCTTCCAATTGACTAAGAAAAGTTATGACTAAATCCTGGCAATTTTGACTAATTAGTCGTCTTGAATCCCCATACTTAGTCGTTGTGACTAACACCACCCTAGTAATTTTATTACTGTTATGCCTCAGTCATGTTGGCTGAACTAATATAAGTCAGTCATCCTGAGGAAAAACGTTTGACTAACATATGTTAGTCATATTGACTAACTTCTGTTATAAGCGTAGAAAAATTTAAATACTTTCCTCTTGATATACGATTCCACCGCTATGTGGAATATATAGGCATTTTTTTATTCAAAGGGTGCATATGGAAATTATAGGATGGACACCCCATCGCCAAACTGAGACCATATAGCGACGTCCCTATCTAGATATATTATAAGATATCGGAGCAGTTTGAAATTATAAAATGACCACCACTCCTATTGGTTTGGTTTGGTTTATTAGGGTTTATCGTCGTTCTATCCGCTAGGCGTTGTCGTTGTCAAATTTACGGGTGGAGGAAAGACCACGCAGAGACTTGATTTCACCGAGAAATCGTCGCACTGCGTGTAGAAGCCACCGAACCCGGAAATCAACTGCCAAACTTGCCCAGATACACGATTCCGGTCACTCTCCATATGACGGGGTTCGAACCAGCTTCGTCAGCGCTGGACGGCCCGTGACGGTGTAATGCACCTAACACTCTTCCGACTGGACCACCGGGGGGGGGGGGGTCCCCACCACTCTTATAACCGAGACCATTAGCACGTCCCTGCTTCGATGCCCCCCCCCGATAAAATGGAGCCATGTTACTGTCTCGATGTGTTATGATAAGAGTAGCGGATCAGTTTGAAATCATAGTATGGTCACAATATATATAATGCTATACCATCAAGATAATATTTTATTTTCACAAACTGAATGGTTGTAAATTTGTAATTTGTAAAAACAATGATACAAAATTGGTTGTAGTACTCGTTATTACACTGACTTGTACTTACATACACTGCAAACGAACAGTTTATTTGTTAATTTTGCGCAGACAAGTGGTCATCAACTTAGCAATCCGTGAACCGATTGGACAGCTCTGATAAGCGATCACCTCTCAACTTATGATTTGTTATTTCGTATGTAACTTTGGCGTGCCGTGGTTCAATATATTGTGAATCACTCATAGGCAAAGGTTTGCCCGTAAGCAATCTACAATAATCAATAGTAGATCACTAACCACAAAATAATAGCACGCCTTGTAACTTCCCCAAATCAATTGTTGTCAGTTATTTTAGTCCGTCTAATTTGAACTGGAATTCAGATAACACTCATGACGGGTGCATGGGAGCAGAGTTGTGAGTTAGTTTTTTCGAAGTTTTACAGCTGCGATTTAGGGGTTTCACCTCTCGCCCAGTCTAAGGTATTACAATAATACGGCTAAATTTTCCCTGTACTATGAATCCACTGTGATAGTTAACACAAATTTGTAATTACAAATTATTAAATACAATTTGTATTTACAGGTATAAAATTGTTCATAGTATTGACCACAGGTGTCAAACTGGAATAATTACGAACGAACCAGAATGAACAAGACGATATCGCGCTGAAAGAAAATGTTTTATTATATTATGAAATAATATTATATATGTTTTAATATTTGATCTATATTAATTTTTCACCCACTGACCAACGCGCGAAGCGCGTTCAGTGGGTGTACTATAATCGTAGGACTTATGCGTTTCTGCTGAATTGAACTAGTGCCTATGCGTTTCTGCTGGGCTGCACTGACGTTTGATCGCAAAATAAAATTATAACCATTATCAAAGCACACGTTTGGATAACACCGCCATAAACAGTGACATATTATGATGTTGAGCTCGTATCGTCAATAAAATTAGAGTTATGACTTATAAAACTAAGAATTACTGCTAAAGTATTTCTACCAATTAGGTCACTAGATTCGTGTTGAGCTGGAACTTGAGAAATTTTAATTTCAACCAATTGAAATGCCGTTGAAAACTGAAGGGTTAAGCGATTATCGCAATAGGATATTGGAACACGTGTGCGTAACGTAACTATCACAAGTATAACGTACTCTGATAAGTTATCGCCAAATTCGTTCTTCAAAGTTTAAACATGTCATCTTCGGCTTCTTCTTTTTTAATTTTTATGAAAATGAATAATAAATGGTGTGATAAATATGTATAATATGTATATAACGACAAATAGAGTAAAATTAGACATTTCCCCTTGAAACTTAGGATTGGAAAGCCAGGTACAAAAATTGGTGAAATATGAGTACGAACGTCAAAGTGTTCCCTGTGTATCGTGATAATTGCCAACCATACGAAGCGAAGCCTCCATTGGCGATTATTTTACGCTGGATTTTTATCATCGAAACAAATCAATTTCTTCCATATAAAAGATAATTACGTGCTTAACCCTGCCGTTTTCGGAATATATAGGTATTCCACGCAGAAACACCGAGTCTCAGCTTAAATATTTGAAAAATAACAGTTTTATCGACATAAATAGATTTGAATGGGACAATTCCATGTTAAAATTTATCATCGAAAAAAAATCAATGTGTTCCATCTAAAACATAATTACGCGATGGACATATATGTATCCCACGCACATGCACCACGTCGGTCTCAGCCTAAAGGTTTGAAAAAAGACAGTTTTATCGACATAAATCGATGTTAATGGTAAATTCCATGTTAAATTTTATCATTGAAAAAAATTCATTTCTTCCATCTAAAACATAATTACGTGCTGTACTCTGTCATTTTAGGAATATGTAGGTATCCCACCCACACACTCCAAGTCTCAGCTTAAAATTTTGAAAAATGACAGTTTTATCGATATAAATCGATTTTAATGGCAAATGCGGTGTTAAATAAATTTTAGGGCCCTGCGAATGTTTTCTATGCTGTTCTATATTGGTCACTAGAGTCCATATTTGACCGGTTACACCTGATCATTATCCGACAGTACAGTCGCGTTACTTTATAGGTCAACATTGGTCACCCGACAAATTTATTTCGGTCTATCGTATAAACCCCTATTTTCTCCCGCGTAGCCTGAATAAATGTCAACATTGGTCTTTATCGCTCCACTAATTTGTATCGTTTCATCGGTATGAATTCCATATCCAATTATCAACATATAACCAACCCAACCTCTAATCCCGGTCCAATTTATTTATTTCTTTCATCGGTAGTCACGTTACGTAATATTTTATCATGTGATACTTGCACTTATATGTCTATGGTATTACTATAGTATACCGTATACGTATATCAATTGCTATTCCTTTCTATATAATCCTGGTGCCATCTATAGAGATAGATAATTTCAGACATTTTATCTTTTGTAACTTTTGCTTCAACGCGTTGAGTTCCGCTGCAGACAATATAAAACTGGCGACATTTTGAAATGTAAGCAGGCTTCAAACTCATCTTATCCAAGAAAAACTCTGGTTACATAAGAAATTTGTGTATAAGGTGTATGCGCATTTGTCGCGTTAAAAACAAAAGGTCAAGATCCAAATCACCAACACACTCATGTGAGGTTTAACTCCATCCTCATACAGTAATGTCCAAAGTAATTGACCATGCACTTAACCACAGCATAATTATTGGTAATTTGTCAGAAAATTTTAAATGCTGAAAAAATACCCATAAATCTGCTGTGGTTAAGTGGTTAATTACTTTGGGCATTACTGTAACCAATATAAGGATTTGAGGTGTAATGATAACTCAATCCTCATACAGTAATGTACAAAGTAATTGACCACTTAACCACAGCATAATAATGGGTAATTTGTCAGGATTTTAAATGCTGAAAAAATACCCATAATTCTGCTGTGGTTAAGTGGTCAATTATTTTGGGCATTACTGTAACCAATATAAGGATTTGAGGTGTAATGATAACTCAATCATCGTACAGTAATGTCCAAAGTAATTGACCACTTAACCACAGCATAATTATTGGTATTTTTTCAGCATTTAAAATCCTGAAAAATTACCAATAATTCTGATGTGGTTAAGTGGTCAATTACTTTGGGCATTACTGTAACCAATATAAGGATGTGAGGTTTAATGAGAACTCCATCCACATAACTAATAAATATGTGTGAAAATTAAACCAAAAAAAATAAATTCCATGATGGCGTCCAATATGGACTGCCTAATTCTGCTCCAAAACATGTATATTGAATATATGGTTGTTTATTGGGGAAAACCGATTATTTCAATAATATTTTCATTAACTGGGATCCAAAACCCGACTTGCGGGAGCGCGCTTCATGCGCGACTGTATCTTAAGCATATGTGCATATTTAATGAGCCAACAATTGGAATCCCAATAGAGAAGATTGGCACGTCGCCCTTGCGCATAGACATCATTGATGATCTCTATGGGAATCAAAATTGACATTTAATAGACAATTTCGATTAACCGCAATAACTTAAGGAATCTCTAATTGCGCTTAAGCCCAATGAGAATGCAATAAAACATTCCTTATTATGCTTAACCGCAATTACTTCCCATTCCACTTAAACACAATTAATATATCTCTCATTAGATCACCCTTCTGCAAATAGTAGAATAATCCTATATTTGTTCGACCCATTGTGCCATGGAGAATGGAGATGGACTACACCATATGTATTATAAGGAGTTTTGTTTATGTACTATATATAATATATTATTCTTTAATAAGAGATTCATTATTAGGCTTTATCAGCGAAATTTGAATATTCTTCATTGCGCTTACGCGCAATTAAATATTCCCTTATTGCGCTTAAGCACAATAGAGATTCCCTTATTGAGCTTATAAGCGCAATAAGGAATATCCCTTATTGTGCTTAAGCACAATTAGCTCTTCTTGCTCTTAATTTAAAAAAAAACAGTTATAATTGTATTGTAACTATTGGTTTGTCCTTTAAAGGGACGCAATCCGAAAAGAGGGTCCCCATCTCAACAGATTCCAACAACAACAATCCGATCAGAGGGTCCTATATTACTATTTCTTTGGCTTTGGGGGTAAAAAATATTTGATTCGAGTCGAGGAAACCATCAAACAAAGCTCAGAGTTATTAGATATTGATTTTTGAAATTTGTTAATTGTTCGAGATGAGTACTAATAACTGCCGTCAATTTGGTAACCTGCTCGAGATTTTACGCCAAAACTCTATTCAAACAGACACGGATGGATAACTCTATAATCAGGGTACGCAATTTTGAATGTCTTCTGGGCCAGAAAGAATTCCCGATAATGAAAAATAATAGATTTCTAAAATCGATACCTAACAAATCTGAGCTTTGATGGGTGACTTCCTCGACTCGAATCAAATATTTTTGACCCCCGAAGCCATTGAAATAGTAATTGAGATGAGTTTTATCGGATTGAGTACCTTTAATATTTCCATACATCATGCCCACATATATTATAAAAGAATAGTACTATTATTATGCTCGTAGTAGTTAATACCACCTTACCGTCAATATTCTAGCATGGTTAATTTCAAAATCACAACGTTAATTGTTTGTGTACTGTATAAAAATTATGTACATCAGTCACCAATTGAGAAACTCAAGCACAGTCTGGTTGAATATCTACCATATATGGTGGATTATTCTCACATCCAAGCTGTTGGTGTCATTCGTGTTATTTTGCATGCGAAGTGGTAGACCCCCCCCCCCCCAATTGCTTATCAATACCACTCAGGACAGTGGGTGTTTTTCCTCAATTAATTGAATTTCTTGTTATATCTGTTTTGTTAATTGAAATCGTTTCGTTTGTGTCGGTTAAATTTGTTTATAGTCAGCTAACCTATCGAGTGTAGTGGAAATTGCACGTATAGGCATTGTCATGTTACAGAATGATTATGGGGACTGGTTCAATAACCGAGATCAATGAGTCGCTGCCATATTGGATTCATCCATCCACCCACCCGCGGCGTTATTGCTAAAGGTCAAAGTTATGGAGGTGCATTCCATATGATGAACTTTTGAATATTCATGATTCCATACAACTACGGAGCTTTTGAATATACATATATGTCATATATGAAATCATGAATACTCACATCTCCATAATATGGAATAAATACACCTCCAGAACTTTGACCTGTAGCACTTAAACAGCGGAACGAAGACTGGATGAATATGACGCGACTCAGTGATATAGCTTATTGGGACGATGATCAGTCTAAGGCTCGAAACAACTGTTTCGTGGAAGTATTACTCAGTTATACTGTGATCCGTGAACCACTTCTGTTATTGTGGAACCCAATTCTAATTATTTGCGGCGAGTACATATGTATTGATCTTGTTGAATAGAACACAAATTGCGACACTATTCAAATGCAGTAACCTGATCAGGTGTTCATCACTTGGGTTCAATAGTTGGTCCTCACATTTCATATTCAATTACAGCGGTGTCATTTTCATTTCGAAATTGCTTTCCAATAATGGGCGATTACTTTTTACGGTCATCTTGTACGGGACATTTTGAAAATAATTTTTATTTGCAGACTGACTCGTTGGGATCTAGCGGTGTCTTTCATCTTTGATATACGAATAATTCACCTGCTTATCAAACCACATAATTTGATAAAGTACTCGACCACTCAAATTCGAAATATCTTCAGAATGCTGAGATGTTGTATGGGACATTTTGGGGACATCACTTTTTGAGTACCTATTAATATTATCAAAAGTCTGTTAGGTTTGACAAGTATATCTAATTTGACTATGAAAATCAGACTGCATAATAATTAAACGTAAAGATGGGCTACAAAAAGTGAGTCTATGTTGTTTAAATTTTGTGAATCAACTGACAATATTGAGGTGTTGTACGGGACTCAGAAAATGTGTTTTACGGAACAAATTTTACACCAGTTACATTTTGAACAATCTCAATGGTATTTTAAAAACCTCATGACATTCATGACTAAATTTAATATCAAATTGTTTCAATTTGTGCGTTGGGCCAATCAGGTTTATGCATGGTGACTGAATTCAAGATTTATTTGGAAATTATGAAACATGAAGAAAGCCAGATGTTGTATGGTACATTGTCGCTCTTTATGTCTAGGCTAGAGAATTGTTTTCTCTGGCATAAAATCCTAATATGGTGGAATTGAGACAATAACTAATGCAATCAAAATTTGAATGTCGAGCCTCAGTTAATATTGTGAGCCTTGTGAGAACAAGTGCGCAACTATATTGCATTAAGCAGTGCCTATGCAGACCTGTTCTGTTTGGTGTTTCCCCAACTACTGTTCCAAAATTATTTATTTTGCAAAATTGAGTTCCAAGGTCAGTTTTCAAAATGTGACATTTGTGTGTAATTGTGCAGTAATTTTGGTGAAACCATTCTACATGTATATGAGAGGCTGAGAAGGCTGATGCGTACCATATTATTTGAATCAATTATTTGCCTCAATTCTTACATTTTCGGATCTTAAGCCAGAGTATTAAACAATCTCTCTGATTTTGTTACAAATGGACAGTAAAAATAATCTCAAATTGGCCTAAATCTTCCTCAATTTCTCTGTTGCCATGTAGTGAAGTTGGATCATCTTTTCCCAAAAATTCAGGAAATTTCGGAAAATGATTTGTTTTTGACAGAAGGAACAACATAAACCTAAAATTGGTTATTTCAGCTTGAAAAATTAAATAAGTGTCAGTTCAAATTGTTTTTTCCACTCCATGTCGCCTGTTTGTGGAATCTCCCAAATCAGTCCTTTATGAACATCCTTCCATGCATGGGTGGTTTAGAGTAATTTATTGCATTTTGTCGGTATGTCAAACAATCTCACGGCGATTTCAGTTTTATACACCGCGCATATCAAGGGGTTTATTTTCAACGCCATATCATTGCAATTAGATAATAGACGGCCGACCACCAGAGGGAAACTGATACCACGACTTTCGCATTCTTTCTCAACCAAGTACATTTCTACACTTGCCGAGATTCTAACAAGTTTGGCATTCTTGAAATTATGGTAACAATACCGAGAGGTGTTATATACTGGCAGTATATAAATCACATTGTATTATTTCTAAATGTCATGACAAGTAGCAATCTTGAATGTGGCAAGACTGTATTGATAGTTCAACAAGTCGTACTTTAAATGGGAATGAAACCCTCGGCGAATCATGCCATTAACATATTTAGTATATAAACCATAGTTGATTAAAACACCTCTCATTTCTCAGTTAAGCTCAAACACAACGATATCACATCACTTAATACAAAACTCCCGCTAATTGCGACGAGTCCATATGTATACCTCACTTCGCGTTACTCATCCGATCCATAGTACAGATATCTATAAAGGTTATCGAACTAAAATAATTTCGGCGTGTTTGTTTGTTAACCACAGCCCATTGAAGACTATACACGCATGTACATATATTATAAGCCACAATTAATTAAGTTATAATTTTGAACAACTAATTTTCGGCCAGTTAATGATCGCATATATAAGATTTGAATGTGGCAATCTTGGTCAAACTCAAATGACTTCTACATGTGCAAATATGAAAATCAAACAATCTTTTGCGAACTAGACTATAATTTATTAACAACAGATAATCATGTATTGCTAACAACAGACATTCAATCTGCTGTTTTATTTATTTTTCATATCTAAAATCAGACTATCGTACGCGATACAGCTTAGCGCTAAACAACCAAGTGAGGCCGTTACGTCACAAACTAAAAAGGGAGATAGTATTTCTTCTAAAATGGCGGCGTCAACTTACCGGCGTAATTACTTGTGCGGGTTAGTTTGAGACGCCATATCTCTGATCATGTGTGGAAATTTGCGCTGAAATTAAAACACAAACAGAGAACAGCTTGCTTGATACACATGCCTTTTCGTTACGCGGTAGCTTCCTTCCCCTTTAAAGTTATCTTGAATGCGTATAACGTTGGAACAGAACTGAAAAGAAATTGAACCGAATAATATTACCGCTTTGGTACACTGTTATATGTGTATAGACATCATTCATCGTCCATCGTCCGTCCATCAACATTGTTCTAAACATCTTCTCCAGACCCATACGACCGAACAGGTGCATACTTGGTGTGGTTGTTCCATAAGTGACTCATATTCAGATTTGTTAAAATGAGGTCACCAGGTCAAGTAGTTGCGAATTCAGGGCAATAAATAGCTCCCGCCACAGTAATTATTAAAACAGCTTCTTCTCAAGAACCATTAGCATATTTAGCTTATATTTGGAATGAGCGTATTTGGGTTACTGGGGTTCATATTTGTTAAAATGGGGTCAATATTTAAAAAAAAATCTTAGACTGATTTTTTTTTAATTTAAATCTTTGTTAAATTTAACAAAACAAAACACTTTTTAAAATATTTTTATTTTATTTTTCTCCTATTATTTTGTATGAAAATAAATGTTTTAATTATAAATTAAAATTTTAAAAAACTAATACGTTATAACAATGAGGGACTATTGTAGTATCCAGAGTCCCAGTTTTCATCTTTACAGTCTGGTGAGCGAACCCACAGTCATTGATTGTTTTGTTCCAGATTAGCCAAACACCGCGAAAAACACAACTTTAGACAAAATAACGTATTTTTTTCTTAGCAGCGTAGCAACACAAGACCACCAACATCATACAAATTAGAAGGACAACTTAACCGGTGATGTATATATCCCTTATTCACCCCATGCGCTGTAATGCTGACACATATATGTATACCATATCTTTAATATATGAAGTGTAAGATAAGTACACAAGTAATGTATACAAAATAAGTAGTGGAGTGACCCGAATATTATATGATACAGTTATAAAAAACCTCAAGATGGAGTGAGTAAATCATGACGTATTGAGTGAATATTAAATGAGGAGTTTGTAGTACACATTGGGATTGATCCTGCTGCTATGGCCGTACCCTTTCGTGTGATTCTATTGAGAAACCTGCAGTGATACTATTTTGCCGTACTTGTAATAATTTGAAGTATTAGTTGTGTTAACAGAATTCTGAGGTGAGGAATTCGTGAAACCAATATATTTTATATGATAAATTATATATAATAACATGATAACATGCCTATTAACATGATCTTGAGGGTGTTACCATTTCTTACTCTAAGTTTATTGTTATCTAATATGACACTGTTATTTTGAATTTATGCGAGCAGATTTGTCGCGCAGTAGATAAGTGGGTGTAAAACATTAATGTCGTAATAGGAAAGAATTTCTACAGTGTCTTTCGATTACTGGTATTGCAAATGAGAATTACGGAGAATTATTGAACTCAGAGCGGTAGTTGACCTTTTATTGATAAAATATGACACAATAAATAACGACAATAGTCACTACAGTATATATACACCCTGCGGGGCGAATGAAAAGTGATCCAAATTCGTGAATTTTCAGATCAACTGTGGAACAAAAGTGCTCACATAAATTAAAATCAACAGCGACGTCCAAGTGTGGTTGGTTATAATATGGAATAGGTTGTATATAATGTGATATGGTGATTCGAAAATTAAGTGGGCCTTTAATGTACAACGCTCGGTACTCTACGGTATTGTACGGTACTGTGCGAAACGAATAGCATATATTTAGTATGGAATTAATTGTTTTCATAAGACTACATAGTACATATATGCATCTGATGATCCATAGATATGATACTACTTTCTGGAATCAAAAGTAAGCACATAGATATAACCAAAGCAGATGATACATTCATGCCGGTTCAGGCGAATTCGGTCAAGGGGAAAGATACATGACGCTTATCGTAGATTTTCGCTGAAACCGACACGGTGACATCTTATGAATGAAATTAACATTATGAAATTGGCATGTCTCCCATAGCATCTCAGTCGCAGCGCTCTCCACGGGTTAAGAAATATATTGGAAACATGTTCCAGTTCACCTCTTTATAGTCTAAATGACAATCAAGAGTACCCAGAAGTACGATTGGCCAAATGTATACACGAAATTACGATTGGGGTAGATTCTTTCAATAAACCGTTGTCTAAGCAGTATAATTACTGATAACAAACCCACGATATATAGCTTATGTGCATCTTATTTGGTGGGAATATCAGGGAATTTTTAATCCGATTTTTATAAAACAAAAAATTAAAAGCCACATCTACCCGAGTGGTTTAGCTTTGTTCTTTAATTACACTGGCGTATTGTTAAAAGTGTTAAACGTCATTGGACCAAGTATTGGCAATTTAATGGGGCCGGGACCATTTGACCAGGTAAATATAGCATCACCCCGATAATCACGCTCGACTTAAGGTGTGCCGGTGTGCCGGTGACCAATGACATTGGATAAATTTCGATGTTCGCTGAAATTGAAGAACTAACTACGGCTACATCTTGTCGACACCACCGTTCTCTAGTTGCCGTACACGTTGAGCGGGCTGTTCTCTGGTCTCTATGTTGCCATACATGTCATGTGACTGTTGTCTAGTTGCTATACCCGTCACGTGACTGTTCTCTAGTTGCCATACACGTACCGCCACTCTGTTTGTCATACATGTCACGTTGTCGCTTTCGCATTCGAGATTCCATCATTAGTTCTGTAAATTATAAGTTACAGTTTGTTTCTTTGCATACAATATATATTATATTTCTAAATTTATACATGGTGAGGACGGAACCCTAATTTTGAAGAAAAATAAAAAAAAAATTATCTGCTTGAAATTTCAGTGAAAGTCTTCAGGAATGTATCTTTAGACGGGCAGCTTATCAATCGCTTAAATTACGAACTGAACGTGGGTGGCACAGGCAATTCGACTAAAACAGCACGAAATTTGAAATATATATACATACATCATTAAATGTATACACAGTAACACACATACCATATACTAGTATATTCACTATCTGTTGTTTACATTGTTATTGTTTACATTGTTTTAAAATGTATGTTTAATTAAGAAATATACAATGCGCGTCGGCGTGTATAGTATAATTTTACCACGCAGAAACTGAATGTATGATGACATGAAGCGGAGTCTTACAATACAGTTTGTGTGGTAAAATTCGTCTATACATGTCGACGCGAAGTGTATTTATTTCTTTTGTGATTTGACTGTATGTTTTTGTCTAAATTTTAGTGACAAATGTGCAACCTACTATATAATAACCAGGTATATTTCCCAACAAACTGTTCATCTCTTTGAAATGCAACGTTAAAATAACGTTATTTTTGAACAGCGACACCATTCGTTGCCTCTTTGGCAATATTTTTCAGATAAGAATTATTTTCTATCTATGTTCTATCTTAAATAAAAGTCAGTATTAGTAGGGAGCCACTATATGTCCCTTTCGTCGGTCTATAGCATGATATTAACCAACTCACGTGTTGTTTGAATTATGAGCGTTCTGAAGGTTTGAGGGGTTGGCACTGCACTGATTGTACCACGTTTTTTGTTTGATACAATTGAGAATATCTAGAATTGTCCCACAACACGACTTTTATGTATCAATGGAATACAGACTACCGACAAATCAGGACGGACCTTATAAAAATGATGCAGGTTTGTGTATGGTCGTATTGCAACGCATTATGTTACAGGTGTGGTCAAATTCAAATTCAAATTCAAATTGTTTATTCACATAAACCACAATCGTGGTACAAATGGTGAAAAAGAATTACAAAAATAAATTAAATTAGCGGCGTCCCTGTAAGACAGGGGTATGTAGGTTGTATATATATAATTACGTAACAAATACTAATACTAATACTAATACTAATACTTAGCATTCACCCTGTCTATACTAATACCAATTGACGGGTAGTTACATTATTAACCCTACCAATACTAATAGCCATTGACGAGTATTTCGAGTAGGATATGTTCAGATAATAAGTTCAGCAAACAATGATCGTTTGTTTATGGAAAATATATGCAGTTTGTGTTTGAATCTCATGAGGGTTGGAAAATAACATTCTAATATCGAATTTTCACGAGCAGCTGCAAGCCACGAGTGAAAATTCGATATTTCATTCCAGACATGAATGAATTGTTTCAAAAAGCAAACAAAAAACTATTAGCTGAGAAGTCTGATTGAACATCCACCTGCACAAAGTGTCATGGCTGGGGCCACATTTCACCACAACACAATTCACTTGCACTACAAATGATTGTAATCATACGTGTAGTATTAAAGCTTAATTGAGTTAGTATTCAAATTATATTAAAATGAAATTTTCTTGGAAATATACCTCTCTCACTCTACTTCATTATTCCTCTGGCATTGGGTAAAATGTCAACATTTGTGGTGGTAGTAATAGCGAGCCCGTAACGAGACCCCGCATGGTTCTCGTTCGCGAGCGATAAGCATATACGTGTACGTGAGATCTACGCTATAATATTCGCAGTTTTGGCGGGAAATCTATAAATAGTAAAACAATTGACTGACCTATTAAAATTAACGTTACTTATCAATTGTCAATCAAAATTAACGTTACTTATTAGTTACGACGGTTGACCTAGAGACCTAGAGACCTAGAGACTCCAGTATCCAGTTATACCTCAAAGTTCATAGTAATTAACATAACTGATTAAAGTGGTCAGGACCAAAGGTGAGTTCTACTCCATTCTAAATATGGCGAAACATATTGAAAATTTGTGTATGATATTTTTTACATAAAAAACCTCAAAAACTAAGTTACAAAAGACGAACAGTGCTGAAATTCGAAACGGCAATTGACTGAATTGCGGTAATTTGTAGTTGTACTGTACACTTTTTGTCTGTATATTTCATTAAATTATTACAAATATTTTACTCGAAACACAATTCGAGTTTGCCTATTGGACATTTGGAGCTTGTCTTTAATTTTCTATAGACGTTTTCGCCTAAAAGATTGATGGAATATTGTCAAAGCTCGAAGCCAATAAACCTAAATTAAATATATAACTTAATCGATCAATATTCAGCGGTTCCCCTTTAAATCGACGGTTTACCAAGGTAATCCAAAGTACCGCTCATCCTAACATCGGCGAGATAAAAAATAGTTCGCAACATTTTTATCATTTGAGTCATTATATTCACACAGGAAAGAAGGAATATAACTAGAGGTCAAATTCCATGGAATCAGATATACTTCCATGTTATCCCATCCCATCCCATGTGAGTATATGCGTATATGCGTGTTCCTCTTCATGCGAATGCATACTGGTGCTTTGTGATCCGATGGTGGACTTGCATTGGCATTACTAAATAAGAAATATAAGAAAGAAAGGTCTATGTCATGATGATTAATGATTGTCTAATGCATTGTGGTCCTGACCAACTGAGTCAACATTCCCCAGCCAACCATTTCATTTGTGTTTGGTAGGGATATATTTTAGGGCTGATTATAACCCCTCCCCAAGACGCCCAACTCCTGTTCAACGGTCACGAAATTTGGCGTGTCGGATTATATAGTAATCGACATGTATATCCAAAGGGTGTAAAGCATATTAATGTACCATAACCATGTTATATCGCATTTATTCGATAGTTCTTTCAGTTTCGGATTCAGAATTTTTTAGTTCTAATGGCGGAGGAAAGACCGCTTATTAATTAATTCAGAGCGTCATCGCTACACTATAGTCATTAACGTCTTTGTAATAGAGTTAACTGTAATCGAGAGATAACTATATCACAACCGACAATGCCATCTGAGTGCTTACCCATCCGCTTTAAAACTAATGCCGTCCATATATATACTACCAAGCACATGCAGTGTTCAGTATATAAAACACTAGATTCACGATTTTCTTTTGTTTCCCTTTTACGAGTTTCGGTGGAATTTTCCAAAAGGCTCGACCCTCCCAGGGCGTACTCGCTATCCGTCGGGCAGTTTGCTTTCATAGTAGAGCAGTGAAAATTTGGGAGCGTATCTATGGTATATCGTTGTGATAAACCCGTTTGAATTTGGCACCAAGAAGAGTGCGTTTGAATTTGAGTAATATACATCACCCGTTAACAACGTTACGTGCTACCAGGATTAAACGGTCCACTCTAAAACTTATAAAATCGTACTATAGTTGCGCCTGGATACTGCTAACCACGTCCAATCGTCAACAAGTTTTTATCTCAAAGTTTGATTTTTGGAGTAATTTGTTTCCGGTGGAATTTGCCAAGTCTGAACCCACCCCGACGCAAACTCTCCGTTGAGCAGATTGTATCTATGGTAGAGCGGTAAAATATTGGAGGCGTACCTACATTATACCGACGTACATGCTCCTGCATTAAACTAGCTCCTTCATTAGCACGTTTGAATTTGGGGCTAAAAATAGTTTAGTGATAAACTACTTAAGTATACATATTTATATTATATAGCGTTGTCACGAGTAAACCGTTGCATCTGAAAATTCGCAAATGGCACTTTAGTTGCGCGTGAAAACTACCCATCAGATGTACTTGTCAAAATGTTTTTATCTTGATGTTTGAATTTTGCCCCTTGGGATTTTCGGTGGAATTTTCCAAAAGTCTCAACCCATCCCGACTCACATTCTCCGTTGGGTAGGTTATTTTTAAAGTATGGCGGTCAAGCTTTGAGTGCGTGCATAGAATATCCCAATGTACCTGCTACGGTATTACCTTGCTCTTTAATTAGCCTGTTTTGATTTGGTGGGAAGAATAGGTGCAATTTTTCCGTTCCCCGTATAGCGGAAATGCCTCGGAAACAAAACTTTTAAGATGTGTAATCGGGTCCGAATCACTCATCCCATTCGGAATATGCGATAAAAAATAATAGGGCTGGGAATAAAACCTCGGTTTATTCATCCTGGTGTATGGTGCGTCTCTATACTCAGACTATGGCAGGATTGTGCCAACCCTTGAATTTATTGGTGGCTTGGAGAGTATATACATGTCCACTGTATATCCCATTATATGTCCAATAAATATATACAAACACATATATGACTCCTTACATCGCAGCATGGACATCATGTTGCTCAGCTTGTTATTGTTATGGCGAACTGGGTCACATATGTCGACCAATAAATACGAATATGGCCCATTCAGATCCAGACAAGAGCCGATTTGTGATTTACGGATAAACGTCTTGTAAATTTTGTCAGTTACTGTACGATGTGGTGGTTTCTATATGCAGTGGGGTGATTTGTGGGTGGAATGATTCAACTGCACACACTCTTAAAACGACTGTGTGGTAGAACCACACAATTACCACACAGTTTGTGTAGCCATTTGATCGAGCACAGCATTGTGTGGTGAATTGTGTGGCAAATGATCACACATCTGTTGTGTGGCGGTGACAAACAAACCCGTGTGGATCGACCAAACAACTTGTTCTTTGTAGGCACACATTAAATGTGTGATACGTTGCGCACAATATTGTGTGGATGCAGATGAACAGTTTATGTGTGGTAACTGACCTACATAGTTGTGTAGTTGACACACACAAAGATGTTTGGGTCCAGCACATTTATTTGTTCGTTGAATGGACACAAATATGTTTGCACTAAGGAAACAATATGTTCACCGCTACCACACAAGATTGTATTGTTATTGTACACAATGTTGTTGGGCGAGACTACACACATGTGTTAATCACATGCGTACACATTTGTGTGATTGATCCAAACAATAGTGTTCACCGCCATTACACTATTTGTATTGTTATTGTACACAATGTTGTTGGGCGAGACTACACATATGTGTAAATCACATGCGTACACATTTGTGTGGTTGATCCAAACAATAGTGTTCACCGCCATTACACTATTTGTATTGTTCTTGTACACAATGGTGTTGGGCAAGACAACACATATGTGTTAATAAAATGTGTACAAATGTGTGTGGTCGATCCAAACAATAGGCTGCTAATCCTGCAAAAAAAAAAATCATATTCAACGAAGAGTGTTTACACCGATATTTATTGGCCATACATATAGTTCGGCTATCGTTGGTCGTTTTTTGTTCCTGCCATACATATGAAATGTTATAGTCTACTGATGTTTGACATGCGGCGCTGGACGTTTTCGAATATTAACTTATCAAACAGCAAACAGGCATATCCCGGGGGTCCGCGGCCTTCTTTTGTGTACACAGCAGAAATTGTGATTGTCGAATGATATATAGTATAGCTATAGTCTTTAATTTCAATAATACAACGACACAAAACAAAACAGCCGTTTAACACATTCACATAATATTTTGGTCATCCGACGAGATTTCAAAGAAATTTTAAACTATAAGCGTGCATGTTTCAGTTCCATCAATGGGTTTCACATCACTAACTAGAATTTTCGAAACAATTCGAAAGTCAGTCTCTGCTATATATACATATATATGTATATTGCTATACTGGTTGGCTGTATTACACCAGACTCACCCTCACGTGTGTAGAAGAACAAGCTCTAAAACTAACTGAAGCTTTCTGAGATCCCTTGAACTATACAAGAAAATTAAGGGCTCCAACGAGGATAGTCTTTTTAAATGTATATATATCGGTGCAATTTCTAAGGAGAAATCTCGAGTTCACGAAGAATAGAAGTCATCTCCTCTTGCACAGAAACCAAATTACAGCACATGACATCATCATTTGTATACCAAAATCATTGATTGTGGAATTTGTGTCTAACTCGTACATTCCACCGTGGTTCTTGGTTGGTTGACAAGAGTTTATCTGCGTCGTTGCCAAGGCAGTCATGTCCATATCTTGTTATTTACATCGACGTCGCACCGCGTAACCGCCATCATTTCACCATTGAACCTGTAAGCAGAGAAGTTATTTTGTTTATAACATGCCATTGTGGGAATATTATTTACAGTGTATGTACATCTATAACAGTATTATAATTCATACATTAAAGAGCGCATTTTCAGAAAGGAATATAGTTTTTGAAACATGCTAAATATATACATGTACTACTCATTATAGCTTCACATAATGAATGTTCGGACATTTTATTTTACTTTATCTATATGGTCAGATCGATGCCCCATTAAGCACAATCTTGACACGGGAAATTTGCAATTTTACATGAGGAATTTTAGCTATATAACACGATACATTCATATATAAGGATTATAATATGAGAAACATGGCGAGTTTGAAAATAAGCCCCCCCCCCTCCCCTCCCCCTTTTTTATAGTATAAACGATAACTATTCACCATGTACGTCACTTAATCCAAATGCTAATAATACTTTAATGATACATCTCACTATTCTGCAGTATTTATAATTTTAGATTATTTATAAGTTCATTATTTGCTATTATGACATTTATTGAATGACAAAATATTCTTCACAATTTAAAGTTTTGGACACAAACGGTGGCTACATATGTATTAGATATACGACATCACCCCACCCCGGCCCCTCCCTCGGTAACCGAATTTACGCAAGTTATACATAGCAGAGGAGCCAAAATATGCATGCTAATTTTTCACATCGTCTTGGTAAACCACCAATATAATTGACAAATAAATACCCCACCACCCAACAATTTGTTTAACTTCGTACATTGATCGTCCATTGTGGTATTTCAAGGTTTATTGCAACAGTGATGCTCATGATCATCATATTCAAATGAAATTAATTTGAAACACCAATTTCACACATTTTGTGTGATTCCGGGTGCCACATATATAGAACTTCGTAGTATACGACTATATAGGGCATTCCAATGGCATCAACAAGTCGCATTCAGGGACGCGGCTCGATGGTCGCCGTTGGCGGGGGGTGTCCACCTTCAAATGTCGAAGTGCACCCCACCCACCCCTTGAACCATATTTGTAGAATTATATTTGCACACCCCCTCTCGTTCTGAATTTTCTAATTGGTACCTCAAGCTTTCCAACTATTATAATTTCCAACCAAATGGAAGTCTTCCACCCGATGGCCATTTGAGGCCATTTTGTTTTACCAAAAGTAGAAAAATATGCTACTGTTTGTCTAAAAAAAACAATAAATTTCCCACTAATTACTGGTTGAAAAATCAAACAAAGAGAACAATTTCAACCTATTATAATGCATGTGGTGTAAAACTTGCAACTTTGCGTCAGGCATGAAATTTCCAACTGTTGGAATTTTTAGTAAATTTTACCGAAGTTTGGGATAGGGTTATAGACACACCCTTCCCAATATCCGCCCTGTCGCCACGTCACTGGTCTCAGTAGATATTTCCTCTCATCTGCATTCCATATAAACACAAAAAACGTCGTTACTTTATCAACATGAGAACCTTATCCTGCAAAATAATAAAATTGTGGTTCTGGTTTAAAGCACGCTGTATAATATATAGTGTGTATTTGATGAACACACATTTGTTCAGTAAATGTCTTCACCACACAGTTGAATTTGTCAATTTACATAAAGACAATTTTCGAGCAGAAATAGGTTTTATGCTTCGGAAAGATGCGTATCATATAGACTACAGAAACAACAGATAAACCTAGATAAACGCACAACTCTAACGTGTAAATATATGACTATGCGATAGGGAATTGTTGAATCTGAAAATCCAAATCAAGTTTATTATTTCGTTCAATCATGTTATACAAAATAGAAACGGACATTCTCACAAAGGTGAATATCTTGCCAATTTAAATATAATCTTACCTTAACTATAGAAATAATCGAAGAGACCGCCCAATATATCGAATTTCGAGATCCACCACAATCAACAAGACTCCATGTGTACACTTTACGGCAGCCTGTGAGCCTGTACGAAACAACGACGCGCGCGTGACCACCACGTGAAATTAAAAAATCCGACGTCACACACAAATATGTGTGGTGGTGTACACATATATGTGTGGATATTGGGTGATACACACATATGTGTGTATTATGTACACATTTATGTTCAGATAACGCCTCCACACAGTCATTGTGTGGAAGCTGCCACACAGTCCTTTTTACAGTGCAATACATATTTGACGCCCGACAAACACTGATATTATAAGTTACACGGCTTGTTGAGGGGGGATACGGTGTGGTATGACCTTTTTAAGACCTTTGTAAAAACTGTCTTCTTTATATATCGACGACAATTTTCGCGGTGTAATATCAGTTTTACCAGGGGCATACGAAATTGTTATGACCCTTGTAAAATCTGTTTTCTCTATATAGCGACGACATTTTTTGCGGGGTAATATCAGTTTTACACGGGGCATACGATATTGTTATGACCTTTGTAACATCTGTCCTCTTTATATTGCGGCGACAATTTTTGCAGGGTAATATCAGTTTTACACGGGGCATACGAGATTATTATGACCTTTGTAAAATCTGTCTTCTTTATATAGCGACGACAATTTTTGCGGTGTAATATCAGTTTTACAAGGGGCATACGAGATTGTTATGACCCGTGTAAAATCTGTCTTCTCTATATAGCGACGACAATTTTTGCGGGGTAATATCAGTTTTACACGGGCATACGAGATTGTTATGACCTTTGTAAAAACTGTCTTCTTTATATATCGACGACAATTTTCGCGGTGTAATATCAGTTTTACCAGGGGCATACGAAATTGTTATGACCCTTGTAAAATCTGTTTTCTCTATATAGCGACGACAATTTTTGCGGGGTAATATCAGTTTTACACGGGGCATACGATATTGTTATGACCTTTGTAACATCTGTCCTCTTTATATTGCGGCGACAATTTTTGCAGGGTAATATCAGTTTTACACGGGGCATACGAGATTATTATGACCTTTGTAAAATCTGTCTTCTTTATATAGCGACGACAATTTTTGCGGTGTAATATCAGTTTTAAAAGGGGCATACGAGTTTGTTATGACCCTTGTAAAATCTGTCTTCTCTATATAGCGACGGCAATTTTTTCGGGGTAATATCAGTTTTACACGGGGCATACGAGATTGTTATGACCTTTGTAAAATCTGTCTTCTTTATATAGCGACGACAATTTTTGCGGGGTAATATCAGTTTTACACGGGGCATACAGGATTATTATGACCCTTGTAAAATCTGTCTTCTCTATATAGCGACGACATTTATTTGCGGCGTAATATCAGTTTTACAAGGGGCATACTATAAGTTACAGGGCGAGTTGTTGCCGGATACGGTGTCATATGAGGCGAAGTGAGATTAATATCGGGCGAGGCGCTAGCCGAGCCCGATATTATTCTCGCTGAGCCTCATATGTCACCGTAGCTGGCAACAACGAGCCCTGTAACGATTTTATCATGTCACCCACATATCATGTTTTCCGTGTGAGAATTTGAATTACTTATACGAAGTTGATTACCTGCCAGTAAGTAATTTTTTTGGTCTATGGCTATTAACTTGTGTAACGTCACAGTGACGCGTCATGGGCGTTGAACGTCAACGCATTGAGTCAATGGCTAATCACCAGAAGCAGGACAACAAACTTGAGTTTGATGGTTAATTTATGAGTGTTTAGAATTTCTCAAATATATCACATGCAGGTTTTGGTATATGGGACTATGTCTTTAAATTAACAGAACTTGATTTCCGACAGATATCCCTTTTCTTGGTGCCAAAATACACCGAAAATATACCCGAGGCGGCAGAGTTCCATGAAAAACAAAATGGCGGACATCGACCCCATATGGGAACCTAGCCCGTCCCATATGGATTCCATATGGGACGGGCTACAAAGACGACGACCCCATGTCTCCTGATATGCTTCTACCAACGGAGCGTCCTCATTGGTCGATCCAACCAGGTGACATGATAAGATATTGGTATGACCCTTGTAAAACATATCTTCTCTATATAGCGACGACATTATACGAAATAATTGTTTCCTGTTTAGTTAACATATATCGAACAAGAACAGCGGTATACGGCGTGACATGACCCTAGTTGAATACAGAAAGGATAAACATCATTACTCCTTGAGCAGATAAGAAGGGAATATGTTTGAGTCACGTTCTGTACCAAACCCAGTGTTTACACATTTGTATATCAATCGGGACGGACGGACGGACATGCTGATTATTATATTCCTCCCAAATCAATCGAGACTACCCCCCCCCCCCCCACATAAAGTGAAATATCAACCGTTATGGTCACACTCAAGATTATATCATAGATTGTTTATAAGTGAAACGATGTTATACATATCAATTATCATGTTTGTGTGTAATTGTATTTTATGTTCATTTTGTGTAATACAATTATATGGGGAGACAGACCATTTGTACGTTGCAAAACTTATTAAGATTGTTAAGACCCTTGTAAAATCTGTCTTCTCTATATAGCGACAACAATTTTTGCAGTCTAATATCAGTTTTGCATGGGGCATACGAGATTGTTATGACCTTTGTAAAATCTTTCTTCTTTATATAGCGACGACAATGTTTGCGGTGTAATATCAGTTTTACAAGGGGCATACGAGATTGTTATGACCCTTGACAAATCTGTCTTCTCTATATAGCGACGACAATTTTTGCGGGGTAATATCAGTTTTAAACGGGGCATACGAGATTGTTATGACCTTTGTAAAATATGTCCTCTTTATATTGCGGCGACAATTTTTGCGGGGTAATATCAGTTTTACACAGGGCATACGAGATTGTTATGACCTTTGTAAAATCTGTCAATATTGCGACGACAATTTTTGCCGGGTAATATCAGTTTTAAACGGGGCATACGAGATTGTTATGACCTTTGTAAAATATGTCCTCTTTATATTGCGGCGACAATTTTTGCGGGGTAATATCAGTTTTACACAGGGCATACGAATTTGTTATGACCTTTGTAAAATCTGTCTTCTTTATTTTTGCGGTGTAATATCAGTTTTACAAGGGGCATACGAGATTGTTATGACCCTTGTAAAATATGTCTTCTCTATATAGCGACGACAAGTTTTACGGGGTAATATCAGTTTTACACGGGGAATACGAGATTGTTATGACCTTTGTAAGAACTGTCTTCTTTATATATCGACGACAATTTTTGCGGTGTTATATCAGTTTTACCAGGGGCATACGAAATTGTTATGACCCTTGTAAAATCTGTTTTCTCTATATAGCGACGACAATTTTTTCGGGGTAATATCAGTTTTACAAGAGGCATACGAGATTGTTATGACCTTTGTAACATCTGTCCTCTTTATATAGCGACGACAATTTTTGCTGTGTAATATCAGTTTTACAAGGGGCATACGAGATTGTTATGACCCTTGTAAAATCTGTCCTCTTTGTATAGCGACGACAATTTTTGCGGGGTAATATCAGTTTTACACGGGGCATACGAGATTATTATGACCCTTGTAAAATATGTCTTCTCTATATAGCGACGACATTTATTTGCGGCGTAATATCAGTTTTACAAGGGGCATACGATATTGGTATATGACCTTTGTAAAACATATCTTCTCAACATAGCGACGACATTAATTTTTGCAGGGAATACGAAATTGTTTCCTGTTTAGTTAACATATATCGAACAAGAACAGCGGTATACGGCGTGACATGACCCTAGTTGAATACAGAAAGGATAAACATAATTACTCCTTGAGCAGATAAGAAGGGAATATGTTTGAGTCACGTTCTGTTCCAAACCCAGTGTTTACACTTTTGTATATCAATCGGGACGCACGGACGGACATGCTGATTATTATATTCCTCCCAAATCTATCGAGACGACCCCCCCCCCCCACATAAAGTGAAATATCAACCGTTATGGTCACACTCAAGATTATACCATATATTGTTTATAAGTGAAACGATGTTATACATATCAATTATCATGTTTGTGTGTAATTGTATTTTATGTTCATTTTGTGTAATACAATTATATGGGGAGACAGACCATTTGTACGTTGCAAAACTTATGTCTCAATCCCGTTGCGTTATTATGCAATAAAATATGTTTACACTAAGAAGGGAATGCCCAAATTCCTGTACATCATATCGCTGTTAACATTGGTAAACGCCTCGAATATATTGTTATGGATTAGTTACATGTCACTGTGATATGTATTAACGTAAGAACTGTTTTGTATTCAATGAAATACTATTAAAATAAGACAATATGATCGAAGTGACTTAGTCGGCCAGGTGCGTAGCATAATATGTCATACGAAGTATTTTGGATTTATGCTGCAGCTGGTTCCATTTAAAAAAAACGCGTATTTGTAAAAAAAATTGCACGGATTGGGGAATGTATTGTCAGTGACGGTTGTTCCTACGTGCAGTGAAATTATTTCCCGTTAGAACCATTCAACTGTACGTAGAAATCACTGACACCTGGCAATCACTGACACAAATAATAATAATGCCCATTACGTGTTATACATTTAGTTATATGAATTATATTGTTTTGTGAACTGTGAAATATTGTAACACCGATTACATATTAATCAAGTAATTGCTCATGTTTCTGTTGTTGACGTTAATGGGCCAAAGCACGAACACAATTGCATGACATACGTATAGACACATATTTTCCGATGGCTTATCCATTGAAAAGAGTCACATAATGACCTACATGGGGAAAGAACGCGACTGGTTTAGAGAGCGTCCTGCGTTATTCTTCTGCATATAATGGGACAGTCCATTAATTTCTCACGTCTCTATAAAATCATTATATTTACCAGAATGAGTTAAAGGCGAATATTTGTATAATTGCAGATCTACTATACTCCAACTCTCGCATTGTAGAAATATCACAGATATGTCTCATACGAGTCAGCACTAAAGTTATCAATCAGAAACCATCTCGCACGGACGGACATGCTTATTACTATATTCCTCCCAAATCTGTCGGGAACAATTGGATATATATATATTGATGAACGGACGGACGGACATGCTGATTCCAGTGTACCATCCCCACCCCACCTACAACTGGTTGCATGGGTATACTACAAGTAAAAATTATAATATAAATGGTACCTGAACACTCCACATCACTCCGAAAATATCCGTCCCATTCTCATAAGTCTTGATCCATATGGGCAGATAAGTGGCTTAAACAAGCACATAACATGTACCACGATCAATGAACGTTGGGTCCGGAGAATAAAATGAATTTGACGGTATAATATTTACATACACCTAATATCTCTTCCGATTTCCCCATAGTGTTCATAAACCTATGGACGACATTGAACGTGACGTCACGTTACGTTCATGTTTATGAACACATTGATCCCGGAAATCACCGGGGATTGTCGGACATTACCAACTACATGGGTATCTAGCACGTCCGGATTTGGCACGAAATTTGTTTTGGTCTATAATCAGTGCTGTCGCCCGGTGTTACTGGGCACTAATCAATAGAGTTTTATCATTTTCCTTGCCGCTACAAATATTCCCGGACCTCACAAATATATCATTATGGTAGAACGGCGTGTTGTCGATTTAGTATCCAAAGCCGAAACTTAATTGTTAGTTTCAGATATTACCATTCTTGAAATCTACACGTCCACATTATTTACTGTACTAGCTAAACAAGACATTTTGTCATATGTCGATAGTTTACTGTGAAATTGTGTTTTTTTCCATTCTCCGTAAATGGATTCTCAAAATGTTTGGTTTTCCAAAAAAATGAGGATTCGAACTGTCTGAACTGATCTCCACGCGTTCATTTAAATAATTGAATAAATAGTGGGGAGAGACAGACAATCCTAGTTCATAATGAATTTAAGTATATAAATATAAATAATAAATGGCGGATTCAACGTGGTCATGGGTTTTGACCGCGATAAACAAAATCAGCAAACTCCACATGAACCCGTTCGGGGTTCATGCAGCTTGCTGAATTTTTATCGTGGTCAAAATCCCATGACCACATTGAAACCGCCGTTCATTTCTTATTTCAACATTCATGATAAACAACACACACAACAATGTACACGGCGTATGCACGTAACCGAACATAAAAGAGCGTTCTATGTAAGTCAATTCAATATATGGTAGGAATAAGGAGCGTTTGTTTCACGTTTGCTTTTTAACAAGACTTAAATGACAGCGTACCAAACTAACAGTGGTGTTTAATTTTGTGAAAGTATGAAGGGAGTCATTTCCAATTTGGCACACATATACTAACGGAAAGAATTGAATGTACATTTGCAGTATTCTAATATTTATAAAACAAAATACGAATTGTTATTACGAAAATGATGATGTTTGCATTTTTCTCTGTGTTAATCGTTGTTATATTAATGTAATGTTTCTGTTTTGTGTTGTTGTATATGAGATGCAATGTATTGAAGATGCGAAAAACGATACAACAGTGAAATTCACGCACGCTGAAAGCTCACGGCACAGTATACACGATAAAATGACAATTTAACACACAACATGGGCAATAAAATTTACGAATCGGTGGGTTTATATTCAAATCCAAATTATTTGATATATAACAGCTCCGATATGTACTCATACCAATATAGAACTTTGGAAATGATTGTTGGAATTCGATGGGCGTTCTATCGGTTCCCAGGCAGAGGAATGAACCTGGCCCGCGAGACGGGTGCGTTCGAAACGGAGCTAGGTTCCATCCGGGGAGGATGGGGTAGCCGGGGGAGGAGGGAGGGGAGTGAATTTATTTTGGCGTATATATAGATAACCTATATTAAAGGGGAGTGAAACAATTTTGGCGTATATATAGATAATCTATATTATACATATAAGCGGACATTTTTTGAAGAGCTCATTTCACTCAACTGAGAAAAATATTATTGTCTATGTCCAAAAGTTTAGGTTGAAATAATAGAGCCCTTTTTCAAAAAGTGAAAACGACTTTTCTGGAACAGGTCGATTTGAACCCTTTTTGGACTCTGTATCCCCCAAAGTCGTCCCCGTTTTACATTGTACCATACGCATTGATAAGGCGAACGTTTCTTAACCAGTATAGGCCTATCTGAGTAGCGATGAAGGAATATAAAGGGAGATAACTCCGCAGGGAAAACGCAATTTTCGTGGAATTTTCCTAAAATCTCAACCCACCCGACTCGCATTCTCCGTTGGACAGGTTACTTTTAAAGTATAGTGGTCAAACTTTTGGGACGTACACACAGTATGTCAAAGTACCTGCTACGACATTATCTTGCTCTTTGATTAGCCGGTTTTGATTTGGCGACCCAACCGGTTGGTCACCAATGGCAGGTCAGACCGACAAACGAACACACACAGTTCGGTTTTATTAGTATACATACACACGTGTGTACAATACATATATTGAATTTGCAACGGAAATAAAGAACATGCACGGCTTCCACATACACGCGTGTGTCTATCTCTTGTGCCTATATTCCAAATTAAAGACTTGAGATGTTAAAAATTATAACTGCAATTGGATGGTATATTCTCGTGGACGATACGGATAGTTATAGTATGTCCACAATGAAGTGCGAAGTTTTAAATCAATGCCGATCTGTAATTTGCCAAGTGTTAAGTCTTGGTTTATCAGTTTGTCCGGTCAGTGATTACAACGGCCAGTAATATAAGTGACGGTTATATCTACGTTCAGCGGATATATCTATTTGTGAAATAATTATGCGCGAATGGCAATCACTCACACAACTGATAACACATGTCTTGATTACGTCTTATTATAAAATTAGTAACATGCTAAAAACGAGCCCAAATCACCAGAATGGGACAAAGGCGAATTTGTTTTATTTGAAGTTCTATCATGCTCGTGAACGCTCTCGAAAGAGCACTGAAATGTCACTATATATGTGTATCAGGAATCAAGCATTAAATATAATTCAGAAACATATAAATATAGTATAACAGGTAATGCTGCCAAGACACGTTATGTCATTACAAACGTTTATACCGATTGTACTGACTGTCCAAGATCGCGAACTTTTCCACAGCTTGAGCGAATTTTGTATACATTTTGGGTTCAAAGTGACTTAGTCGGACAGGTGCGTAACATACTGTGCCATCAGAAGTAGGCCAGCCATGCAGCCAATTCTATGCCAATTCTATTTTAAAGAGCGCGGATTTGGGATAACTGCATTGTGTGAGAACGCAACATGATGGGCGTACATCTATATGCATTTCAGTAGGTTGCTTTCCCGAGTAATGGTGCCCTTTTCTGTGCATATAAATAGCACCACAGTGAACATACGCTTTCTCACCAGAAAAATGATAAATAGCCGATGTGTTGGAACGGTAGTATACCATAAACAATCATGGCATGTCGAGCTTGTAAAATAGACGGATATTTTTTGTGAATATACGGATATGAACGCGCGTATTTTACCATTTAATATGTTATTGCAAGTCTTCACAAGTTAACAATCGTTATTCACACACAAACATAATTAAATATGTCGTTCAATGTAATTATGCTACATAGAACGATCACCCATTTCGCAACAGCGAAATAGCGTATTATGACATTAAACTCTCTTTGCTCGCTTGCCTATATCGCGATGTTCCCAACAGTTGAAGGTGTATTATTTTAACTAATAGATTGTCATGATATGGTAGCATTCTGGGAATGATATATACATGGCAGCTTATACATACGATTTTCCATATACAATTCGCTTAATTGTGGTGTGATTCATAACTACTATTTTAAACTAACGATTGACAAGACAGACAGCCGACAATGTTTTGAGTGATTACCCGTTAGCCAACATAACAATTAACGCAGTGCGCCGAACAGGAATGGATGTTGAAATATATCGCCAGCGGTCATTAATGCAATTTTTGAAATTCGCATTTCGTGGTATTGTCTTCTGTCTATGTTTAAGACGCTCACATAGAGCAAATCCAGCTGTTGCGCTTCGTCTAGGAGAAGATCTGGACACAAGCACTTTCCACACATGGACTGTATTAGTACATTTTTCGATGTGTTATAACTTGACAAATTTTGGACCCCTCCCCAGGTCAACAAATTGTATTCTGACCATGGTGATAATTTTCTCGATTTGTGCCCTTTCGTTAGTTAACACGGTTAATTAAACCGAATTCAGCTGTTTGACTTCGTATAAAAGAAGATCTGGGCACAAACTATTTCCAATTTTTTAGTTTAAGGGGCATAACTCTGGTAATCAAGTTGGGACATAAACTTAAATGTCTCGAGTCGATGTAGATCGGCAAGGTGCATATACCTACCAAATTTCAATGTTTTATCTTTTATACTTTCTGAGATATAAGGGTTACAAAATATATTAAGAATAAATAATAATAATAGTGAAAAATAAAAAAATTGAATAACAATATACGTCCATATTAAAATATGGAAGTATAACAACTAGAAATTTTAAACTTCCAATTGGAAGTTTGATACTTCCATATAATTATCATATATATTCCAATCCAAACCCCTTCTCAATCATTACCTTTTCCATAACCCAAGCCTTAACCATAACCATACCTATCGGCATCCCATATCGTAATGTTTTCATAAGCATAACCGTGCTCTAGACGTAACCATAGCCACATCTACTATTCTAACTATGTATATAACCATAACCAACCCTTATCCATCCTTTAGCCCTGACTATACTATGCACATCCCTGACATATTCCATAACACAAACACTAAATATTTCTCTAACGGTTACCTGGATCAAGTTACCCATGTGTCGATTGATACTGAGATAAACCACACATATTCCACGAGACACCTCTGGGAAGCTAACAATTTCTCCATCCATTTATTCGAAGCTAAAGATAAACGATCTATATTGCTAATGATTAGTGCTGCTTAAGTCACCAGAGATCCACGGCACCTGCCCCATGGCAATACCATGGTCAAGTTACCCACGTGTAGCAATTTCCTCACAATCTTCCAAGCTGATAATAAACGCTATTTGATGTGTATCTTTGTTGATATCATGTGTTTGTCCCACCTCAAGTCATATGATGGCAAAGCACATAACGGATAGCATTTCCCTGGACAATTTAAACATGTGCACTAATTTTCAGCTCCGTGGGTCCGATCATAATAGGTATGTAATTTATTATGTTATTAAATTATTCATGAATGGCAATTTAAATCATTTGACGTCAGCTGTACCTATCCGATGACACTCCATTTGAGAATTTACCATGTGTACCAATTTTTTTTTGCCATGATCCAACCGGTTGGTCGCCAATAGCCGGGCAGACATACAAACAAACGAACACACACACAATTGGGTTTTATTAGTATAATACATAAATGTGTAAAATATATATGTATATATATATATATATATATATTTAATTGGCAACGGGAATGAAGAACACGTACGGGTTCTGTATACACGCATGTGTTTCTGTCTTGTACCTATATTTCAAATAAAAGACATGAGATGTTAAAAATTACATCTGAAATTGGATGGTATATTCTCGTGAAAGATACAGAGAGTTATAGTCTGTTCAACACTGAAGTGCGAAATTTTAAATCAATGCCAATCTGTAATTTGCCAGTGTCGGTTTATCAATTTGTCGGGTCAGTTATTTCAACGGCCAGTGGAAACACACCTGCTGGTGAAAACTATTATTTAAAGCTAAGTGAATAAAGGTCGATCCACATCTGACGCGAGCTCGCGATTATAACAGCCGTGACTGACAACATGTATGCACTTTGTGTATGTATACACCTAGTTTATGAACTGAAGCGATCACAAATATGCCTGATATATAAAACCTGATGCACGATATAGTTCTCTACTTATAATATTAATAGTTGTACTCGATCACGATGGAGACAGAGTATAATAAAAGCCAAGCACCCTTCTGGTTGTAATATTATTACTTAATTATGACGGTGATAGTATATATAATAAACGTCCGTGCAACATTCTATACTTGTTCGCTAAAAACAACTTAGAAAATCGCACTAAAGTTGCACATATGTACTACTACCCTGTACATCCTCTCTTCGGTTTAGGTTTATCTGGATTGGCGAATTGACCCCCCTCTCAAATTTGAAATAGTTGCATGGGTCTAGACTAATAACTATGAATTGAATACCCCTGTCCGGAAAGGCTTCTATCAATTACTATCTATTTTATTTCGAATATGTTATTATGAAATGAGATGATTAATTGGGACACTTTATTTGTCTATTTTTTTAGAACAGACAATTCAAGCGATATCATATAAAGATAGGTAGCATTATGTTGTTTTTATAGCTACGTACCGAACATCAAATGTCCAAGATTGATTGATTGTATTGTTTTATGCCATGGCTATAAGCGATAAAGAGTATAATTAACGTGTATTTGTGATAACATTACACAATAACATTTATGGTATATGTTAACAATAACCACTATTGTTCATTAACTAAACAACCACACCTTTTTTTTAGCAGAAATTATTCGCAATCAAATCACTATTAATCGAAAGAAGCATTTCTGGACAGGAGTATTCGATTCATTTCTAATATTTTATACCCCGGTAACTATATAATACATGTTTACAAAGAGATAATCCACCTTTAACATCCGTCCTTCATTCGCCCGTTTTGATTTTGCAGGAAAAATATCGGATTGTTTTGTCCCAGCCATACATTGGTAACAACTGGGACAAAACACTTTCAAGTGGAACATTTCGGTCCGAATCACTCTTCTCATCTGGAAAATGCAATAAATATTTGGCTCCTCTATTCGCCATGTTCCTCAATTAGAGAGAGAGAGAGAGAGGGGATGATTAATTTGTTCAATATTGTTCAACGTTAACTCGGTCAATTATAAACCAATTACAATATGTTCACGGCATCGATATCGGGGTGTCAGCTAGAACATGCATTCCATTAAAGTTTGGTCGCGATTGGAGAGAATTTGAACATTGAACACTGTATCACACGGTGATAGAAAATGCCGACGCCCTTGGATGTGTGCTGCTGCCGAACGTTCTGGGGAACGTTCTCAATTCAACATGGCGTCCAAAATGGCAGTTGGTATCGGGAAATGTTGAATTTATGTGGTAGGTGCACAAATTAATGCCAATTTTGTAACAAATTTAAATATACACTAGCGGTACTTAGTCGTAAACCATATATGTAGAATGTTGTCCTAAAATGGCCGCCAAACTGGACAAAATCGAATGAAATTTACATTTTGTGCAAAATGTATTAGCTAGTCCTATAAGAATGAATACACGCTCGAATTACGCGATGAAGAATTATTGCAGAGTATAAGAGAAACTTTTGATTAGAGATGTACGAATTCTCTCTAAGTTATCTCATGACAGAGGAAGCAAAAGCAGGGTCTCATACAACAGTTACATTTGGACGTTTTGGCATCTAGAAACCGAACAGCAACGCAGTTTTATCTGTACTGTATGTCATGATTCGTGTGATATATGTGTAATTAGAAAGCTAAATGGGATTTAGTATGGATATATTGATTAATGTGACATTTTCTAGAAGCAGAGATAAATCGACTCAGAGCAGTCTCACGAGTGCGACCAATCATAATTTATTTTGATGTCAACAACACCAAACCTTTTAAAATGCACTGCTATATTACAGTTTGAGGGATATTCATAGAGTTGTGGGTAAATTATGTAGATCCTATTGTCAGTGTGTGAAAATAGTGGTTATAGTTGCCTCCGATGAAGCGATGAAACACGAATATTCAGCTTGTATCCCAAAAATGCATGTTGGTATATCATGAACGCAAATTATCAAAACACAAGGGAGTGCCATGTAGTATTTAATTAATTCTAAACTTGACCAAAATTGCATACATACTCTGTGGTAGGGACTGGGTTTATACGTCGGAATTTTATTTACTTATATTCACCAAGGCCACATATGCGGTAAACTTATTACGTTTTCTGCAACCGCATAACCGCGTTAATCCCTTCTCATTAATGTTACACATATCTGCTGCACACAAAACCACAAATAGCAGCATTGTGTTGGTGTTCAGCGCTGAGATAACAGCTTTAAACGCCAATAACCTTATATTTAGCACCCATTGGTGGGTGTTATTGACAATATAATTTGAACAAAATTGTCTACAAAGAAACTGGTTTGGTAGAAGCATGAACATTAGTCTTAAACAAAATGATCGATGTACCGTCTTTTTGACATGTTGAGATGGGGTGCTAATCTAGTGAAGAGATGAGTGGTTATTTACAGCATAATGACCATTGCGACATACGTGTATGGTTTATTATTACGGAGAGTGTTGAAACATTCGGGAATTTAACTAGTATGTATACCACAAGGCTATGCGCTTACATTCCATAAAGAATCATAATGCCGAATGAAACTACCACACCCTGTGTGGCGAAACATTACTTCGTGTGCTGCATGCCCGATAGTATTACGTTGATCCGACTGTTGGGTGTATTCTAAGGAGAAAACCCTAACTTTCAAGACGTAAATCATTGGCATTGACTTCAATTGTAGTAACCGATAAATCCTTCAGATGGATGTGTTTTAATGATCTGTGTACCTTTAGCGACATTTAACATCAGACGTGTATACTACCAATGCGTATATTCACGAATACATGTATGTGATTATCCAATATGTTGCTTCGATCGTGGCATGGCTTGAATTTGCGGCCATTTTGACAGCCATTTCATGTCCGCGATTGTATTATTTTCCGTCAGTGTTACTCTGTTCGCTTTCGTACTCTAATATCACATACACCAGCATATCTTCGTAATTCCTATGCCACAATATATCGCATAGTGACTTATTTCGATAACTGATGTCATATAGACAACCATGTTGGACGCCATCTTGGATAACAAAGATTCCCCAAAGCGGATTTTAGATATGTTATACTGAGTATTCTGCGCCTATTGACACCAAAATCGCCTTTTTACCTATTTATTCCGGGTCAACCCATCATTTCGCTTACCACGACCATAATATAAGCTTAATATCAACACTAACATTAATAAGTCAACAAATGCCCCCTCTCTCTCTCCCTCCACTCTCTCCCTCCCTCCCTCTCTGTAATTACACATTTTTATCTGACCCTGTTTGATAAACACAGGGGAGAATGGTTACAGTATATGTGTCATTCATTTTTATTTAAATTAGCTTGAATCGCATGTGTTTGTTATAAGCAGTTGTATACCTCTTACAATATTATTTATATAGACTATTGACTCGTTTTCATCTATGCTCAGCCTCATGATATGTTTTATTTATTACGCTGATAATTTCAAGGAACATTTATCAGTGGTGCAATGCTGAAAACTAATCATTTTGTAACTATTTTGAGGAAAATGAATTCACTTCATCTTTTTACTGGATCAATTGATCTCAGATTGGAGTGGTTTTTTAATATTTGGTTCAAATAGGGGCAGAAATAGGAGATTTATCCATATATATGTGGACTGTTAACCGCATGGGTTGATTTATGAGCTGAGTTTAGAACCACATAATTCGTGGGAGGGTTTCTGAGTTTGACTCCCTTAACTTTATGAACTTGAAGTACCAGTTGTAAAAATATTCAATCATGTGAAATTGAAGCAACAGGAACATCCATGTTGGTCGGTTGATAGAGGTGTATCGTCGTTGCAGCCGCTATGTCATATCACAACATCAGTTTTACTGGTTGAATGACCACCAAGAATTTATTTCCCAACCCCACCATACGGGCACCCATGTTGTTCAGCTTTGGTTCGTTAATTAAGCTAGCTTATAGCGAGCCCGAAACGAGACCCCGAAGGGGTCTCGTTCGCGAGCGATAAGCATATACTTGTACGCGAAATCAACGCTATACTATTCGATGTTTTGGCGGGAAATCTATAAATAGACTAATTGATACTAAATATAGATGTCGGAGACCCACGAACCTACTTCGTGATGTTGTCGGAGACCCACTGACCTACTTCGTGATACTGTTCGAGACCACTAACCTACTTCGTGATGTTCTCGGTTTTCCGAAGTTCTATGTCGCTGACCAATCAAAATTATCGTTACTGATCAATTACCAATCAAATTTAACTTTACTTATCCATTACTTTGGCTGACTTTGACTCCATTTCCATTGCTTGAGTTCCACCTCGAATTTTATAATAATTAGCATAACTGGTTACAGTGGCCAGGATAAAATATAAATGTCTTTTTCAGCAAAGGTGAGTTATACTCCATTACATAGTAAATACCATGAACATGAATGCCGAAACATATTGTAAATTTCATAAAATTTATCAAAAACGTCAAAAGATGAAAAGTGCTGAAATTCGGAAACGGGAACTGTAAATGTTTTGTTTATATATTTCATTCACTTATTAAAAACTTTTGACTCGAAACACAATTCTAGTTTGCCTTTTGGACATTTGGGGCTTGCCTTTAATTTTCTATAGACGTTTTCGTCTAGAAGATTGATGGAGGATTTTCAAAGCTCGAAGCCGAAATTAAATCTATAACTTAAATTTAATCGATCAATATTCAGCGGTTCCCCTTTAAATCGACGGTTACCAAAGAAAGCCAATGTACCGCCCATCTTAACATCGGCGAGATAAAAATAGTTCGCAACATTTTTATCATTTGAGTCATTATATTGAAACAGGAAAGAAGGAATACAATTATGTAGTGTATTTAATTGTTGCCAAAATTTATGTTTTTTTGCAAAAGTGAATGAAATACAAGTTTGTACAATTTGTGGTAAATTAGTACGCAAAAGAAATATGTCAATAGTCCGGACTCGGAGATGACATTGAAAATGTCTGCATGTTTTTTCACACGACGATACATTTGTTTAATCTGATCGCGAGAACACGCATATTTGTCAAGACGGGGAAATGCACAGCATTGTCACTGTGGTAAGCATTGTGTGCCAATTTACGAACACCGTTTGAACAAGATATTTGATAGAAAAGTTTGGCCAGACAAGCCACAAGATGTTGAACAGTGTTGAAAGGTTGCCAACGATTTTGCAAAAAAAATGGCAATGCCTTGTCAGATGACCGCTAAATTGCTAATCACAATATAAATTGAGAAATGATGTTTCGCAAGATAAACTACATGTAGATGTACTATTTCATATATTTGAATGTATGCAAAATAGCATGACAATAGCCTGCATAGGAATAATCCGTAAATTTAGAAGTTTATGCATCATGAAAATTGAAATGAATACATGATTCATATTGCATTTGCATGTTGAAATTAATTTTCCTACTTTCGCTGCATCATAGCTGTTGAGTGTTGATATTTAAGTGCAGGAACGAATTCTGGTTCGAGACATACTGGTCCAGGTGCTACCACGTCTGAGTAACTTTATAAGTTATATAACCCCGTGGTAGAGCCTGACGAAGATTCAATTCGAATTTGAATCTTACGTTCTGATTCGAAAGCGGTCGTGTGATTAGGGATATTTTGAATCGTTGTGTACAACTTACATGTCCTTTATCACCGGGAATACCCTGCTGGACAAAACAAGTGTGCAATGGCACCTCGGTGTATTTTCCGTTCGTCAGCAGTGTCCAGAGTTTCAGTTTGTGACTGAAGACAGTGAAGTTGAGCACCGCGGCCGAACGGCAAGTAGTGTACACCGCGGCCGAAGAGCTCAAATACTGGCCGAAACGCAACTACAACGCGGCCGAACGGCATATACACTGTGTTAGATTTCTGGTTTGTACCGTCTTTTTTCAGTTTAAGGAACGTACAGCGCGACAACTACACCATTGTCACCATGGCCGAACGGCAAAGACACCACGGCCCAATTGTAATTAGCAAGTGTGGCCGTGGTGTAGTTGCATTTCAGCCGCGGTGGCATCGCTAACCGCCCCGCGGGCCGCGGCTAAGTGGACACTTGTTTTGTCCAGCAGGGCAGACTGCATTATAAATTTATATTAAAAAAAATCATTATATCCAGTGTTATATCTGGTTATATTCCCAATAATTAACCTGAGTCCTTCCGCGACCATCTGGGACCTCTGTATAGTCCAATGTGTATAGGATAAGTGTACGTTCAGACAACCACTATACACTCGTAAGTGCAGGTATCGGGCCTGACGAGATCGTGGATACATGTACCCTGCTGGACAAAACAAGTGTCCACTCATCCGCGGAGTGGTTAGCGTTGCCACCGCGGCCGAAATGCAACTACACCGCAGCTCCACTGGCTAACTACAGTTGGGCCGCGGTGTACTTTCCATTCAGCCATGGTGTAGTTAACGCAGTGTACGTTCAATAAACTGAACAAAGACGATACAAACCAGAAATAGGTGTGCCACGATTAATCGTATAATCGATGAACCGTTGATAAAGCCGATAATCGATTACCATTTCCATCGTCGATTAATCTGTGTTATTTATATCGGATGTCAGAAGATGCCGGGTATTATTGAATACCGTGTTTATTTTACACAGTTCTATATACAACCGAGGTGTTAACATCATTTGATCGCGTACCAAAGAGATTCCAATAACATGAGTACTACTGATATATGTTGCAAACAGTTGGCAGTTCATTTGATGATATGACATGGTTTCTCGTCGGATCGTTGTATATTCTATAAATTGGCCGCACTGCAGATTTGAACACATTGCGACATCGTTGTATATTTTAAGATACTTGAAAGGTGGCAATATTACATTGATCAGCCAATGTCTCAAATGACCAGCGACAGTGCAGTTATTGAGTTAACGAGCACCCAGGCAATAGGCCATATTACGGCATACTTCCACTAATGTTATTAATATTAGGTACGATTAATCGATTATTGACGACCGATTATCGATTATCAAAATCAACAATAATCGTGGCACCTCTAACCAGAAATCTAACCACGGTGTGCATGCCATTCGATCGCGTTGTAGTTGCCTTTCGGCCGAGGTGTACCGGTACTTGCCGTTTGGTCGCAGTGTACTTGCCGTTCGGCCAAGGTGCTCAACTGCAGTTACGAACTCTGACACCGCGACTGAACGGCAAATACACTGCGGTGCCACTGGACACTTGTTTTGTCCAGCAGGGTAGTTTGTTCTAGTGTTGAAACGATTAGTGAATTTCAGAGTCTACTAGTCGAGGCCCAAAAGTTGCGTTGCGTCGACTAGTCGGTACCCGATATCAAAACTTTCAAACATAACATTGTACGGAAAATTCATCGTACATGGCGTACACTGGTGACTGATTCAATGGTGTTCTATTGCGTTGCGCATTTCCCTGCATACACACCAATTTATTTGGGAAATAATACTGTAAACATCTTTATATTTATCCAACACACTGAATGTAATTATATAATTAGACATGTGGTGGATAATGATTAGATACACAATTCATTTATACAGGTTTTAAATTTAATATCAGCGTTCGAGATTATTTCGTTTAGTCACGTGATCACCAATGAACCGGTGCACCCTCCCCCCCTTTTAACACTAAAACAGATTTGTAAACAGCTGCGCCGGTTCTAGTACCGGTATATGAATTTCTGTGCATACTATTTGACTAGTACCGGTAGGTATTTCGTGTCTGTAGTGACCTATATTATCCCACTACAAAATGCTCTAGTATTGTGGTTCAAACGTGGCATCTCCCTTCAGGTGGTAAATATATTTTATTGGGATTTTCCAATATGGCAAAAATATACGAAGGACTGGTACGGATGTACTATATAGTTTCCCATCTTATCGGTATAAGTTACTTTGGAAGTGTTGTCGACTTCAGACTGCTATTTCATCACTGGCATCTGGCAATTATGCATACATCATTCAATGATCAATCCGATACGATAGGCCCTAATGAAATAATATTTCAAACTATCTTCTATTCTCTTCTACATGTTACAGGTATGTGCATATATTGACAAAATGCAGGTATGCTGAAACTTAGTCGTGTCGAAATAAATAATTATACTCCCTTTAAAAAAAGGGGGTATACAGTAATGCCCTAAGTAATCGACCTCTCAGGGAGAGCTTTCCGATGAATGGCAACCAGCCATATTTCCGACTAAATCCTGAAAAGTTACTCATGATTCTGTTGTGGTTAAGGGGTTGATTACTTAGGGCGTTACTGTACTGTTTCGTACATGTCTGTCCGTGCGTGTAGCCGTGTGTCCATCCGTACGTCACTCCGATGTGTGTTCATGTCATAACTTGAACAATTGTGTTCAGATCTCAATGAAATTAGGTTTGGATGTTCACTACTATGAACAATACTACTCTAGAGTTATTCATCTTTGTTTATCTTGAAATGTTGGATTTTTGGTCTGTCTGGTGTCTGTTCATGTCACAACTTGAACAGTAGTGCTCGGATCTGAACGAAAGTTTTTATGGATGTTCACTACTATGAGGACATTCAATAGAAGGTTACCGGTACATGTTTTGTTCAGATTTTCTATTCTAGAGTTATACATCTTTGTTTATCTGGAAATGTTGGCTGTTTGGTCCATCCAATGTCTGTTCAGCTCATAACTTGAACAGTAATGCTCGGATCTCAATGAAATTTTGTATGGATGTTCACCATTATAAGGACATTTAATGGCACATTCAAATATTTGTCTTGTTTTTTGTGCTATAGTTGTTCATCTTTGTTTACATGTATATGAAAATGCTGATTTTTGGGTCCATCTGTCTGAGTAAATGTACATGTATAGCCCTCAGAAGTTATAGATATGCCCACACTAGGTGGTATGCAACAAGGGGACTGCACCGGACGACAGTCCATCTCTTGTTTGTACTTTAATCCTTTCAATACTGAACGGATTATCACATTCAGTTATATGAAAGCATTCATTGGAAAACATGTAGTTAATTCCACACTGAGAGGCCTGTGTATTCTGATATTATAACAACCATGCCATCCTTGCGAAAATACCAATATGGGCAATGTGGTTTAGTTCTACGGTATTGTTGCCCATAACTTGAAGATGTGCAGTTGACATGTATTTTTTTTTACAGAGTTATTAACCCTTTTCAACATTTTTCATAATTTTCTTCATGGTGTACGGTAATCAACTCCTCCTACAGTTTTAATCATAGATATTTGAAACTTAAGAGTATTGTTACCCACATATTGGAGATGTGCAACATGTATATAGATGACAGAAAAATTATTTGTTTAGGGAATTATTAACCCTTTAGACTTAGAACATTTCAACATTTTTTTAAATTTCTTTAGCAAAGCGGCATCGACTTGCCACGTTGTCGAGGGATACTGTGGTCGGCCAACCTTTTATTAATTCTGAGTTTGGTAAGTCTGATTTCTTATATTTATTCACAATTCGACTGAATTCGGCTCGAATCAAATGCAGTAAAATTTAAATGGGGAAAACTATTGTCGGTTTTAATAGAACTTTTTAAAATGATATTCGAGAAAAATCTCAAATATAATTTGATCAATATGCCTATAATTACATGTACATACCCCGTCATACTGTATGTGTACATGTAGAATATTTCCTCATTGACGAGGAGTGGCGGGGATTATTCTTTCATTGCTAGTAGGATAAAGAGACAATCGTAAACTATTCAGCCATTAATGGCATAATATAAATATCTAAGGGCTGATAATGGCTATTTTGCTTTATGATGGCCACTTTATGATGTTGACATCGACACCCCCCCCCCCCCCAATTCATTATTCAATTGCGATTCTATGGAATTTTATAGCAATTTTTTTGCATGCCAAGCTCTTGCTGTAGTCATGTTCCTGCATACCGTTCATGTGTATGTTAATACCCATAGTACATGTATCATTGTATGCAACAGCCAACACAAGCCATTCCTGTATTGGGCGCCATTATGGTATAGTTTTAAGTAGCGCCCTGCCAATAAAGGCAATACCGGTACAGAGGCATAAACCGGATAAACCGGTATACATACCAGGCGATAGGTGGAGTTTATAATTTGATAACTGAAACAATGTCGGCAACTTCAAAGTCATGTGAAGTACATTTGGGGTACTCAGCTGGAAGATTACAATGGAAACCATTCATGTCGCATTCACATAAAGTGTACATGATTTTTTAGGAACATGTTTACTGTTATTGTGACATTTTTTAGGAACATGTTTACTGTTATTGTGACATTTCTGTTTGATGCACATGTATTTTTTACCAAGGAGACACCGCGTTATAGGTGGTCCATTACTGTGAGGATACATGTAGCTACCGGTACATAGCTGGTGGCTAAATTGTCATAGTTACATGTACTACCCTGCTGGACAAAACAAGTGTCCACTTAACTTAACTACAGTTGAGACGCGGTGTAATTGCCGTTCGGCATGGTGTAGTTGCCACGGTGTACTTTCATCAAACTGAAAAAGACAATACAAACCAGAAATCTAACCACGGTGGACATGCCAATCGACAGCGAGGATAGTTGCCTTTTGGCCGCAGTGAACTTGCCGTTTGGCTGCAGTGTACTTGCCGTTCGGCCGCGGTGCTCTGTTACAAACTCTGACACCGCGGCCGAACGGCCAATACACCGCGGTGCCAATGGACACCTGTTTTGTCCAGCGGGGTACATTGTAATAGTACAGCTACATGTACACCAAGGTAATTGACCACCTCTAATGTGGTGTCATCCCAGTAATACTGCGATATACATGTACCAAACATGACCTTTGTTTATATAACACAGAGTGCTAACATGTCGCAATTTACGCGATATTTATGATTGGTATAAGAACCAGGTTTGTCTATAATATAATATTTTTTCTGTTTATGGTGGTTTTCATGGATGTGACCATTTTAACAGCAATAGCCACGACAACGCTTCCCGTATCTTTAACAAGACCCGCTAATAAACCGTGGTATCATAACCAAACAGTACCGTAACCCCACCACAGTGCCTATTTTGATACTGCTGTGAATACCATATACTACGGTATTACCATGGTATCACCCCATTTTTCAAGTTAATTACTTTGATTATACATGTACATGTAGTTGTATGTTCCATATAGTCGTCCAAATTTCTGCACCGACTGCGATGGAATTTGACATGGATACCAAATACATGTATTTCTGCACTTCGTGCAACATGGTCTGGATCTTTCCATTGTCGCATTTTGACATTGAGATCATCTGCATTGACAGACCGGGCTCTTGAGATTTACCGGGAATGGCCAGATCGCACTACAATTTTATGCGGGCATGTATATTACCGAAAAGAAAACAGACACATCATTACATGTACAGTATATTCTCTTATGGTGTTATGTGAATGTCCCACAGGAGCACCGTATTGATAAGAGAATGCACCTGCTTACATGTACAAGGTCGAGCTAATTATTGTTAAATACAACCTGTAGGCCAATGTGTTCCCTTCAGAATACATGTGAGGGTTTTCGCAAATTTTCAGGAAGCTCCAGTCATGAAAGGGTTAACCAGTGATGGTGTGAGATTGAATTTGGGGATATATGCATACCAGCCTTATTGTTAGCTCAACTTTACTTGTAAAGTTTGAGCTATTGCCATGACTTTGTATATGTTGTCCGTGTGATGTGTGCGTGCGTGTGATGCATCAACAATACAGACTACAGGTCGTACCTTCGGTTGTATCATTATGAAATTTGTCATAGCTGTTGGCATCAACTTTTAGACCGGAATGATTCATCTTGGGATCATTCGGCCAAAAAAATATGCCCACCAGCGGCAATTTTGTATTTTACTCTTTGTACATGACAAAATCCTTTTGTCTGATCATCATGAATTTTTTGTTGGATGTAAACAATGACATGTAGATGGGAAACAAGTCAATTCGGGGTCATTCAGCCAAAAAACATGGCCGCCAGCCGCCATCTTGGATTTTAATCTTTGCATGAGTAAATCGTTAGGCACGGTCTTCAGGTCGCACCTTTGGTCAGATCATTATGAAATTTGTCACGGCTGTTGACACTGACAAGCAGACATGTACATGTAGATGGGAACGAGTCTTTTGTGGTCATTCGGCCCCAAAACATGGCAGCCGGTAACCATCTTGGATTTTACTCTTTGTATGACTACCGATAAATCCTTTGACAAGACTAAAGGTCGTATCTTTTGTCGGTTCATCATGAAATTTGTTGTGGATGCTCATTCGGCCATAAAACATGGCCGCCAGCAGCCATCTTGGATTTTACTCTTTGCATGACTAAATCCTTTGGCACGGCTTCAGGCCGTACCTTTGGTCAGATCATTATGAAATTTGTCATGGCTGTTGACACTGACATGTATATGGGAATGAGTCATTTTGTGGTCATTCGACTACAAAACATGGTCGTTGTTAGGCATCTTGGATTTTACTCTTTGTATGACTAAATCCTTTGACAGGCTACAGGTCGTATCTTTTGTCGGATCATCATGGAATTTGTTATGGGTGTTAATATTGACATGTAGATGGGAACGAGTCATTTTGGGGTAATTCAGCAGAAAATAAACATTGCTGCCAGTGGTCATCTTGGATTTTACTCTTTGCATAACTACGTTTAGGCCTTCAACTTTCCACATTCCTAATGACTCAATTGACTGTAACACATGAAATTATTCCCTTTCCAAGTTGAGCTATGGACACTTTCATTGAATTTACATACACACACATATATATACCGGTATATATATAGTGTAATTGGACATATTAATTATACATGTAAATATCAGTCAGCATGGGGGTACATAGTTGGAATAGTGCCCACTATACAGGTACATGTACATGCTCTCATTCAAGCCAATGCCTGGTAACAATAAGTTGGTGGTGGAACCATCCTTGCTATCTTCACTCAAGACCAATATATCATTCATCACATGGCGTTCCTCCCTAATAATATGCCCATAATTCGTTTTTGCGCCCCTCCCATCCCCTCCTCTTTAAAAAAACAATCGCGTACTACCGGTTTATAAATTAGAGGTACCGGTATACAACCGTCCCAGATGGTTTCCAGATAATAACTTTAATTTTAGTTATCTGATTGTTTTGGTCATTGTCGACTTAACCATTTGATAATCTGGGCCCCAATTCAAATCTTGGCTAAATGTATACGTCTTAATAATTTTGCGTGATGACTTAAAATAATATGATATGATGAATTTTGAGTATACATGTATCTTTGAATGTATGTATGATTCAGAAATAGTAAGTAAAGTTTGATCCAATGGTTATTACACAGAATATTTTGTTCTGGTCACTGGTCAAATAAAGCCACCTTATTATGGAGACACACACATGTGTCTTATGGGTTCAATACAGTCCGTATATATATATATATATATATATATATATATATATATATATATATATATATATATATATATATATACATGTGTGTCTTTACAGCCAGCCCCAAATAAAAGTGAGCAAAAAGACATTCTATGAAAACACTTCGGAGTCAACATGCACATGTACATGTTACATGTGTACTGCGAGAAATTCCAGCAGGCTAGGCGCTACTTGTACTTGTATTTCAAATTTGATTTATAATGACACAAATCGAACTTTCATTTCTGAAATATTCAAAACCACTACCAGTATATCTTGAGTTCAAAAAGTTGTGAATTCACTTAATTTTATGAACAGAGCCTGGTGAAATGTTACTGTGTGGCGAGTCATACTCGTCTTCGAGCTATATGTATGCATGGTTTTATTAACAGTTTGTATTTTGAAGAGGTGAAATTGCCCGAAACCTCCACTGTTCCATTTTGTACCAGGTTCTATTCATAAATAATGTTCAATTGTAATTTGTTTTACTGTACATGTATAATGTTTGGGTTAAGTCTTCGTTATCAAATGGATTAATGGTCATATATTGGTCGTTAGGAGTATGGGGGAGTATGAGAGTGCCACTTGAATTTTCAAAATGTTAGCCCATGTAGCTCAAGCCCCACCCCCGTGCACCCACCATGCCCAATGCTAAGTATGGTGGTATACCGCAAACCACACAAACCTTTTAATGTATAATATCGGTAGCTTTGCGCAAGTCGGCAACACCATACGATCGAGTAGGCCAAGTTTATGCTGCCAACTCAAAGAGTTTTCATGTTAAATATACAGCTCTACTGAAAGTAATGTGGTGTCACTGGGGTATTATAGTTTATACAGCAGTAACCTGCAACTCCGTGGTAAGGTGACCGCTCAACACTGCGTATACTGTGGTTGCACCATGATTCATCATTCATGCAGTCCCAGTTCGCATGTATGAAAATAAAATTGAGTGATCTTCATTATCATGATAGGAATGCATTATTATCTGCAAAACACACTTTGCATGAGCTGTTTGTTTACATGCAGCACATAAATAGTGAGCAATACGCAAAACACTTTGGATTTTACTTTGCATGAACTAATCTTTTGGCATGGGCTACAAATCGTAACTTTGGTTGGATCATTATGAAATTTGTCATGGTTATTGACATATAGATGGGAACGATTCATTGTGAATATTACCATCCATGACAAATTTAATGATGATAAGACACTCCGGCCGGTAGCCTGTGCTAATGGATTGAATTCTGAAATCCATGATGGCCGCTGGTGGTCATGATTTTTGCCGAATGACCCCAAAATGATTTGTTAACATAAACAGACATAAAAGTACATTTGAGGGCTCGCAAATTACGTTTACGTATAGTCATATTATTCATATTATTGACATTTAGATGGGAACGAATAATTTTGGAGTCATTCGGCCAAAACACATGGCCACCAGCAGCCATCTTGGATTTTACTCTTCGTATGACTAAATCCTTTAGCATGGGATACAGGTTGTACCTTTAGTCTGATCATCATAAAAATTGTCATGAATGTTAATAATGACATGTAGATGGGAACGAGTCACCTTGGGCTCATTCGGCCAAAAAACATGGCCGCCAGCAGCCATCTTTGATTTTACTCATTGTATGACTAAATCCTTTAGCACGGGCTACAGGTCGTACATTTAGTCTGATCATCATAACATTTGTCATGGCTGTTGAAATTGGAATGTAGATGGGAACGAGTCATTTTGGGGTCATATGGACAAAAAACATGGTCACCAGCGGCCATCTTGAATTTCAAAATTTAATCCATTAGCACGAGCCACAGGTCGTACAGTTAGTCTGATCATCATGAAATTTGTCAAGGATGTTAATATTGACATGTAGATGGGAACGAGTAATTTTGGGGTCATTTGGCCAAAAAACATGGCCGCCAGCAGCCATCTTGTATTTTACTCTTTGTATGACTAAATTCTTTAGCATGGGCTACAGGTCGTACCTTTTGACTGATCGTCATAAAATTTGTTATGGTTGTTAACGATGTCATGTAGATGGGAACGACTCATTTTGGGGTCATTCGGCGGAAAACATGGCCGCCAGCAGCCATCTTGGATTTTACTCTTTGTATTAATAAATTCTTTAGCACAGGCTACATGTCGTACCTTTAGTCTGATCATCATGAAATTTGTCCTGAATGTTAATAATGACATGTAGATAGGAACGAGTAATTTTGGGGTCATTCAGCCTAAAAACATGGCCGCCAGCAGCCATCTCGGATTTTACTCTTTGAATGACTAAATTATTTAGCACGGGCTACAGATCGTACTTTTAGCCTGATCATCATAAAATTAGTCAAGAATGTTAACAATGACATGTAGATGGGAACGAGTCATTTTGGGGTATTTCGGCCAAAAAACATGGCCGCCAGCAGCCATCTTGGATTTTACTCTTTGAATGACTAAATCCTTTAGCACGGGCTACAGGTCGTACCTTTAGTATCATCATCATGGAATTTTTCCTGAATGTTAATAATGACATGTAAATAGGAACAAGCAATTTTGGGGTCATTCAGCCTAAAAATATGGCCGCCAGCAGCCATCTCGGATTTTACTCTTTGAATTACTAAATTATTTAGCACGGGCTACAGGTCGTACTTTTAGCCTGATCATCATAAAATTTGTCAGGAATGTTAATAATGACATGTAGATGGGAACGAGTCATTTTGGGGTCATTCGGCCAAAAAACATGGCCGCCAGCAGCCATCTTGGATTTTACTCTTTGTATGACTTTGTATGATCATCATAAAATTTGTCATGGCTGTTGAAATTGGAATGTAGATGGGAACGAGTCATTTTGAGGTCATTCGGACAAAAAACATGGCCGCCAGCCACCATCTTGAATTTCAAAATTTAATCCATTAGCACGGGCCAAAGGTCGTACTGTTAGTTTGATCATCATGAAATTTGTCAAAGATGTTAATATTGACATGTAGATGGGAACGAGTAATTTTGGGGTCATTTGGCCAAAAAACATAGCAATTACAATGGAAACCATTCATGTCGCATTCACATAAAGTGTACATGATTTTTTAGGAACATGTTTACTGTTATAATTGTGACATTTCTGTTTGATGCACATGTATTTTTTACCAAGGAGACACCGCGTTATAGGTGGTCCATTACTGTGAGGATACATGTAGCTACCGGTACATAGCTGGTGGCTAAATTGTCATAGTTACATGTACTACCCTGCTGGACAAAACAAGTGTCCACTTAACTTAACTACAGTTGAGCCGCGGTGTAATTGCCATTCGGCATGGTGTAGTTGCCACGGTGTACTTTCATCAAACTGAAAAAGACAATACAAACCAGAAATCTAACCACGGTGGACATGCCAATCGACAGCGAGGATAGTTGCCTTTTGGCCGCAGTGAACTTGCCGTTTGGCTGCAGTGTACTTGCCGTTCGGCCGCGGTGCACTGTTACAAACTCTGACACCGCGGCCGAACGGCCAATACACCGCGGTGCCAATGGACACTTGTTTTGTCCAGCGGGGTACATTGTAATAGTACAGCTACATGTACACCAAGGTAATTGACCACCTCTAATGTGGTGTCATCCCAGTAATACTGCGATATACATGTACCAAACATGACCTTTGTTTACATAACACAGAGTGCTAACATGTCGCAATTTACGCGATATTTATGATTGGTATAAGAACCAGGTTTGTCTATAATATAATATTTTTTCTGTTTATGGTGGTTTTCATGGATGTGACCATTTTAACAGCAATAGCCACGACAACGCTTCCCGTATCTTTAACAAGACCCGCTAATAAACCGTGGTATCATAACCAAACAGTACCGTAACCCCACCACAGTGCCTATTTTGATACTGCTGTGAATACCGTATACTACGGTATTGCCATGGTATCACCCCATTTTTCAAGTTAATTACTTTGATTATACATGTACATGTAGTTGTATGTTCCATATAGTCGTCCAAATTTCTGCACCGACTGCGATGGAATTTGACATGGATACCAAATACATGTATTTCTGCACTTCGTGCAACATGGTCTGGATCTTTCCATTGTCGCATTTTGACATTGAGATCATCTGCATTGACAGACCGGGCTCTTGAGATTTACCGGGAATGGCCAGATCGCACTACAATTTTATGCGGGCATGTATATTACCGAAAAGAAAACAGACACATCATTACATGTACAGTATATTCTCTTATGGTGTTATGTGAATGTCCCACATGAGCACCGTATTGATAAGAGAATGCACCTGCTTACATGTACAAGGTCGAGCTAATTATTGTTAAATACAACCTGTAGGCCAATGTGTTCCCTTCAGAATACATGTGAGGGTTTTCGCAAATTTTCAGGAAGCTCCAGTCATGAAAGGGTTAACCAGTGATGGTGTGAGATTGAATTTGGGGATATATGCATACCAGCCTTATTGTTAGCTCAACTTTACTTGTAAAGTTTGAGCTATTGCCATGACTTTGTATATGTTGTCCGTGTGATGTGTGCGTGCGTGTGATGCATCAACAATACAGGCTACAGGTCGTACCTTCGGTTGTATCATTATGAAATTTGTCATAGCTGTTGGCATCAACTTTTAGACCGGAATGATTCATCTTGGGATCATTCGGCCAAAAAAATATGCCCACCAGCGGCAATTTTGTATTTTACTCTTTGTACATGACAAAATCCTTTTGTCTGATCATCATGAATTTTTTGTTGGATGTAAACAATGACATGTAGATGGTAAACAAGTCAATTCGGGGTCATTCAGCCAAAAAACATGGCCGCCAGCCGCCATCTTGGATTTTAATCTTTGCATGAGTAAATCGTTAGGCACGGTCTTCAGGTCGCACCTTTGGTCAGATCATTATGAAATTTGTCACGGCTGTTGACACTGACAAGCAGACATGTACATGTAGATGGGAACGAGTCTTTTGTGGTCATTCGGCCCCAAAACATGGCAGCCGGTAACCATCTTGGATTTTACTCTTTGTATGACTACCGATAAATCCTTTGACAAGACTAAAGGTCGTATCTTTTGTCGGTTCATCATGAAATTTGTTGTGGATGCTCATTCGGCCATAAAACATGGCCGCCAGCAGCCATCTTGGATTTTACTCTTTGCATGACTAAATCCTTTGGCACGGCTTCAGGCCGTACCTTTGGTCAGATCATTATGAAATTTGTCATGGCTGTTGACACTGACATGTAGATGGGAATGAGTCATTTTGTGGTCATTCGACTACAAAACATGGTCGTTGTTAGGCATCTTGGATTTTACTCTTTGTATGACTAAATCCTTTGACAGGCTACAGGTCGTATCTTTTGTCGGATCATCATGGAATTTGTTATGGGTGTTAATATTGACATGTAGATGGGAACGAGTCATTTTGGGGTAATTCAGCAGAAAATAAACATTGCTGCCAGTGGTCATCTTGGATTTTACTCTTTGCATAACTACGTTTAGGCCTTCAACTTTCCACATTCCTAATGACTCAATTGACTGTAACACATGAAATTATTCCCTTTCCAAGTTGAGCTATGGACACTTTCATTGAATTTACATACACACACATATATATACCGGTATATATATAGTGTAATTGGACATATTAATTATACATGTAAATATCAGTCAGCATGGGGGTACCTAGTTGGAATAGTGCCCACTATACAGGTACATGTACATGCTCTCATTCAAGCCAATGCCTGGTAACAATAAGTTGGTGGTGGAACCATCCTTGCTATCTTCACCCAAGACCAATATATCATTCATCACATGGCGTTCCTCCCTAATAATATGCCCATAATTCGTTTTTGCGCCCCTCCCATCCCCTCCTCTTTAAAAAAACAATCGCGTACTACCGGTTTATAAATTAGAGGTACCGGTATACAACCGTCCCAGATGGTTTCCAGATAATAACTTTAATTTTAGTTATCTGATTGTTTTGGTCATTGTCGACTTAACCATTTGATAATCTGGGCCCCAATTCAAATCTTGGCTAAATGTATACGTCTTAATAATTTTGCGTGATGACTTAAAATAATATGATATGATGAATTTTGAGTATACATGTATCTTTGAATGTATGTATGATTCAGAAATAGTAAGTAAAGTTTGATCCAATGGTTATTACACAGAATATTTTTTTCTGGTCACTGGTCAAATAAAGCCACCTTATTATGGAGACACACACATGTGTCTCATGGGTTCAATACAGTCCGTATATATATATATATATATATATATATATATATATATATATATATATATATGTGTGTGTGTCTTTACAGCCAGCCCCAAATAAAAGTGAGCAAAAAGACATTCTATGAAAACACTTCGGAGTCAACATGCACATGTACATGTTACATGTGTACTGCGAGAAATTCCAGCAGGCTAGGCGCTACTTGTACTTGTATTTCAAATTTGATTTATAATGACACAAATCGAACTTTCATTTCTGAAATATTCAAAACCACTACCAGTATATCTTGAGTTCAAAAAGTTGTGAATTCACTTAATTTTATGAACAGAGCCTGGTGAAATGTTACTGTGTGGCGAGTCATACTCGTCTTCGAGCTATATGTATGCATGGTTTTATTAACAGTTTGTATTTTGAAGAGGTGAAATTGCCCGAAACCTCCACTGTTCCATTTTGTATCAGGTTCTATTCATAAATAATTTTCAATTGTAATTTGTTTTACTGTACATGTATAATGTTTGGGTTAAGTCTTCGTTATCAAATGGATTAATGGTCATATATTGGTCGTTAGGAGTATGGGGGAGTATGAGAGTGCCACTTGAATTTTCAAAATGTTAGCCCATGTAGCTCAAGCCCCACCCCCGTGCACCCACCATGCCCAATGCTAAGTATGGTGGTATACCGCAAACCACACAAACCTTTTAATGTATAATATCGGTAGCTTTGCGCAAGTCGGCAACACCATACGATCGAGTAGGCCAAGTTTATGCTGCCAACTCAAAGAGTTTTCATGTTAAATATACAGCTCTACTGAAAGTAATGTGGTGTCACTGGGGTATTATAGTTTATACAGCAGTAACCTGCAACTCCGTGGTAAGGTGACCGCTCAACACTGCGTATACTGTGGTTGCACCATGATTCATCATTCATGCAGTCCCAGTTCGCATGTATGAAAATAAAATTGAGTGATCTTCATTATCATGATAGGAATGCATTATTATCTGCAAAACACACTTTGCATGAGCTGTTTGTTTACATGCAGCACATAAATAGTGAGCAATACGCAAAACACTTTGGATTTTACTTTGCATGAATTAATCTTTTGGCATGGGCTACAAATCGTAACTTTGGTTGGATCATTATGAAATTTGTCATGGTTATTGACATATAGATGGGAACGATTCATTGTGAATATTACCATCCATGACAAATTTAATGATGATAAGACACTCCGGCCGGTAGCCTGTGCTAATGGATTGAATTCTGAAATCCATGATGGCCGCTGGTGGTCATGATTTTTGCCGAATGACCCCAAAATGATTTGTTAACATAAACAGACATAAAAGTACATTTGAGGGCTCGCAAATTACGTTTACGTATAGTCATATTATTCATATTATTGACATTTAGATGGGAACGAATAATTTTGGGGTCATTCGGCCAAAACACATGGCCACCAGCAGCCATCTTGGATTTTACTCTTCGTATGACTAAATCCTTTAGCATGGGATACAGGTTGTACCTTTAGTCTGATCATCATAAAATTTGTCATGAATGTTAATAATGACATGTAGATGGGAACGAGTCACCTTGGGCTCATTCGGCCAAAAAACATGGCCGCCAGCAGCCATCTTTGATTTTACTCATAGTATGACTAAATCCTTTAGCACGGGCTACAGGTCGTACATTTAGTCTGATCATCATAACATTTGTCATGGCTGTTGAAATTGGAATGTAGATGGGAACGAGTCATTTTGGGGTCATATGGACAAAAAACATGGTCACCAGCGGCCATCTTGAATTTCAAAATTTAATCCATTAGCACGGGCCACAGGTCGTAATGTTAGTCTGATCATCATGAAATTTGTCAAGGATGTTAATATTGACATGTAGATGGGAACGAGTAATTTTGGGGTCATTTGGCCAAAACACATGGCCGCCAGCAGCCATCTTGTATTTTACTCTTTGTATGACTAAATTCTTTAGCATGGGCTACAGGTCGTACCTTTTGACTGATCGTCATAAAATTTGTTATGGTTGTTAACGATGTCATGTAGATGGGAACGACTTATTTTGGGGTCATTCGGCGGAAAACATGGCCGCCAGCAGCCATCTTGGATTTTACTCTTTGTATTAATAAATTCTTTAGCACAGGCTACATGTCGTACCTTTAGTCTGATCATCATGAAATTTGTCCTGAATGTTAATAATGACATGTAGATAGGAACAAGTAATTTTGGGGTCATTCAGCCTAAAAACATGGCCGCCAGCAGCCATCTCGGATTTTACTCTTTGAATGACTAAATTATTTAGCACGGGCTACAGATCGTACTTTTAGCCTGATCATCATAAAATTAGTCAAGAATGTTAATAATGACATGTAGATGGGAACGAGTCATTTTGGGGTATTTCGGCCAAAAAACATGGCCGCCAGCAGCCATCTTGGATTTTACTCTTTGAATGACTAAATCCTTTAGCACGGGCTACAGGTCGTACCTTTTGTATCATCATCATGGAATTTTTCCTGAATGTTAATAATGGCATGAAAATAGGAACAAGAAATTTTGGGGTCATTCAGCCTAAAAACATGGCCGCCAGCAGCCATCTCGGATTTTACTCTTTGAATTACTAAATTATTTAGCACGGGCTACAGGTCGTACTTTTAGCCTGATCATCATAAAATTTGTTAGGAATGTTAATAATGACATGTAGATGGGAACGAGTCATTTTGGGGTCATTCGGTCAAAAGACATGGCCGCCAGCAGCCATCTTGGATTTTACTCTTTGTATGACTTTGTATGATCATCATAAAATTTGTCATGGCTGTTGAAATTGGAATGTAGATGGGAACGAGTCATTTTGAGGTCATTCGGACAAAAAACATGGCCGCCAGCCACCATCTTGAATTTCAAAATTTAATCCATTAGCACGGGCCAAAGGTCGTACTGTTAGTCTGATCATCATGAAATTTGTCAAAGATGTTAATATTGACATGTAGATGGGAACGAGTAATTTTGGGGTCATTTGGCCAAAAAACATGGCCGCCAGCAGCCATCTTGTATTTTACTCTTTGTATGACTAAATTCTTTAGCATGGGCTACAGGTCGTACCTTTTGACTGATCGTCATAAAATTTGTTATGGTTGTTAACGATATCATGTAGATGGGAACGACTCATTTTGGGGTCATTCGGCGGAAAACATGGCCGCCAGCAGCCATCTTGGATTTTACTCTTTGTATTAATAAATTCTTTAGCAAGGGCTACATGTCGTACCTTTAGTCTGATCATCATGAAATTTGTCCTGAATGTTAATAATGACATGTAGATAGGAACAAGTAATTTTGGGGTCATTCAGCCTAAAAACATGGCCGCCAGCAGCCATCTCGGATTTTACTCTTTGAATGACTAAATTATTTAGCACGGGCTACATATCGTACTTTTAGCCTGATCATCATAAAATTAGTCAAGAATGTTAACAATGACATGTAGATGGGAACGAGTCATTTTGGGGTATTTCGGCCAAAAAACATGGCCGCCAGCAGCCATCTTGGATTTTACTCTTTGAATGACTAAATCCTTTAGCACGGGCTACAGGTCGTACCTTTAGTATCATCATCATGGAATTTTTCCTGAATGTTAATAATGACATGTAAATAGGAACGAGAAATTTTGGGGTCATTCAGCCTAAAAACATGGCCGCCAGCAGCCATCTCGGATTTTACTCTTTGAATTACTAAATTATTTAGCACGGGCTACAGGTCGTACTTTTAGCCTGATCATCATAAAATTTGTCAGGGATGTTAATAATGACATGTAGATGGGAACGAGTCATTTTGGGGTCATTCGGCCAAAAAACATGGCCGCCAGCAGCCATCTTGGATTTTACTCTTTGTATGACTTTGTATGATCGTCATAAAATTTGTCATGGCTGTTGAAATTGGAATGTAGATGGGAACGAGTCATTTTGAGGTCATTCGGACAAAAAACATGGCCGCCAGCCACCATCTTGAATTTCAAAATTTAATCCATTAGCACGGGCCACAGGTCGTACTGTTAGTCTGATCATCATGAAATTTGTCAAGGATGTTAATATTGACATGTAGATGGGAACGAGTAATTTTGGGGTTATTTGGCCAAAAAACATGGCCGCCAGCAGCCATCTTGTATTTTACTCTTTGTATGACAAAATTCTTTAGCATGGGCTACAGGTCGTACCTTTTGACTGATCGTCATAAAATTTGTTATGGTTGTTAACGATGTCATGTAGATGGGAACGACTCATTTTGGGGTCATTCGGCGGAAATCATGGCCGCCAGCAGCCATCTTGGATTTTACTCTTTGTATTAATAAATTCTTTAGCACAGGCTACATGTCGTACCTTTAGTCTGATCATCATGAAATTTGTCCTGAATGTTAATAATGACATGTAGATAGGAACGAGTAATTTTGGGGTCATTCAGCCTAAAAACATGGCCGCCAGCAGCCATCTCGGATTTTACTCTTTGAATGACTAAATTATTTAGCATGGGCTACAGGTCGTACCTTTTGACTGATCGTCATAAAATTTGTTATGGATGTTAACGATGTCATGTAGATGGGAACGACTCATTTTGGGGTCATTCGGCGGAAAACATGGCCGCCAGCAGCCATCTTGGATTTTACTCTTTGTATTAATAAATTCTTTAGCACAGGCTACATGTCGTACCTTTAGTCTGATTATCATAAAATTTGTCAGGAATGTTAATAATGACATGTAGATGGGAACGAGTCATGTTGGGGTCATTCGGCCAAAAAACATGGCCGCCAGCAGCCATCTTGGATTTTACTCTTTGTATGACTTTGTATGATCATCATAAAATTTGTCATGGCTGTTGAAATCGGAATGTAGATGGAAACGAGTCATTTTGAGGTCAGTCGGACAAAAAACATGGCCGCCAGCCACCATCTTGAATTTCAAAATTTAATCCATTAGCACGGGCCACAGGTCGTACTGTTCGTCTGATCATCATGAGATTTGTCATGGATGATAATATTGACATGTAGATGGGAAAGAATAATTTTGGGGTCATTCGGCGGAAATCATGGCCGCCAGCAGCCATCTTGGATTTTACTCTTTGTATTAATAAATTCTTTAGCACAGGCTACATGTCGTACCTTTAGTCTGATCATCATGAAATTTGTCCTGAATGTTAATAATGACATGTAGATAGGAACGAGTAATTTTGGGGTCATTCAGCCTAAAAACATGGCCGCCAGCAGCCATCTCGGATTTTACTCTTTGAATGACTAAATTATTTAGCACGGGCTACAGATCGTACTTTTAGCCTGATCGTCATAAAATTAGTCAAGAATGTTAATAATGACATGTAGATGGGAACGAGTCATTTTGGGGTATTTCGGCCAAAAAACATGGCCGCCAGCAGCCATCTTTGATTTTACTCTTTGAATGACTAAATCCTTTAGCACGGGCTACAGGTCGTACCTTTAGTATCATCATCATGGAATTTTTCCTGAACGTTAATAATGACATGTAAATAAGAACGAGTAATTGTGGGGTCATTCAGCCTAAAAACATGGCCGCCAGCAGCCATCTCGGATTTTACTCTTTGAATTACTAAATTATTTAGCACGGGCTATATTCGTACTTTTAGCCTGATCATCATAAAATTTGTCAGGAATGTTAATAATGACATGTAAATGGGAACGAGTCATTTTGGGGTCATTCGGCCAAAAAACATGGCCGCCAGCAGCCATCTTGGATTTTACTCTTTGTATGACTTTGTATGATCATCATAAAATTTGTCATGGCTGTTGAAATTGGAATGTAGATGGGAACGAGTCATTTTGAGGTCAGTCGGACAAAAAACATGGCCGCCAGCCACCATCTTGAATTTCAAAATTTAATCCATTAGCACGGGCCACAGGTCGTACTGTTCGTCTGATCATCATGATATTTGTCATGGATGATAATATTGACATGTAGATGGGAAAGAATAATTTTGGGGTCATTCGGCCTAAAAACATGGCCGCCAGCAGCCAGCTTGGATTTTACTCTTTGTATGACAAAATCCTTTAGCACGGGCTACAGGTCGTACATTTAGTCTGATCATCATAAAATTTGTCATGGCTGTTGAAATTGGAATGTAGATGGGAACGAGTCGTTTTGGGGTCATTCGGACAAAAAACAACGTGACCAACGGCCATCTTGGATTTCAAAATTTAATCAATTTGCACGGGCCACATGTCGTACTGTTCTTCTGATCATCATGAAATTTGTCATGGATGTTAATATTGAAATGTAGATGGGAACGATTAATTTGGGGTTATTTGGCCAAAAAACATGGCCGCCAGCAGCCATCTTGGATTTTACTCTTTGTATGACTAAATCCTTTAGAAAGGGGATACAGGTTGTACCTTTAGTCTGATCATCATAAAATTTGTCATGAATGTTAATAATGACATGTAGATGGGAACTAGTCACCTTGGGCTCATTCGGCCAAAAAACATGGCCGCCAGCAGCCATCTTTGATTTTACTCATTGTATTACTAAATCCTTTAGCACGGGCTACAGGTCGTACATTTAGTCTGATCATCATAAAATTTGTCATCGCTGTTGAAATTGGAATGTAGATGGGAACGAGTCATTTTGGGGTCATATGGACAAAAAACATGGTCACCAGCGGCCATCTTGAATTTCAAAATTTAATCCATTAGCACGGGCCAAAGGTCGTACTGTTAGTCTGATCATCATGAAATTTGTCAAAGATGTTAATATTGACATGTAGATGGGAACGAGTAATTTTGGGGTCATTTGGCCAAAACATGGCCACCAGCAGCCATCTTGTATTTTACTCTTTGTATGACTAAATTCTTTAGCATGGGCTACAGGTCGTATCTTTTGACTGATCGTCATAAAATTTGTTATGGTTGTTAACGATGTCATGTAGATGGGAACGACTCATTTTGGGGTCATTCGGCGGAAAACATGGCCGCCAGCAGCCATCTTGGATTTTACTCTTTGTATTAATAAATTCTTTAGCACAGGCTACATGTCGTACCTTTAGTCTGATTATCATAAAATTTGTCAGGAATGTTAATAATGACATGTAGATGGGAACGAGTCATGTTGGGGTCATTCGGCCAAAAAACATGGCCGCCAGCAGCCATCTTGGATTTTACTCTTTGTATGACTTTGTATGATCATCATACAATTTGTCATGGCTGTTGAAATTGGAATGTAGATGGGAACGAGTCATTTTGAGGTCAGTCGGACAAAAAACATGGCCGCCAGCCACCATCTTGAATTTCAAAATTTAATCCATTAGCACGGGCCACAGGTCGTACTGTTCGTCTGATCATCATGAGATTTGTCATGGATGATAATATTGACATGTAGATGGGAAAGAATAATTTTGGGGTCATTCGGCGGAAATCATGGCCGCCAGCAGCCATCTTGGATTTTACTCTTTGTATTAATAAATTCTTTAGCACAGGCTACATGTCGTACCTTTAGTCTGATCATCATGAAATTTGTCCTGAATGTTAATAATGACATGTAGATAGGAACGAGTAATTTTGGGGTCATTCAGCCTAAAAACATGGCCGCCAGCAGCCATCTCGGATTTTACTCTTTGAATGACTAAATTATTTAGCACGGGCTACAGATCGTACTTTTAGCCTGATCGTCATAAAATTAGTCAAGAATGTTAATAATGACATGTAGATGGGAACGAGTCATTTTGGGGTATTTCGGCCAAAAAACATGGCCGCCAGCAGCCATCTTGGATTTTACTCTTTGAATGACTAAATCCTTTAGCACGGGCTACAGGTCGTACCTTTGGTATCATCATCATGGAATTTTTCCTGAATGTTAATGACATGTAAATAGGAACGAGTAATTGTGGGGTCATTCAGCCTAAAAACATGGCCGCCAGCAGCCATCTCGGATTTTACTCTTTGAATTACTAAATTATTTAGCACGGGCTATATTCGTACTTTTAGCCTGATCATCATAAAATTTGTCAGGAATGTTAATAATGACATGTAAATGGGAACGAGTCATTTTGGGGTCATTCGGCCAAAAAACATGGCCGCCAGCAGCCATCTTGGATTTTACTCTTTGTATGACTTTGTATGATCATCATAAAATTTGTCATGGCTGTTGAAATTGGAATGTAGATGGGAACGAGTCATTTTGAGGTCAGTCGGACAAAAAACATGGCCGCCAGCCACCATCTTGAATTTCAAAATTTAATCCATTAGCACGGGCCACAGGTCGTACTGTTCGTCTGATCATCATGATATTTGTCATGGATGATAATATTGACATGTAGATGGGAAAGAATAATTTTGGGGTCATTCGCCCTAAAAACATGGCCGCCAGCAGCCAGCTTGGATTTTACTCTTTGTATGACAAAATCCTTTAGCACGGGCTACAGGTCGTACATTTAGTCTGATCATCATAAAATTTGTCATGGCTTATGAAATTGGAATGTAGATGGGAACGAGTCGTTTTGGGGTCATTCGGACAAAAAACAACGTGACCAACGGCCATCTTGGATTTCAAAATTTAATCAATTTGCACGGGCCACATGTCGTACTGTTCTTCTGATCATCATGAAATTTGTCATGGATGTTAATATTGAAATGTAGATGGGAACGATTAATTTGGGGTTATTTGGCCTAAAAACATGGCCGCCAGCAGCCATCTTGGATTTTACTCTTTGTATGACAAAATCCTTTAGCACGGGCTACAGGTCGTACATTTAGTCTGATCATCATAAAATTTGTCATGGCTGTTTAAATTGGAATTTAGATGGGAACGAGTCGTTTTGGGGTCATTCGGACAAAAAACAACGTGACCAACGGCCATCTTGGATTTCAAAATTTAATCAATTTGCACGGGCCACATGTCGTACTGTTCTTCTGATCATCATGAAATTTGTCATGGATGTTAATATTGAAATGTAGATGGGAACGATTAATTTGGGGTTATTAGGCCAAAAAACATGGCCGCCAGCAGCCATCTTGGATTGTACTCTTTGTATGACTAAATCCTTTAGCATGGGATACAGGTTGTACCTTTAGTCTGATCATCATAAAATTTGTCATGAATGTTAATAATGAAATGTAGATGGGAACGAGTCACCTTGGGCTCATTCGGCCAAAAAACATGGCCGCCAGCAGCCATCTTTGATTTTACTCATTGTATGACTAAATCCTTTAGCACGGGCTACAGGTCGTACATTTAGTCTGATCATCATAAAATTTGTCATGGTTGTTGAAATTGGAATGTAGATGGGAACGAGTCATTTTGGAGTCATATGGACAAAAAACATGGTCACCAGCGGCCATCTTGAATTTCAAAAATGTAATCCATTAGCACGGGCCACAGGTCGTAATGTTAGTCTGATCATCATGAAATTTGTCAAAGATGTTAATATTGACATGTAGATGGGAACGAGTAATTTTGGGGTCATTTGGCCAAAAAACATGGCCGCCAGCAGCCATCTTGTATTTTACTCTTTGTATGACTAAATTCTTTAGCATGGGCTACAGGTCGTACCTTTAGACTGATCGTCATAAAATTTGTTATGGTTGTTAACGATGTCATGTAGATGGGAACGACTCATTTTGGGGTCATTCGGCGGTAAACATGGCCGCCAGCAGCCATCTTGGATTTTACTCTTTGTATTAATAAATTCTTTAGCACAGGCTACATGTCGTACCTTTAGTCTGATCATCATGAAAATTGTTCTGAATGTTAATAATGACATGTAGATAGGAACGAGTAATTTTGGGGTCATTCAGCCTAAACACATGGCCGCCAGCAGCCATCTCGGATTTTACTCTTTGAATGACTAAATTATTTAGCACGGGCTACAGATCGTACTTTTAGCCTGATCATCATAAATTTAGTCAAGAATGTTAATAATGACATGTAGATGGGAACGAGTCATTTTGGGGTATTTCGGCCAAAAAACATGGCCGCCAGCAGCCATCTTGGATTTTACTCTTTGAATGACTAAATCCTTTAGCACGGGCTACAGGTCGTACCTTTAGTATCATCATCATGAAATTTTTCCTGAATGTTAATAATGACATGTAAATAGGAACGAGTAATTTTGGGGTCATTCAGCCTAAAAACATGGCCGCCAGCAGCCATCTCGGGTTTTACTCTTTGAATTACTAAATTATTTAGCACGGGCTACAGGTCGTACTTTTAGCCTGATCATCATAAAATTTGTCAGGAATGTTAATAATGACATGTAGATGGGAACGAGTCATTTTGGGGTCATTCGGCCAAAAAACATGGCCGCCAGCAGCCATCTTGGATTTTACTCTTTGTATGACTTTGTATGATCATCATAAAATTTGTCATGGCTGTTGAAATTGGAATGTAGATGGGAACGAGTCATTTTGAGGTCATTCGGACAAAAAACATGGCCGCCAGCCACCATCTTGAATTTCAAAATTTAATCCATTAGCACGGGCCAAAGGTCGTACTGTTAGTCTGATCATCATGAAATTTGTCAAGAATGTTAATATTGACATGTAGATGGGAACGAGTAATTTTGGGGTCATTTGGCCAAAAAAACATGGCCGCCAGCAGCCATCTTGTATTTTACTCTTTGTATGACTATATTCTTTAGCATGGGCTACAGGTCGTACCTTTTGACTGATCGTCATAAAATTTGTTATGGTTGGTAACGATGTCATGTAGATGGGAACGACTCATTTTGGGGTAATTCGGCAGAAAACATGGCCGCCAGCAGCCATCTTGGATGTTACTCTTTGTATTAATAAATTCTTTAGCACAGGCTACATGTCGTACCTTTAGTCTGATCATCATGAAATTTGTCCTGAATGTTAATAATGACATGTAGATAGGAACGAGTAATTTTGGGGTCATTCAGCCTAAAAACATGGCCGCCAGCAGCCATCTCGGATTTTACTCTTTGAATGACTAAATTATTTAGCACGGGCTACAGATCGTACTTTTAGCCTGATCATCATAAAATTAGTCAAGAATGTTAATAATGACATGTAGATGCGAACGAGTCATTTTGGGGTATTTCGGCCAAAAAACATGGCCGCCAGCAGCCATCTTGTATTTTACTCTTTGAATGACTAAATCCTTTAGCACGGGCTACAGGTCGTACCTTTAGAATCATCATCATGGAATTTTTCCTGAATGTTAATAATGACATGTAAATAGGAACGAGTAATTTTGGGGTCATTCAGCCTAAACACATGGCCGCCAGCAGCCATCTCGGATTTTACTCTTTGAATTACTAAATTATTTAGCACGGGCTACAGGTCGTACTTTTAGCCTGATCATCATAAAATATGTCAGGAATGTTAATAATGACATGTAGATGGGAATGAGTCATTTTGGGGTCATTCGGCCAAAAAACATGGCCGCCATCAGCCATCTTGGATTTTACTCTTTGTATGACTTTGTATGATCATCATAAAATTTGTCATGGCTGTTGAAATTGGAATGTAGATGGGAACGAGACATTTTGAGGTCATTCGCCGCCAGCAGCCATCTTGGATTTTACTCTTTGTATTAATAAATTCTTTAGCACGGGCTACATGTCGTACCTTTAGTCTGATCATCATAACATCTGTCAAGAATGTTAATAATGATATGTAGATAGGAACGAGTCATTTTGGGGTCATTCGGCCAAAAGACATGGCTGCCAGCAGCCATCTTGGATTTTACTCTTTGTATGACTAAATTCTTTAGCATGGGCATCGTACCTTTAGTCTGATCGTCATAAAATTTGTCATGGATGTTAACGATGACATGTAGATGGGAAAGACTCATTTTGGGGTAATTCGGCCGAAAACATGGCCACCAGCAGCCATCTTGGATTTTACTTTTCTCTTCATGTCTATAAACTAGTATTAGACATTCAACTTTCCACATTCCTAATCGCCCTATTGACTGTACTAAATTAAATTATTCCCTTTCCAAGTTGAGCTACAGTGTCATTGACACTTTCATTTGTAATGTCCATGTATTGTGCACCGTATATTCAATAATAATAATGGGCCCAATTTCTCAGGTTACCTAATTTATTTGTTACAGAGTGGCTATTTTATCTCAGGCATGGAATGGCTTGCTATTATATTATCTTATACCAGGCCACCATTCATCAATTTTTCAAAGTCTAAATTAAATCATGATATGTATATTAGATCCTATCTTCAGCTAAATACATGTAACGTTACCTTTCATATCGTAGCCGAAGTGTGCATTTTATAATCAGTTCATGCAATGAATCATGAGTAGAACCTGGTTGAAATACTACTGTGTGGCGAGTCACACTCGTCTTCGAGCTATTGAGGCCATGTATGCATGGTGCTATGAACGGTTTGTATTGTGAATGGTTAAAATTATCTGCTCGTAAACCCTCATAGTAGACAATTTTATACCAGGTTCTATTCAGTTTTCAGAAATAGCTCGCAATGTACATATTTGGCTAAGATTTTTTGGTCAAAGGTGGTAGCGGAAATTTCAGTGGCAGTGCTCTTGTTTTGTCCATCAGTCTCTCTGGATCACTTTATGTTTTACTTTTACAAACATTTCAGAGTTAAAAGGGTACTGTACACAGAGATAGGCATTTTTTTTATTTACTCCCATTGACATAACTTTAAAGTTAGATTGTGTCCGTGTTATATGAGTTTCGTATAAACCTAATTTAGAGACGAAAATATTGATCTTGGAATTATAAATATTACGATTTCAAACTACGCACCATGTTTTTGACCTTCACCGGAGAAGACGTGTGTTGCAGGATGAACCGAAAGTTCAAGTGATGCCTGCAATCTCTTCCATCGAACAATCTCACCCCCTATAAAAATACTTGACGTTTTATGAATCTTGTTTCGTCTCTTCTTTTCCAAATTGGTATAGCGGGACTTCCTTTTGCATGTAACATGTTTTGTTCGCAACTCAATAATGTTCGTCGTAAACGGTCGTCGATAAAAGACACACAACATGTGAGATTTCAAGAACGGTAACTCGTAATGGCACAATTCGCCATTTTATGACTCCAGCCATAAATTCATTTATATTAAATAATTCAATTTGACTTTTATGATAGCCTGTTAACCGGAACGTTTTTAGTAGACTTCGTCGACTCAAATACGTTATTTTAAAATATAATATTGATATTAGATCGCAATTGTTACCGGGAATTATAGAAATTGGCGTACAGTACCCCTTTAATAAATGGCTGATATATAGGGTCCTGATTCATATTGTTATTCTGATGAATCTTCCAATATGAGGACTTAGTCCACACTGGACTTAAATAACTAGTAGTTGTATTAAATGATATTTCTAAGTCATGTGAATAAACCCCATGTTATGTTGACAAAAAGTTTGTGAAGAGTATGTGGTAAGCAATACACTCATCGCCGCGGATACCCTATGCATTAAGTGAACTTTGGTTAGAAAGTCCACCAAATTGTTTATAACATAATAGTATAGCGCTAACTACATGTACATGTAAATTTAACCCCCAACTTTCAAGATGTCGGTGTTAAATGGGTCACTGTGAATCACTCTCCTGAAACATTTCAACGGTGTTGAGTGTTGTGCTTATCGCTCACTCTGTACATGCTGTATAATGTATATAATCAAACATTCGACTGACACAATGTGTGTTTCGAGGATATGCATTCATACAATCATAGTATACCATTACTATATTATTTACAACATGTTATAATTTCTTCACTTTTATTTCTAAATTATAACCTATAATGAAGGCCAACCATGCATTTAACCAGCAAGGTCTAAATGACATGGTTTCAGTAACAGGGGACGGCAGACTTTTAATTTTTATATACCGGTATACATGTATGTCCATGAACTACATGTATAAACATATACATGTATACATTACCATTGATACCAGATTTAAACCTGCACATTAATTAAATCGACTTGAGAATATATATACATGTACATGTATGTGGGGCACACTAATTATTCACCTACCAATAGGCCTATAATCCAATTGCATGTCTACATGTACATACATGTATCATGGACTTGGAAGGAGTAAGTTTTCGAATAACGTAGTACATTATTATCATATTAGGTGTTGTGAGAGATCATGAGTTGATAGAATGCAAATATTTCACTGATTGGCATGATGCATTGATGAACAGTGTGATGACATATATTTTCTACCCATTGATAGTCACATTAATGTTTTAGACAGTTGCTTGCTCTTTTTCCATGCACACAATGATCTTCACTTTTGTCACATCAAGACATCATTATTTCAGTTATACATTTCTTGAGGCTTCTTTCTGAAGGGGTTCGTGGAGGATTTTTTTTCACCCCACCACCCAAATTCAACGTGCCATCGCTTAATGTCATCTCTACTAAGGCCCATGTGAGGTCCCAGTAACATAAAATATAGTGTTCTTGCAGTTATAAATTCTTATAATATTTTAAACTGTTACAAATGTCATACATGTGTATAAGGGCACACAAGGTCTTTAGTTAAAACTAACAATATTAACATCTGCAGAGTTCTGAAACTGTAATATTTAATGAATTTACAGAAATATTACATTACCAACCCCACACCCACATGAACCAACCCCCACCCTGCACCCAACCAACACCCCTTCCAACCATTATCATCTCCAACTTCCAACTTTTAATACCTGTTCTATCCACAAGCAGATATATCTATGCAAATAGAGAGAGACACACACATGTCATTAATCTAGATGAGAATAATATATGTCATCTGGCAGCCTTGTGTAAACAACACTGCTAGAAATTGAAACAAACTGCCTGAATTTAGTGTGTCTGACATTTGCAGAATTAGGTCCACAGATAATTTAGTGTTGCTACCCTGTACAGCAGGCTAGCATCACCAAATACACCCACCAGAGACCTAATTCTGCTTAGGCATCATCTTCTGGGAAGTATCATAAGTATCAAATTGAAATTTTGGTTTAGTTACTTTTTGACTTGCCCTTCTGTTCAGTGTCTATGTCCCCCTAATTTGCAGAAGATAAAATACATAATTGAGGTACTCAATGGGTGTGCATTACAAACTTCAACTGTAGAACTTCAATCTGAATAATGTGGCATCTCCTGCACAGACGCATATAATATCCATGGTGATAAAAAAGGATTTAGTGCATTTTTTAGTAGTTAGTTTAGTTACAGGGGCCTGCTTCCCTCATGTGGTGGGCCTACATGTATATAGACTCGAAAATTGAAGAAAAAACATATTTCCTAATGCATATCAGCAATTCAGCATACATACCCCATGATTGTGTCTCAATCAAGAACTATAGTGTATTTGATAAAGGGACATCTCCTGCACAGAAACATACAAGTTCCATGGTCATACAAGGGAAATGAGGGGTCCATGGGGGCTTGCTTCCCTCATGCATGTATGGTGTACTTATTGACTTAAAATTGGTAAAAAACCCCTATGTTCATGTCATCAGCGTCCCTGCCCCATGCAAGTATGTCACCATCCTGGAACTCTAGTGTATCTGAATAATGGGGCATCTCCTGCACAGATACATACACTATCCATGGTCATAAAAGGGGAATTATGGTTACAGGGGCCTGCTTCCCTGATGTGGTGGGCCTACATGTATATAGACTTGAACATTGAAGAAAAACATATTTCCTAATGCATATCAGCATACTTTCCCCATGAATGTGCGTCTCCACAGGAGCTCTAGACTAGAGTATTTGATAAAAGAAACATCTCCTGTGCAGATATATACAAGTTCCATGGTCATAAATAGGGAATTAGGAGTCACGTGGGGGCTTGCTTCCCTCGTGGTGTACTTATTGACTTAAATTGGGTAAAAACCCCTATTGTCATATCGCCATTTCTGCCCCATGCAAGTATGTCTCCATCCTGGATATCAAGTGTATTTTAATAAAGGGCATCTCCTGTTATGAAATGACGGGGCTATGGGGAGTTAACACTTTTGTGTTTAAAAAATCAATGAAATACCAAATTCATTAAAACATCTGCCTTGGAACTACCTAACTGATTAATCTGACATACATGTATGGTATTTGGGTCCATGGATAAATGGGCTTCAAACATTTATAAATGGTTTTATAAAAAGGTGCTTGTGAGATTGGAAATTTCCAAAAATTGAGAAAGTTTGAGATGTCGGTTGTGAAATTCCAACCCAAGACTTGTGAGTCTGGAGCCCGGTCGGGAGGGGACTTGTTCAGCTGGAGGAGGGGGTGATCAGTAGTGAACAGTGGGTAATTTCAAGGTGGATATTCACCATGAAATTACCCACTGTACACTACTGAAGCCTCTCTAGCCACATATCGTGTTTAGATATACTTCTTTCAAAGTGATTATGAAAAGTTCTGACTATGGTGGTCTCCAGAGTCCCAGTCTCATCAGTCTTTGCAGTCTGGTGATCGACCCCACAGTCTTTGACTGTCTTGTTGGTAAAAGGGACATCTCCTGCATATGTATATACAAGTTTCATGGTCATAAATAGGGAATAATTATGGGACCCTGGAGGCTTGCTTCCCTCATGGTGTACTTATTGACTTAAAATTGGGTAAAAACCCCTATTTTCATATCATCACCATTTCTGCCCCATGCAAGTATGTCTCCATCCTGAAGCTCAAGTGTATTTTAATAAAGGGCATCTCCTGCAGATATTTACAATATCAATGGGCATAAAAAGGGAACAAGGGGCTACATGGTGCCTGCTTCCCTCGTGTGGTGGTCCTATATAGACCCGAAAATTGAAGAAAAAACATATTTCCTAATGCATATCAGCATCATTGCCCATGATTGTTTATCTCCACCGGAGCTCTAGTGTTTTTGGTAAAAGGGACATCTCCTGCATATATATACAATTATATTCCAGTTCCATGGTCATAAACAGGGAATTAGGGGTCAATGGGGGGCTTTCTTCCCTCTTATGGTGTACATCTTTCCGATGAATGGCAACAAGCCATATTTCCGACTAAATCCTGAAAAGTTACTCTTAATTTTGCTGTGCTTTAGGAGTCGATTACTTATGTGATTACTGTACTTATTGACTTAAAATTGGGTAAAACACCCTATTTTGATGTCATCGGCATCCTTGCCCCTTGCAAGTATGTCTCCATTCTGGAACTCTAGTATAATTGAATAAAGGGGCATCTCATGCACAGATACATAAAATATCCATGGTCATAAAATGGAATTAGGGGTTACAGGGCCTGCTTCCCTCATGTGGTGGGCCTACATGTACATAGATTCGAACATGGAAGATAAACATATGTCCTAATGTATATCAGCATCCCTGCCCCATGAATGTTTATCTCCACCCAGAGCTCTAGTGTATTTGATAAAAGGGACATCTCCTGCACCGACATAAACAAGTTCCATATATATGGTAATCTATGGAAAGTTCCAAGCCAAAGGGTTGATTCAATTAATATTTCCAACAGTTGAAAGTATTGAAATAACAGTTAACTGTTGCAATATTCCAACACAGTGGGTGCAAATTTATGTCCCGTTTCTATTTGTGAATTCATGCATTCGTTATTTTCATAAAAGTAGGCCTACATTTGAGGGCTCGCAAATTACGTTTACGTATAGTCATATTATATTGAATAATTTTTCCAGCAACATATACTATAAATAGCAATTTTACATAGTTGAGAATCCAAAATTCAAATTGGGCATTTCCTATTAAAGATTTTGGTATTCTGCTATTCTAGTAGTCTTAGTGTGTGCTATTATATGCCTCGCAGAAGTTAAGAGCGTTTAGAGTACGTATGTGCTGAAATGTTAATCCTAGTGCAATGCTAGCATATGGAATGACTGATTGAGATACTGATAGCCACTGATGTACTACTATAGCTCACTTGGTAAATTCAAATGATTAGTTCAACAAACAACATTATTTTAATTGTTTGCTGAAAGTATTATATGAACATCACCTGCATATGAATGAATGGGACTCTTTTGTTTTCTACACTTACTTCGCCAGTTTAAAACTTGGGAACTTTTTGTATATGTTCTGAAAAAACCATTCATGTAGTATATTTCTTAGTTGACACCTGTTCCTAAAAGATTTATTTCACAGTAGATGAATGTCCCATCTCAATATTACATGATTTAGTTGACTTTGATGAGCCGATTTTACTTTGCGTCGCTTTCAATCATGGAATTTCTCCCTAGTAATTAATTCAATATGTATGGCAATATCAGCTCTTAAAAGTCAGTAAAATCATGCAATATTGAGCTGGAACCAACCCCTACTGATAAATAGATTATTGAAGAACAAGAATTAGCAAAGAATGAGGCCCGTTTTAAATGTCGAGCCAGAAATGGGTCACTCAAGCTTAATCAGTGTGATTAAGGGAAAATCACTCCCCCATTCAGAACCCATTTTGTTGAGAGCATGTTTGACATCACTCGTCATCTCTGAGTCCTAGCGTGACACGTGTCTGGTAAGTCGTATACAACAGCGTCGGACCAGAGACGTGCTGACTATTGTTCTTAACGTTGTCCATATGCATTGAAGGCAATGGCACAGTACGCAATGTGTGAATACATACAGATGACATGGGCGATACACTTTTATGGCAGAAAGGTAATGGCAGCCTAACTCTCATTTCTTGAGAAGTTTGAATAAATGTTTAAAAAAATCATTTTATGAAACTCTGTATTCCTTTTCACAATAGTTGAGTCTGGTTAGTATTAACAAAGAATTAGGTGTAAGTTATACTTAGATGCAAGCCTGCAAATAGTGTGTCTGTCATTTGCAGAATGAGGTGCCACAGAGGTGAATTTAATGTTGTTATCCCACACGGCCTAGAATCACAAATTCACTCACTCAGGACTTTATTCTGCCTAGGTCTCATAATCTAGGAAGTATCTTTTGTCTCAAATTAACATTGTTTTTTTGTTACTTCATCCACTTATCTTCAGTTTGTATATCCCCTACTTTGCAGAAGATAAAATGCATAATCGACGTGACTAATGGGTGAACAACACCAACTCCAATTGGGGAAATTCAATATGATACTAGGTCTCCCACAGCAGTTGAGTCTTAAGCAGAATGAGGTCCCCAGACGGTTAAATTGTGACGTTATCCGCACAACGAGCTAGCATCACCAAATTAACCCGCTGTGTACTTCATTCTGCTTAGGTCCAATCTTACAATAAGTGTCTATAGTGTCAAATTAACATTGTTTTGGTTACTTTTTCCCATTCTCTTCAGTTTATATATCCCCTAATTTGCAGAAGATAAAATGCATAATCAAGGTGACTAATGGGTGAACATCACCAACTTCAATTGGGGAATTTCAATCTGATACTACAGGTAGGTCTCCCATAGCAGTTGAGGCTTAAGCAGAATAAGGTCCCCAGAGGGTGATTTGGTGATGCTAGCTCGTTGTGCGGGAGAGATAGCGTCACTAAATTCACCCCTTTGGTGACCTCATTCTGCAAATGACAGACACACTAATTGCAGCCTTGCTTAGATGTACCTACATGTATAACACATTTATGCAGAGTTTAATCTGTCTCCTAACTTGTGTCATGATTCTAGTAGCAGAGGGAAATTACATGTACCATCTGGAAATTATTGACAGCGCTTGAGTAGTATATAAGTTTCAAGGAGTTCATAATTTTAGTAAAAACAGAGGTTTAGGTTTGAAAACTTATAACTTTGCCTGTCAAGCACCAACAGACTATATAATGATTCATAATGTGTGGTGGTCGTTGAAGTATAATATTTTGTATAAGGTTAGCATAACACTGACAGTGAATATGTGTGCATGAGTCATTCCTTTATATAATACATATTGATGTTTTTCATTGTTTGGAAATAGAACTTAAGCTGGATAATATTGTCCTGTCAAGGCATAAACTTATAGTCTTGATGGGCAAAGTTAAAAGTTTCCAATCTAAACCGCCCTATTTAAAAACAAATTAGGTGTAGTTGTTATGTCTTGTGGCAATGTCATTCAGTTGCTGGATATATATGATGTAGACATAAGGATTAATTTGGCTAATACCTTGCTCGTAACTTAAGCCGCGAAGTATTATTTTTCGCTCAGTTTTAAATTTGCACACCCTGATTCATGAGCATGGCCAAATAATAATTATATTTTTCAATGCTTATGGCAATCAAATCGATTTACATGTAATTACGCCTAAATTATATCAACAATAATTGACAGGCTGCTGACTTCAGAAATGTCACGACTCACTTTGTAATTCATACAAACATAAACCCCTTTAATTTTCCCATTTGTTCGCTAAATTCTTTGCATCAAACTATTTCAGCTCAGTTTTAAATTGGTTTACTAAAAAGAGTACTGCGTGAATTGAAATATGAGTAAGGTATTCAAAACTATTTGTTTGTTACAAACAACACATTGTTCGAAACAAACAAACAATTGTTCGAAACAAACAATTTTATCACTCCAAATGTCCGATTCATTTTTGTGTTCAAAATAACAATTGGGTTGTTTGGTTTGAACAATATATTGTTTGGTCTTTCAAACAATTAATTGTTTATTCTGACAATTACATTGTTCAAAACAAACAAGTCAATATTACTCAAATTAACCAATAACATTGGTTGATCCACTTAAACAATTGCAATTGTTTAATTTGAACAAAATATGAATCGGACACATTTGGAGTGATTAAATTGTTTGTTTCGAAAAAGTTTGTGTTTGTAACAAACAATTAGTTTTAAGAGTGATTGTCTCCACCCGGAGCTCTAGTGTATTTGATAAAAGGGACATCTCCTGTACAGATATATACATATATATGGTAATATATGGAAAGTTCCTAGCCAAAGGGTTGATTCATTGAATATTTCCAACAGTTGAAAGTATTGCAATAACAGTTAACATTCCAACCCAGTTGGTGCAAATTTATGTCCCATTTTTATTTGTGAATTCATGCATTCGTTATTGTCATAACAGTGCATTTGAGGGCTCGAAAATTACGTTTACGTATAGTCATATTAGTAATAACATCGGACATTCTGGGATTATTAATAGCCCTCTGGAATGATTAACAGCCCTCAGGCCTATTATATAATAGGCCCTTGGGTTGTTAATCATTCCTGATGGGCTGTTAATAAACAATCATGTTATTGTTATATTAACTAAATAACGGAGATATTCAGAAATATATCTGTTTAATTGAAAGAGCGTTTTCAAAGAGCGTTTTCCCTCGAAAATGTGATTGTATAGAGCGTCAGAAATACGTACGTTCGATCGATATACTCGATTTCCCGCGGTACCAATGGAAGCTTTTCATCCAGATGATATAGTCGATGCATGGTAATCCCAAAAAATGATTGATCGTATCTATGACAATCGCCCACTCTTGTAGCATTGTATTTCCCACAACGTATCAATGACTCGCTGTCGACCGGAGCCATGCATCTTCGATCGAGAGCACACGTTACAGCAGCCTTAGTCCACATCTGGTTAATTTTGTTGGCCACGATCACCTGAAACCCTGAACATTAAAGTGATGTGAAACAATCCGGTAGAGTGATCAAATAGAAATGGAGAATAATCTTGCTCAAAGTAGTAATTTTTACAAATATTATACCGAAATTGACAACAAACACCACCATTCGTATATATTAATTAAATGCAGTGACTTTCTCGATGGCAAAATCGTTTTTGTTAGCTTATCACATATAGTTGCGTCCCGAATAGAGAAGTAAATATTTACAATTGTGTGTAGTTCAGATGATGTTTTCTATGGATTGGTAAGGTCGATTTGTTTGAAATTATCGGCGAAGTTACTAGAATGCAATATTCCTCCAGTTGACATACTGCCTGGATACTAACTTACTAGTTTCACGCACCGCATAAGTACATAATATATCTTTAAGTATGAGTAGTGATACATACAACTGTCAAAGTCTCAATGTTCCCATTCTAAATTGTTAGACGATGTAAACAACAATTTAAAACGAGAAGTCCTATTATTTTTCGACAGCGGAACGGAATGCATGTTGGGTAATTATGGATTGGAGCGCCACTATCGGTTACGATGGGGTAAATATGGATTGGAGCGCCACTATCGGTTACGATGGGGTCAATATGGATTGGAGCGCCACTATCGGTTACGATGGGCTAAATACGGATTGGAGCGCCACTATCGGTTACGATGCGGTCAATATGGATTGGAGCGCCACTGTCGGTTACGTTGGGTAAATACGGATTGGAGCGCCACTATCGGTTACGATGGGGTAAATATGGATTGGAGCGCCAATATCGGTTACGATGGGGTAAATATGGATTGGAGCGCCACTATCGGTTACGATGAGGTCAATATGGATTGGAGCGCCACTATCGGTTACGATGGGGTAAATATGGATTGGAGCGCCGCTATCGGTTACGATGGGGGTAAATGCGGATTGGAGCGCCACTATCGGTTACGTTGGGGTAAATATGGATTGGAGCCCCACTATCGGTTACGATGGGGAAATATGGATTGGAGCGCCAATATCGGTTACGATTGTGTAAATACGAATTGGAGCGTAACTATCGGTTAGGCTGGAGTTATTTACGTAATAACGAAGATATTTGAAGAAGACATTTTTTAAAGAGAAGTTAGTATTTCGGCTTGGGTTAGTGACAAAATAAATTGTATATCTGAGGAAGTGTATTTAAAGAGAAGTTAGTATTTCGGATTGGGTTAGTGACAAAATAAAGGGTATATTTGAGGAAGTGTATATAAAAAGCGGTTAACATTTAGGCTTGGGTTAGTGACGAAATAAAGGGTATATTTGAAGAAGTGTATTTAAAGAGCGGTTAACATTTAGCCTTGGGTTAGTGACGAAATAAAGGGTATATTTGAAGAAGTGTATTTAAAGAGCGGTTAACATTTAGGCTTGGGTTAGTGACGAAATAAAGGGTATATTTGAAGAAGGTTAGTGTGTAGTCTTGGGTTACTGACAAAATATTGGGTATATTTGAAAAAGTGTATTTAAAGAGCGGTTAACATTTAGTCTTGGGTTAGTGGCGAAATAAAAGGTATATTTGAAGAAGTGTATTTAAAGAGCTGTTAACATTTAGTCTTGGGTTACTGACAAAATATTGGGTTTCCTTTTATTTTGGTTTCTGGATGATAAATTTACTTTTAGATTTATAATTGTCTCAAATTTTGTATGTGGATCAGCCCTATGGTAATTTTTTTCCGGAATTAACTTATGGTCCTTGTCGACTTATAATTTGTTGATTATTGATTGCTAGCTTTAGTTATAGTTATCTGATTATATTTATATTTGGTATGGTATTAGTATGTGGATTATTCATATGAACATTTTGAAAATTGCAAATCAAAAGAACAAGATAGAATATACATGTAGGGTAGGTCCGTCCATGTTTACCGCAGTTGTGATCCCAGTCGATTTATAATTTGATAACCTAGGCCCAGTTCAAATTTGGGCTACATGTAGAATTTATGTCAGATGAATTTTGCATGATGACATAAATATTATAATACAATATAATGAATTTTGAGTCCATCTTTGACATGTATGATTCAGAAATAATTAGCCTATGCAGTTGCAAGTACAGTTTGATTCAATGGTTATTCCCAGAATCTAATTATTCATTTCTAAAAATGTCGCTGGTCAAATAAAGCCACCCTATTCGGGTGACACACACACGTGTGTCTAATGGGTTCAATGCAACTGGTCCATATCTACGGGGCAACAATCATCGCCCAGTAAAAGTGAGCAAAACGTCAGAGTCAAGATGCATATCTATTGTGAGAAATTCCAGCAAACTACTAGTATTCCAAATTTGATTTATGATGACAAATTGAAAGTGTCATTTCTGAAATATTGAAAACCACCATGGGGTACATGTATATGATATATCTTGAGTTCAAAGAGTCGTGAATTCACTGAAATTTATGAACAGAGCCTGGTGAAATGTTACTGCGTGGCGAGTCATACTCGTCCTCGAGCTACATGTATGCGTGGTTTTATTAACGGTTTGTATTGTGAAGAGGTGAAATTGCCAGAAACCTCACCTGTTCCATTTTGCACCAGGTTCTATTCATAAACAATTTTCAATTGAAATTCTTTTTGCTGTGTGGTATTTGGGTTAATCTTCGTTGTCAATTGGATTAAAGGTGATACATCAAAAGTTAAAGGTTTGGGGGAGTACATGTATGAGGATGCCACGGGAATTTTCAAAATGTTAGGCACTGTAGCCCAAACCCAAGTAAAACAAATTGCAGGAAGGTACATATATGCTGTTTTTTGCTGCTGGCATTTCACTTATTTTGATCTAAATCCTCATAAAACCCTACTGATATCACTCACATGACAGGGAAATTATTTCCTTTATATCAATGACAGTTTCACCTGTTTCAGAAGCTGTTTAATTAAAAAAATAGATATTACAGGTAAATGTTGTTTTCTTTCTTCAAATACGGACTGATAGGCATTTTTATTACATATCTATCTATGATTACCACACGATCGCATGCTTTCCAAGGTGTGTGGTAATTATAAATACCAGCACATGTGCTAATATGTGTCGGACTATTTTATTGAGCAGTTAGACTGGTTCACGACGTTACTATTTTTAGCGACATAATTCATTTTCAATTCAATTCATATCTGGGGAAACCCGAAGGTCGAGGAAATTGCGGAAGTTTCAAAACTCCATCACGCACACCCGAACAAATAAATAATAAAAATAAAAATTAAAAACAATCGCTTGGTCCTGTTTGTAAAAAATAAAAATGTAAAAACAAACTACTCCCTCAATATCGTCTGCAGAAGTACTGTACGTCAAAAAATACTACGTTGGTTACGTTTCTCGCTTGAGTTGTACTCCGCCAGTTGTATATCTATTCAAAGCCATTTTCTATAGAATAATAATGATGGATACTGATGGTATTTTCGATATTGATATGAGTTTATCTGATGATGAGCATGCGGAAATGACAGATGAAGTAATCACACAGCTACTTTTAGAAGATATTGATTTTGATAAAGTGACTGAACAAGAACCTGTAAATGTAATGATTGGTGCTGAAGAAGTTGTCCATGAATCACATGATGTTGGTGGTACAATAGAGTCTGAGTCTCCCACTGTATGTTCTAGTACTACTGCTTACAGTGAGGCTGCCAACACCAGTACGGTTACCAGAACCAGTCCGGCTACAGCGAACATCAGAGATTTGCGTGCTTACACACGGTCTCCCACTGCATGTTCTACATCTAGTGCTACTGCTTCCAGTGCGGCTGCCAGCACCAGTACAGCTGACATAACCAGTCCGGCTACAGCAAACCTCAGAGATATGCGTGCTTACATTGACGGTAAGAAGAATAAAAATACCCAGAGAAAAACAGATGCTTCGGTTAACAGATGTTCTGCTTACCTCAAATGTCAAAATGAGCACCGCCAAATAGAACTTATACCGCACAGGGAACTGGATGGATTGATTGCTGGATGTTTTTTAAGTGTGAAGAATTGTGATGGGAGCGATTATGAACCTGACAGTTTGACGGCATTCCATAGGGGGTTGACAGGAATTAAATGAGGCAGGTCTGTGAAATAAGGCGAAGCAGGCTGATGTTCTGTCTGAAGAAGATAAGGAAACGTTGTGGGAAAGCGGACAATTGGGACTGAGTGAACCAACATCACTGCTTCATCTTGTTTGGTTCAACAACACAAAACTATTAGGGTTCCTGGGATCTCACGAGAATCAACAGTTGAAGTGGGGAGACATTGAAATGAAAAATTATGGAAAGACTGAGCAATACGAGAGATGGGAAGAATGCAAACAACATTCGTCAATTTCACTCCAATATTTTCGCGAGTGTTTCAGATTACCGATGTCCAGTTAAGGCATACAAAATTTATGCTGCCAACATACCATCATCTATGTGTACAAAGGAGTCACCATTTTACATTGCAGCCAATTAGAACTATGGTTTGACGCAAACGGCGCTAATGTTTAAATCGCAGCCAGTTGGTATTAATACACTAAGAATAATGTTAAAAGACATGGCAACAAAGGCAGGCATAAAAAGAAAAATTACGAGTCAATCATTGCGGAAAACCATGTGGACGCGACTGTTGCATGCTGGCGTGTATCCACAAATAATCGCCCAATTGTCAGTACATAAAAATGTCAACAATTTGAATAATTATGCCGTGGCGTCTGTACATCAACAACAACATATGTGCAGTATCTTGCAGCCGACATTGAGGGAAACTGTTACATGTACTAGTACACCAGCATTACCAGTGGCAGTTCCAATGAGAGCTATTTGCAATGGTTATAGTGGTACATCGGACTCGGATATTTCTATCATGAATCAAGTTGAAAAGCGGCCAATTGCATCTGTACAGGAACGAGTCGTACAAGGAATGTTTGCAAATTCCACTATTAACGGCGGCACGTTTAAGGTGAACGTTCAAGTTATATCACAGAGTCAATCTGATAATTGTTCACGAAAAGTATCGACGCTTGGCAATGAGCGAATCTGACACTGATTCTGATTAAAGAATCGTGGATCACAGACAAACATCTTTGCATCAAAATCTAAATCAAAATCAAAATGTTCCTTTACCAGTATGCATTTAATAACAGTATATTAAAATTTAAAATGTCTTTCTAATTCAATTTAAATTACTTGAATAATATCATTAATATGGGCAATAAAATGTTGAAAAAGTACTCCATCACCCTACATTCTAATAAAAGCTTGACCCCTAAAAGTGTTATAGACTGTAAATTCAATTTGTATGATAACAATCAGCTGCGCACTTGTGAACTGTTCAATCCACAGAAGTGTTTCAATCAATTCTGACAATTGATCAGCTGATTTATATCATAAACTGATAAATGATATGTAATATTATATGCCGATTTTAAGTTCTGGTAGATGTGTTGACAAACTATGGTGTATTCATGTCAATCAATGGCCATTCATAATATTTTGTGATTTCCCATTTAAAGTGAATGAATTCCTTGAAATATCCTATGACGTAGTTTCACTTTCAACAATTACCAACGTTCAGCAGCGAAAAGTAAATTAAAATTTTGTATCCATGAATGAACAACAAGATACTTTTTGGTGACAGTTGTCTGTATATATTCTTTCACACAAAATCACAACTTTATTTGAGGATTTATGAACCAAATCAGTTGAATTAAACACAATTATAACTCATTTCCGAATCCAGGTGAAGTATCAAGTTTCAAGAGTTCGCCGCCGGTAAAGGAAGTTTCTAGAGAACCTCGAATCGATAGACTGGTTCCTTGATTTGTAACTGAAATTAACCCTATGCGTTTTAAAGGAACACTAATGTGGCAGATTTTGGAAATACATATCCAAATTTATTGACATCCTAGTTATATGGGAGATATGTAATAAATATAGAACCGTCGTCGTGTTTGTTTTTGTAAATGATTACGCACTCGATAGCCGGTGGAGTGATACCACTCGTGCCGTTCCGGCACTCGCGGTATCACTCCACCGGATATCGAGTGTGGTAATCATTTACATGGTAATCATTTACTCGATAGCCGACGGAGTGATACCACTCATGCCTTCAGGCACTCGTGGTATCAATCCGCCGGCTATCTCTTGCGGTAATCATTTACATGGAGTTTCCAAGTCAATGTGTGATGAGAGTATGCTATAGTTTTCTTGTTTGGTCAAATTCCAATCTGTTAAATAGACATTCTAACACATCAATATAGTGGGCAAATACACTTATACCGTAGCCCCTCAGCAATTGATAGCTGCGCATAAAACACTATTATAAGGCATATGCATCCAATTTTACAGAAATAAATGATACTTATCCCAGCATATCCCCTGTGTATCCAGTGGGGTATCATTACCACCTGCAAGCTATTATATGTGTTTTTGGCTATTTGGCTCTAACATATTTTAAGCTCATAACATATCAGGAGAGTGAACTCAATCTTGACTTTCGCGTCACTGTTGGTGTTATGTAGACATATCCATGACATATCAGTTGTTAAGCTTCAATTCAACTAGAGTTGACATGTTTTGAAAATAAATACATATCTAGAGAGGATACATGTATTTGCCAGGATACAATTATAGATATTATTTTATAAACTGCTGATACATGTATCTGCAAACCTAGTTCGTTGTGCAGGATAGACATAATTCCATCATTTCTTAACTAATTCCTGATTGATTAGTCTGCCAACCAGCACATTATCTAGCATTATTCCATACACCTTGTGTTAAGTCTACTGGAACATCTTCAATTAACAAAATGACAAGCAGTCACTATGCCAGACTGTAGGTGTTGTGAGATCAACAGATCATCTGAGTTGATAAACATGCAAATAATTCATTGATTAGCTTGATGCACTGATGAACATTATTTTCTAGCCAATAATAGTTACATTAATGTTTGAGACAGCTGCTCGCTCTTTTCCATGCACACACTGATCTAGGTTTAAAGGTCTTACAAGTTTATTTATTTCAGTTTTACGTTTCTCGAAGCTTCTTTCGAAGGGTGTCGGGAAGGAAGTTTTTCATATCCCATATGCAACATGTAAGCTTTATGTCACCTCCTATAAAGCCTATATACGGTTCCAGTAACATAAATAAGGTATTTTTGCGGTAATATTATGTTTTAAACTGTTACAAATGTCAAATATGAGCACAAAAGGTATTTAGTAAAACATTTGTATGCGATTGTAAAAAAAAAAAATTTTACGAAGGAAAAGATTTTTATAGACGGTCGGCCTTAATATTGTATCGACCTGCGACATGCGACCGGGGTCAGCTGTTTAGAAAGTTCGAGGTCAAGTGAACATCTGAGCGCCAACCACGAGAAAGTCGGGGGTATCTTGATTGATTGATTGTCCTCGTGATGACGTTGTCGATACCCGACTGCCCATTCAAACGAATTTCGCACAGACCACAAGGTCAATAAATTCTAGCTCCTGTTTCGAGATACTTATGGGTCTACTGATGTATCATCACCATCTATGTGTTTGCTATGTGTGCAGTCTCTTCCAGTCTGGGAATACTGTCTTGAAATGATTGTCTGTGTTACTGTGAGATGCGATGTTAACCAGAGCTGTGTTAGGCTTATGCATGAAGTTTGCAAAAATGCTATGAAGACTTATACAGGTAATATGAACTTTCCATTGACCCTGCCCACCAGGAAGGAGAATTCATTGACTGCCAAAGCTGACTATATCAATTTAATGTCAAAAGGCTCGAGGACAGTTATCTTGAAATAGACCAATTTTACCCTCTGACAGCTATTTCACATTGTTCAGGCGATTTCACTAGTTTCCAGGGCTATGTTTGAAGATTAAGGTTTTCGTCATTCCATCCTTATTTTTCACAGGTATATTTGGATTGAGACATTTGACTTGACATTCAGCTAGGATTCCCGGAGACGAGAGCACACCTTGTTAGGAGCTCAATCACTGTTTTAGCTCCAATTCATCAGGGCAGGCACCCTTTATCCGTTGCACGAGAATATGTGGCGATTTGCTTTTTAGGACTACTTTGTGGTGGGTTGCCAGGTGCACAGTACAGTTGGCTGGCTCTTAAGCGGATGGCAAGTTTGGTCAAGGTGGCCACGGCGGATTACACCCTACATCCCGATCACTAATTACTCACCGGCCTAGAATGGGTGAACTTCATGTTTTTCACACATAATAATCAATAATCAACAAGTTCTCGTCAGTATAAGCTCTATGATTGTATCTGATACCGACAATTTCTCGATTACTTTATATTTACATTTTATAAACCGTAATTTTCTTCGCGATGTTTTCTTACAGTGCACCAAACTAGAATTGACCGGAAGCGAACCCCCACCGTGAGTCCGTCGTGAAATATGACATATTTCGTCGGAATACGGTACTTTCCCATTTATAAATTTGTTTTTAATATATAAAACATGTAATTTTTCTATTTATGTTATTTGGGTAATAATACGAATCTTGTAATCTCGCTTTCGACTGGAGTAGTAATTCTAAACTTAGAGTATCAACATTTTAATCTGTAATCGGCACAAAACTTATATAAATCGTGGATAATCAGGCAATGAAATTAATTCCAACGACTTCAACAAACTGTCAGCATCTATTTCACATCATACATTTGCCCGATGGAAGGATCGATTTGCTTTCGTGGCAGATTTTCATGTACCTGCCACGAATTAATAAATGACAACATCAGGAACATGTGTCTACAATAGAAATATGGCGACTAGCTCCCCAAGGAAAACAGACTGACAGGTTTTAGCGGACGTTTTTTCACACGTTACCGTAAACACTAATCTAAAGAATTGTTCCTTGGCTCTTCATGGTATGTCACTTTTCATAATGGACTGCCTAATGATACTGTTGAGGTATAGTTTTTTACATTTGACTGCCCAAACATTGTCATAATATTGCAGATATATTCTGTTTCCAGGTCACTGTTCTGGTACATAAAGCTTTTAGTTCACATCTATTAGTGGCTCCCCCTTTACCCCGATGTATGCTCTAATTTTTCTCATGTTGTTATGTCTATTTATGTCTGATTTTAGGTGGACAAGGGCAATTTTGTCAGCCCGTTTTTTAGACATTTTTCATGATACAGATTTTTCCATCCCCTTAATTCAATTCCTTTGGTTTATTCTGGTCATCATATAGGATATTACCGATGTTACTATTACAAAATCTGTTACATAATATGTATGTATGCGGGCACATAGGTTACCTTGTAGATTGAGAGGATTTCTACGTCACTATGCTCATGTTCACAATAATTATTATTTTAGATTTGATCATTGTGGTCCAGTGAGTGGGGTTTGTGCTATGAGTGCTAATTAGCCTCACGAGGACTGAACTCGTTTGGGTCGTGATTCTTTTGCGATAACTTTACTCAGACGAGATTGGTTGTATAAATGCTTACTTTTCAAAGAATATATAGTAACTTATGCCTTCCTTCAAGGTTGGGGCAGACCATTTGCCATGGCAGGATTCTCATCGTGACAATTCATACTATATGGGTATCACCCGCAGTCTATCAATATCCTAGGAATTTTGAGTAGATACCACCACATTGCGACCGGTTGCCATAGCAACTTCTTTGCGGAAAGTTATGATGTTGGGGGCTGTAATTTCGCTATATGACGTTATGTTTGAATGAAATATAAATGGTTTTCCTAAAGCTAAATGATCCAGGGCTATTTTCCACCATCTGAAACTAACCTTGCTCTCAAATCTTCCTTCATACTGTGGGCGCCATTCAAAATGGCCACCGAACCACCCTTTCTAATGTTACAATGCTTACTTTTTTATAATTTTATAGCCACGTACGCGTTAATTTCATGCTGTGTCCGACTATTTGGCATGACAGAATTATCCCGGTGACCACTCATAATATACGGGTCATCAGTCGTGGTCTATAAATCTTCCAAAATAATTTGGTCAATGCCCCCAAATTGCGTCCGGTTGACGGAGAAACCCATGTTCGGAAAGTTATGCGTTTGGGGGCTGTAATTGCGCTATACGAGATGTCGACATGCGACAAAAGCAATTAATTGCCACAAACTATGGTCCAGGAATATATTAAAATGCTCGCGTTTCTTTGTCTTTCCGCAGAAGTGGTCAAGATTCGCCTGCCATGGATATTTCCAACCGAAATCTTGTCTACGCGTCTATGGGTTCGGCTCCTCGGCGCTAACATTTTGGAACAATGACGTCACGAAGTCACGCGACCCCCACGTGCCGACAAAGATAGGTTACATCTTCCTGGACCCCTCGCTGCGTGATCGGCCTATCTACTGAATACCTGATACTAGGTGCAAACATTTAATTATAACCGATTCATTCGCTTATTTCAAGTGCAGGGATTGGGAAACGGACAACAAGTCTCAGCCTTTTCCGACGACATTCGACAAGTTCCTTGTTACGTGCGCTCGCACAACAGTATGGCGATCAGACAGATTCGTACCTTGGTGTCACTCTACTCCGTTTCACTCCATGACGTCACCAAAACCGACGTAACACCTCGTGGCGTTCTGACATTTTTACTGTGCCGCGTTTTTGCTATGTTTATTTTATGTGTTGTTTTCGATTATTTGTTTGTCGCCGATATCGCCATTTGTCGGGATTCCCTGTTTCTCTATTTAAAACTGGCATGATCGTAGTGAGCCTCGGTTTCGATTTTTTCTCCCAGGTCAAAATACGTCGGAGTTCTGACAAAAATAGATCGACCTACATTTTCTCCATCAGCACTCTACATCAAAGATTCTATAGACTCCTTCGGGACCTACATAGACTCCTTCATTTGGGTATTTTCACTTATAATTGGGAAGTTTTATCATTTTTGGTTCGTGCGTAGACCTCTTTTAATCATGCAGGAACAGAGACATTCAATACGCGATTTCGTAATTCGACGCAATAGGCTGAATAGCCTAACCCTCAACCGAGTTCCGGGTCAAATACGACGAATGACGTAACACAAAACAAAACGCATTTGTTGACACCGTTTGAAGAGTTTATTAATACATAACATGATCGTTATTGATTAATTGTTGATTAATTATTGATATTTATTGTTGCATATTGGCTGTTATCAATATCTACACAAATGGTATTACTTATTTATTATAATTGCTCCTTTGGTCAACTTTGACTATCGGAAAATGTAAATGAAAATATGCCGCTAAAAAAAAAAAAAAAAAAAAAAATGTAATCGATATTAAAGTCTCATCCTTTAGGCAACATGGAATTGGTTTTAATTACTTAAATGATTCATATAGTAATTTGCCTTTTATCTGTGATGAACTGAGAAATGGTAATTGTCTTGTTTTGCTAACATTAAATTAAATTAAATAAATTGAGTGAAATACAGTGAAATTATTTTTTAATTATTTTTTATTACATTTTTGCGCACGTTGGCATCTCTCTGAGTGCATTCTAGTTTCTTTTTGGTTTCGGGAGTTACATAATTGCAGTAAGGTCTGCGAGTTTGGTCTTTGAACGTATCAAGGGCGAATATTTCTAAGTCTCGGCTCATGAATTTGTTGGCACTTCAGTATAACGGGGCATTCATCGAACAGTTCCACATTCCAGGGGGCACATTGTCGTTACGAGTAGTCAACATTGTACAATGAGGCCTGTTCAACGGGTAGTTTGCGATTTCCTTTCGGAACATCAGCCGTCTGTGTACATATCTGTTGTGGTCCTGGGATGTCGTGTTCTCTTTCGGAAGTGGTCTTCATACTTATATCAACTGCGAACTTGCTTGTTTTCGAGAGGGATTTCCCCCACTCCTGGATAACTCCGTCGCGTACTTTGCGATCGCAGGACGAGGTACAGCGATTAGGGCTTTTCACATTCGGATTGGTCCAGACATTCCTCATCCCCAAATAATTAATTGTGTTGCGGATCTCCATCATCCACTTACTGTTGAAATATCCAGTGTGCCACAAGGCCATCGTTACATCATATAATTTAGTGTGATTCTGTTTATGGGCATACAAATTAGTCTGGCCCATTGCGAGATATATGAGGCCAGATTTCATTTTCACGGTTATAGGGCACATCCCAAGTTTGACATACACGAAGGACGTTGATGTGGATTTCCCCCCCCCCCCACCCATAATGTGACTTTCATAATCCATCTTTATTGCTTTTCGAACCGAGCTAGATTCGCATACCCCCCCCGTCCCCGATTCGTTCGCCATATAACGGGGTTACGAGTAATTGATTTTTCGTAGCCTTCCAGAATTCTCTTTGCTCAGTTTGTGAGTTCTGGCGTTAATGAGTAGTGCATAGGTTGCGTTTTAGTTTCGTTCAATACCCCTTATATCGTTTTCAAAGTAATTTGATTTCACCATGTTTTTGTTTTTGTTAGTTTGTTTTTCTCGTCGGGGAAAGTTGTACCTGCAGGCAATTATACTGCCCACATTCAGTTGGCTGCCGGTTGCGCGGTTATCTCTAACCGAAGGGGTTACAATGTAATGTTTATTTTTCCAGTAACATGTCGAAATAGTAGTTGCGTCATAATACATAATATTACAGGCGGGGTATACATTACGATGAATCAGACATACATCTTCACGTGCACATACCTTTCATCGGGACAACGATTGTCCCGCGGTTACACACCTAATCTGTAGATTCTCCCCCTGTCAACGGATACCGTGGTTGTTGGTTCCTATCTACTATCTGCGTCGTCGTTTTCGGTGGCATTTTTCCTTTATTTGGAAGTCTGTGGCAGTCAGGGTTCGCGAAAAAAATAATTCACATTTGGCCAGAAATATTTTCATTTGGCAAAAGTTTTGGCAAGTCACATTTTATTTCTTCAAGCAATTTGGACCAATATTGGTCAATCAATAGCATTAATTTCAGGATACTCATATATCGTAATTATATTAGTGGTGTTTTATAAGGTTGAGGGACAGTTAACGCCTCTATTTAGATGCAGTTAATCTCATAGCATTAGTACTGATGGTTGGAGGGATTACTAATCCTCCTGTGATGTGCCCTACTGAAGGAGAAACCGTTCTACCATTGTATTGTTCGGTGATTGGCTTATTGTTGTATGATAAACCACAATAGAGATGCGAGTATTTATAATTATTAACTAACTGCCTTCTATCGATATCAAAAGACGTTCAAACCGCGAGTGTCGAAACATAAGACTTGATAAAAATGGTACTATCAGGGATAACATTTGGCATCTGCTCCAATACTTTGGCAAAAAATATTTTTATTTCGCAAATTATTTGGCTAAAGTAAATTTCGGTCCAGCGCGGACCCTGGTGGAAGTGTTCTGGATGGCACATTTCCCGGGATGCAAGTATCCGGATTGTCATTGTCGGGTAAGTTGGGTACAGTTTGCATATAACTGTCTCATATACAGGTTATAGTACTGCCTCAATGTCCCATATATTCCTTGCCGTTGTTGTAGCGTCACTAGTCAGGAGGGGCTTGATTTTTCTCCCCGTAACAGCATACTGTTGTACACGATCAGAAGGGCCATTGGTTTATTAATCGACTATCCCTCCACTCAGTGACTCCGTCTTGTACATGGCCATTAGTAATTCAGGTTATGCCTTTTGATGGTTCCAGTCATTAATTCAAACATATTATGGACTTGTTCGGGTGTGTTAAACTTTAAGTTAGTATTCATGCAGTATGCCAACTGGAGGAAAGTAGCAATCTACTAAATCGCAGAAATTCTCAAGCTAATCGGCCGTAGCTCTTTAAATACAACATCACCAGCAATACGCTCAATTGTAAATATTTACTTCTCGATTCGGGACACAAATATTGGCGACTAAGCAACAAACCGATTTGTCATGGAGAGACGCTGGATTTAATTAATATATCATAATGACAGTATTTTCTATCAGTTTGGATTTAAATAAAACACAAACAAAACAAAACAAAACACAAGATGTCAGCATAACTCACTTTCTAACAAACGGGTGAGGAGGTACTCACAAGTGAGTCAGCACTTCTCCTTCTTCCCCGGGGCGGACAGCTCGGGTGGCCCGTGCACTCGTATAGTTACAGGTTGTACAAAATCGGTCCCCCATGATAGGTTGCTCTTTCAACTCGGATGGGAGAAGCTGGACAGTAGGCGGTATGTTAAACGAATGAGTATATTTTACGATATTGCAAACAGCAAAGCCCCCGCCTACTTAACTCGGCATCTTCCGTCACAGGTTAAGGATAACTGTGCTTACGTACTGAGAAATGCATCAAATTTAAATCGTCCCATTTCAAATAGCAAATGAACAGATAAAACTTTCTTCCCCATATGCGTTATGGATTGGAACAAATTTGCTGACAATAGGAAGAAACATTCCACTCGATAGGTTCAAGAAAGCACTAGTAACTACGCCATTACAACTACCAACATGTTTTTCATATGGTAAACGGCTATTAAACATCCGTCATTGTAAGCTGAGGTGTGAATGTGGTAATCTACAAGCTGATAAACTTAAAAAATTATATAGCAATTTCTGCTACAGGTAGGTGTGGACATTCTGTAGCAAATGCTTTCCACTATTTTTTTGATTGCCACCCACACTTTGAAGAAAGAATTACACGCCGTAATAATCTTCTGCGCTTTAATATACAGTCTGTTAAGGCACTTATATTAGGGGACCCGAATTTAGAACATTTATAAACTGAACATATCTTTCAAGCTGTGAAAAATTACTCACGAGATACAACTCAAGAGGAAAATCCGACAAAGTTCTGTTAAGACGCTCGAATCATTTGAATGCAAATTGTACAAATGTTAACAATGCACCATGAGGTACATGTATCACAATTAAAACAGCTACTTGAAATCATTAATGAAATTCTTTATAATTGGTGGGGTGCTGAGACTACACACTATACTTCAAATAATATACAATGATACACTGTATGTATACACTTGTACATTATGTTATACCTATCGTGTTGACAACCCACATTATTATGTATCAGTGTTGAAACGGAAATTGGGAGAGAGGGTTATGTATAAGTGGATCGCACTTGTCCTCCAATCCCAATATGTATTGTTATATACTTATTGGTAATAAATATGTTTAAACCAAACTCGGTTAGGTAATATTCCTCATGGGGAATGGTGTCGCGGTGATCGTAATGTATACACTTGTTTGTCCGTCCGTCCGTCTGTCTGTAGACACTTTACGCATGGTGCTATAACTGACCTATTTTCACGCTGATCGGTGCCAAATGTTGTGTATGAATTTCTCCGCACCAAATACAAAACGAAGTCGATTATGGGCTTGATCCGATAAAGGATTATGCCCCCTTTGCCATTGAAATCATGCATGCTTCGACAATTCAACCATTTTTCAGCTGTTAGGTTCCATAAACTTGGTCTGAGTTTCTCAACGCACGACTACAGATCGAGTTCGAATATGGTTTGATCCGATCTTCTTCATGACGTTCCGCCCCTTTGATTATTTTCTTCCTGTCTGACAATATATCTTAGTTACACAGTATGCACTGTCCCGGTAGACTGTTATAAACCCGGTTTACAATGCCATGCAGTTTTTCCCCACATGTGTGTTGGCCATCAGATGCGATATCATTGAGGGGAAGGTTTCTGCTATCATTTTTATACGCATGGTTATTTCCATTGCAGCTTGGGGCCTAACCTGGTTTTACTGTTTAGTAGCATTACTGTTGGTGGTTAATGCAGTGATTGTGTTAAGTAGAGGGTTGGTTGCATCAGCTACCCTAGTTGGTGTGGGCGCTCGCCATGATGCACCGGTGGGTTTTGGTGCATCATTCGGTGGTCTCCGGGCTATAACGGTCGCCATCCGGTACGGCGTGCTGGTCGGGGAGTCGGTTACGCCTCTTGTTCTGACCTTAGTACTTGTTTTCTCCTTTTTTTCAGATGCCAAACGCGACAGCAATGACCAGACACCGATTAGTACCCGATGTCCCGGTGGACGTGGTTGGACCATCGCGGGTGACCAGGCATGCATTACCAGCCGGCATCCCTGCCCGTTCGAAGGGGATGCCCGCCAGGAGTGGTACATATTCTACGGCGCGCCTACAATTGTTCGTCCCGTACGGCCGCGGGTCACGCGTGTGCCTGGCAGTGTGCGTCATAGGTCGGTGCGGTCGACTACAGCTTCATCGGTTGGTGCGAGATCGTCGCGTGGTCGGGCGCGTGCTGTGGTCATGCCCGAGGAGGTTGCATCGGTGGCTGCTTCGGCCGATATTCGCGGGGAAGCCGAGTAGTGTGTTTTCCGGGCTAGGATAGCGGGCCTCTCCTCTCAATCCCGTTAGTGCATTCTGCAGAGGACAAGGCGCGTCTGGCTCCAAAATTGCAGGACGCATGGCTGGGACTTGGTGGCATCGTCTCCCGTTCAGGGTGCCGCGGTCCCTCGTCGGCATTAGGACAGCCACAGACTAACGCTACCGTGGCTTCTGATCTCGAAATTCCACCGGCTAGCCCCATGGGCCGACCCGGAACCGAGTCCGTTGCCTGCGTCGCTGACCATCGACACCTTGTGGGAACTATGACTCGGCTACTCGATGCTGCCCTTACTTGTTCATCTCGGCAGTATACGGCCGGCACTGGGTTTTTTTTTGTTTCAGTTTGCTTCCCGCTTTAACGTCCGACCGTATCCGCCCGTTAACGTGAGCACGCTGGGGCTCTTCCACGCACATCTTTTCCAGATCGGGTATAGCACCGCCACGGTGCGTAGTGTTTTGTCGGTCATCGCATATCAGCACAAAATTCAGGGCTTAGCGACTCCCACTACATATTTCCGGATTCACAAAATGCTCGCGGGCTTTCAACGCTTGCGCCCGATCGGCGACCCGCGCCGTCCAATTACTCTTCCCATGTTACACTCTATGATCGCTGTATTGCCCTGTTGCGTGGCATCACACACTGAATTGTCCTTTTCCGCGCACTATTCGTATTCGCGTTCTACGCGCTGGCCCGTGTCTGCGAACTGTACACGTCACTCTCTGCGCCTCATCTAAATGTCCTGCTCTGTTCTGATGTTACCGTCACGCCCGCCTCCATCCACATCTGCTTCCGGCATTTCAAGCACAGTGTTAATAAATTGCCCCCAGTGGTCGCCATTGGCAAGTTAGCGGAACCAACCTTTTGTCCGCTTCGCCTAATATCCGTCTTCACTAAACATCGCGGTTCAACGGCGGGCCCTGTCTTCTGCTCACCGGACGGTCGGGGCATTACACGAGCGCATTTCAATGCCGTTCTCCGGTGGGTGTTGTCATTTCTGCGACTGGATGACCGGGATTTCAAGTCTCATTCCTTTCGGATAGGAGGGGCGTGCTTGGCAGCATCGCGGGGTTACTCCGATGAACAAATCCGGATGCTCGGGCGCTGGAACTCCGACGCGTTTCGTAAGTACATCCGTCCTCCGCCGTGGTCATAACAAGAGTTCCGCGATTGCACGTTTCCGTTCGTGTGTCTTGCCACCATCGTATAGCACAGTCACAGCGGCCGAGCGGGCACCCTTCCATCATTGCCGGGCGTCTTTATCTACAGTTCCGTTTGCCGACACGACGGGCACGCTCAGTCCGATTTCCCGCGACTGGGAGGGGTTTGGTAGGGTTATCCGGCCTGTAAGTCGTGTCGCAGCACGCGTGGGGGATCTCGCTGCCTGGTCTCTCCCTGTCCTTTTTTTTCTGTTTTCCGAACCCCCTAATTTTCCGTTCCGAGCGGGGCACGAGCGTTGTCCGCGTATGCGCTACACAGTTTACATGGCCCTCTGGGAGGTACTTCATGGCCCGGTTTCCGTTTCCTGTCCGACCGACATCCGCCCCCTGCCTCTGCTGGTGGTGCGCAATGGTTGCACTGGTTTCACTGTGCTAGTGATGGTTTTTTGGTTGTTATTTTTTTTTTTTAAGCGCTCATCAGTCTCTGGTAGCGCCGGTTTCACTGTTCCAGTGATGGTTTTTGGTTATTTATTTTTCACTGTCTAGTGATGGTGGTGGTCCTTTTTTTTTCATGCGCTCATCAGCCTCGGGTAGCGCCGGTTTCACTTTTATAGTGATGGTTTTTTGGTTGCGCTCACCAGTCTCTGGTAGCGCTGGTTTCACTGTTCCAGTGATGGTTTTTTGGTGGTTAATATTTTTTTTTTTAGCGCTCATCAGTCTCTGGTAGCGCCGGTTTCACTGTTCCAGTGATGTTTTTTTGGTGGTTAATATTTATTTTTATTAAGCGCTCATCAGTCTCTGGTAGCGCCGGTTTCACTGTTCCAGTGATGGTTTTTGTTTTCTTTTTCACTGTTACAGTGATAGTTTTTTTTTGGTTCTTTTTCACTGATTTTTGTTCTAGCGCTAATCAGTCTCTGGGGTTGAAGTGGGTTTTCTCATTTCCCCGCCCTGGCGTTGCGTAATTTTACACTTTCTTTTTATAGGTGGGTTATTTTCTCAGTCTTTCTACTGGTATTTTTATTGGCTTCTGGTGGGTGTATGCCGAGCTCGCGTCCAACACGTCACTCGGCAAGTGGCGTGGTACACCCAGGTTGCATATTGTTCAATCGGGGCCGCGCCACATGCCGATGGTTGTCATAATTTCGGTAATTCGATTAAAGAATTGCCATTACGCAAATATGTCTTAGTCTTTAATTATTTAGCCCACCAGTGGTACCCAGGGAATTGTCGTAAAGTAGGGAGATAGGATATCAAATAAATTTTACGAAGGAAAAGATTTTTATAGACGGTCGACCTTAATATTGTATCGACCTGCGACCGGGGTCATCTGTTTAGAAAGTTCGAGGTCAAGTGAACATCTGAGCGCCAACCACGAGAAAGTCGGGTATCTTGATTGATTGATTGTCCTCGTGGTGACGTTGTCGATACCCGACTGCTCATTCAAACGAATTTCGCACAGACCACAAGGACAATAAATTCTACCCGCCATCCCACCCCCTTCAGGTGTGGGCCTTTGGCCCACCACTCCCTCCAGTGACTGGTTAGTGCTTGGTTTGGCACGGCCCGGTGCCGTGCCATACCTTTTTTGGTTTAGGCGTGTGGCGTGGTACACCCAGGTTGCATATTTCACAAACATGATACTAAATTCATGAATGTGGGAAATATATGCTATTGGAAATTTAGCTATACTTTTTGTTTAAAAAAATCCCATGTGATAATGGCTTCCCATGTACTATTTAACAGTAATGTCAACATATAGTGGCAATCAAAGAATTTACACCAAAATGGGCCACCTATCAATTCCCAGTATCTGCAATGTAGCAACACAAGCTGCAGTGTAGCACACTTTTGACGTCAGACACTACTTACGCCCAATTTGTGGACAGCACTTTTTGGACAGGACTTTCCCTTACTGTGGCTATTGACGAATTCACAATTGTCAGATTTTACGAAGTTAAAATTTCGCGCCAAGTTGTGACCCTTGAGCAAGGACGCTCGTACTGTCGCACCCCTCATGCGTTGAAAAGGGTACCTGATTATGAGCAGTGAAAAATATTGTCAGTATGCCAGCCACATTGTGTTTGTACATACCCTGTTCCCTGGGAGCTGTAAATGGTCACTGAATGTTGAGGCTCACCAGGGTAATGATTGCCCAACACATTGAAACGGGATAACTGTATAATTCATGTACTAAATGCATAGATATTTTATTCTGGACAATCTTGTGTTAATGTGTGCGTATTTTAACATTCCTCGTTATATTTCCCCACACGACAAACACAATTCCATATATTGACTTAACAATTTATGTACAGACATCAGTGCATGCCGAGCACAATTATGTCATATTGGCAGTGTAGCCCGTTTCCCAACAGCGACATTGTGTATAATTCAGGAATGTGCATCCCCTTGTCTATACGGTGACGTAATGGACAAGTTGGTTTTTTTTAATACTAATTAATTGGATTGTCATGACATTTAAGTATTGGGGATGATATGTGCATGGCAACTATACCTGCAAATTCCATATACCATTTGTTTAAAATTCTGGTGTGCTTCGTAATCTTGAATACAACATACTGGTGAACTAGTCTTCACTTTAACTCATATTTGGGTAAATTTTACGAATAGCCGACGCCATTACACATGCATGAAGTCATAACTATGTACACAACGTGTCGGTTAATTAATACGAAATAATGAATCGTCCATTATAACAATCGGACAATACTTATAATTTGTCACTTGTGACACATCAAGATGATAAGGAGAAGTTTTAAATGGTCATATCGGATACAACAGAATAGACGCGAACTTATGTACCAAGCGACAAGCCAATACAACACCGTATATAGTTCCATACCGAAATTATGATACCAAACATAGCGACTAAGGGGCGGCAAGTTTGGATAATTGTACGGGATATGCAATTCATTCAATTAAAACATATAATTATTAAAATGGATTGCTTGTACCGGTACGTGTATGAAATATGAAATAGTTTCAATAAATTGAAACGAAAGAAGCTTGTGGTTGACGAAAACGTGGGCCAAGCGGAAAAGTGTGAAACAATAAAACATCTGAAACAACAGAATCGTTATTTTTCAAAATCAAAGTCTAGAAATGTTGATTAAAAGAAATGCTGGTTTAAAAGTGAAAATAAAACTACAATATTAAACCGACACAATATTGGTTCTTTTTTTACTCTAATGTGTTTCTAGGGGGTATTTGACGCGGGTCACCAACCCATGCCGTCATATTGGCCGAAATCCTTACAGTTCTAGAAAATGGCCCATATCCAATTTCACCCACTCGGAGTGGTACCTCTCGGGGATGATGGAGGTTGGGGTATTTCTAGAGGTATTTGAGATTGGCCACATATCCATTCCGTCAAATTGGTCGAAATCTTTACCGTTCTCGAAAATGGTATATATATACCATATTTTCATCCCTCAGACATTTCTGAGAACAAGGAATAGGGAATAAGTTCCAAATGTCATGTTCGTACGTCCATGAGCACAGATTGGAGAATTGTTCGGACCACTTTTTCAAACACGACCAAAATAAAGTTTGGCCCAAAATGTTCCGCCCAACTGGCCACTTGGTAATTTGGACTCATTTCTGCCATGTCCCCTTCATTTTTTAACTTTGCCTAATTTCGAGGCATTTCGGACCTTTAGAACCAATTTTTTTCTAAAAAATTCGGACCGAGCACAGGTTGGTTACTTTTCGGACCACTTTTTCAAACTCGACCAAAACAATTATCTGACCAAAATGTTCCGCCCAGCTCGCCACTTGATAATTTGGACTCATTGGTGCCTTTGTCCGATAATTTTTTGAATCAGCCTAATTTCGAGGCATTTCAGACTTTTCGACTCAAATTTATTTTGACCCAAATTTTCTAATTTTACTCAGTACGTTACTGTGGTCATTTGCCACATTTTCAAAAAAAAAAATTGGACAGAGCACAGGTTGGAGACTTTTCTGGACCACTTTTTCAAACTCGACCAAACAAATTTTAATTTGAACTCATTGTGGCCATTTTCCTACATTTGTTTCTACTTTGCCTAATTTCCGGCATTTCGGACTTTCGACCCAAATTTGTTCAGCCCAAATTGTCCTTATTGTTTTACTCAGTACGTCCCCGTTGTCATTTGCTGCATTTTCTAAATTTGTTCGGACCGAGCACAGGTTGGAGAATTTTCGGACAACTTTTTCAAACTCGACCCAAACAATTTCAGCGCAAATTGTTCCCGCCAGCTCGCCACTTGAGCATTTGGACTCATTAGTGCCTTTTTTCCTTCATTTCGGACTTTTCGACCAAAATTCAGATCGGCCCAAATGCTTCTTATTTTTACTAAGTACGTTCCCGTGGTCGTTTGCCACATTTTCTAAAAAATGTTCCGACCGAGCACTTGTTGGAGACTTTTTCGGACCACTTTTTCAAAGACGACCAAAACAATTATCGGACCAAAATGTTCCACCCAGCTCGCCACTTGAGAATGTTTTTTTACTTTGCCTAATTTCGAGGCATTTCAAACTTTTCGACAAAAATTTTGTTCGGCCCATATTTTCTTATTTTGTAATTACGTTCCCGTGGTCATTTGCCACACTTTCTATTTTGTTTCAGACAGAGCACAGGTTAGAGAATTGTTTGGACCACTTTTTCAAACTCGATCAAACAAATTTTCGGCCCAAAATGTTCGGCCCAGCTGGCCACTTTAGAATTTGGGCTCATTTGGGTCATTTTCCCTTTATTTTATTTACTTTGCCTAATTTCGAAGCATTTCGTTCTTTTCGACTCAATTTTTTCGGCCCAAAGTTTGTTCTTATTTTTCACATATTTTTTAATTTTCGGACCGAGCACAGGTTCAGGATTAGATAGCGACTGATATCAAATCGCAATGACAGGTGGCATGTGAGGCTAGGATTAAGCTGATTTCTCAAAGAAGTTGATGTTTGATTGTCAATCAATAGCTTCCATCGCATGCGTAATTGGTGTACTCAGCACAAATTGTGGGATGTAGCGGGCTGATTGGACCAGGGTCATTCCCACATGGAGAGACACAGCGATTGATTGTTCATTTTAAGATAAGCTTAAGAAGTATGTATACAATCAGTACATCTAGCTGATCAAGGAACATATCAATACTTTTACGCACTTTTGCTAATAATTTCTACATGTTCTTATGCTTATGCTTATTAATTATCAGTCGAAGTTTGATAATCTCACTGCTCGTGTGTTCTTTGGATCAACGGACACAAATAAAAACCGGAAGAAACTGAGTCAGAGGCAAATAATTTGTGATGTCAATGTTTGCAGACACTTTTTGGCCATTTTTGCGGCAAATAAACACTTTTAGATACCACTTATAAACAGTTTAAGGTAACTGAATATTTCGTCAGTAACATTTGACCCCCGACATCAGTTAAAACCAGTTGTCAGTGCTCTATCACATAGCAAATAATTTTCAATCATCGCCGTCAGACGATTTCTTCCACAAAATATCCCAGAAAATGTAAGTTTTCACAATCATTCCAAACACTTTTCGCCCCCGCCCACGAATGCATACTTTGTATTGAGTATTTGTTTAATATCTCAGTTTTGCAAATTGCCGATGTTATATAGTTACTGTCCGGTTAGTCCTGTACACCCCCGAAATTTAGTCGTGATCGACTAGACCCAGCGAATAGTTACAGAGTCGATCTAGGTTATTTGGTTGGCTGCCGTTCTTCAACATTGACCTATTTTGGTCCCATTGTTCTGTTACCTGTGATCTTCAAGCTTGTATTGGTAAATCGTCATAGTTTAACCTATATTTGCTATATGCACAGTGCGCTAAAGTCAGAATATATCGCACAATTTGCTTGGCTTGCCTCGCCACTGGTCATTTAAAATATATTTAGAATCGTTCAACGAACCGGTCAGCACCAATTTAATGTTCAGAGAGACTGTTCCACTTGTTTGTATTTCTGATTGTAAAGTCGTTCTTGCATAACGTGTTGCTATATCCTTTCTTCCTAAAATTCTTATGACGACTTTTGTTTTGCTTCCTCCAGTATACTTGTATCTTGTTCAGTTTAACTTTACCGGTCTTGTGCATCATGTTGTACATTTGTATCATGTCAGTTATCTCTCTCTTCGATTTTCTAATGTGTGTGTTCCTAGATCTTTAAGCATTCCTTCTAAATCTTTATTATCGATTCCTGTCAACATTTTAGTTGATCTTCTCTGTACTCTTTCTACTATTGTTCGTATATTGTTACTATATAAACGTATCATATTCCAGCTTGAGACTGGTAAACGTTATGTACAATGTGGCAAACATCTGTGTGTCCATATATATGAATGATCATTTTCGAGATACATGTTTATCACATAATTTGGCCATAAAAGCAGTTTCATAATTATCGGTAATAGACACGTTTAATATCAGCGCGTGCGATGACGTCACGGCGTTCTTCAAATAACTTGCGATCGCTGTAGTTTATGATTGTTGTTTTCGATGAATATTTCGCGTTGCTTCGGGTTTATTTGATCATGTGATAAAAGGTATCTCACACTCGTCCTATTTTATACGTAATTTATCAACCTCGTCCTCTAAATTATATTTGAGCCTCGGTAAACCTCGGCTCAAATCGAATTTAGTGAACTCGGTTGATAAATTCCGTATAAAATAGAAACTCATGTGAGATCCTCTATTTATAATTGGCCATGTTCACAGTTTTTGCGCTGTGTTTGTCAAACTTCATTCTGTTGCCAAAATGTCCTATATATTTTTCTTCCGTTGTATCTTCTCCGTTGTTGTGTTTATCTCCCTCTCGGGATGTGTAGGTTGTACCTGCACTGGCTTGTTGTCGAATGTGCGTCACTTTGCATTGTGCAGAGTTCAATCTTAAAGTCGGGGCATCGGTGGCTCAATCGGTTAGGGGTACAACTCCAAGCCGTTTCGCCTTCCATCGCTGGCGATAAGGGTTCAAATCCACATGTTTCCATCGTGGACTTTGTAACTCGAAATCGTTATCTGGGAAAGTTGTTAGCCACTTGCCGACGGCCGGTGGTTTGCCGCACATGGTCGACGAGTTTATCGGTCATTGAAATCACTGTTATATTAGCCGTAAGTGTGCGGATTTCCTCCACCATTAAAACTGGCAATGTCGTGATATGGCCTTAGTGGCTAAAGCGACATAAAACCCCAATCAATCAATCAATCAATCTTAAAGTCCACTTATTCGATCACTTTGACAGTCTATATACATCTTCTTGAAGTAATTGTTAGTTATCGTGTGTCTTCATGGTTCCATATATGTTTGTATCATCCGCACATATCTTAATTGGACTTGTTATCCCTTCGTTACTGAATATTAGAAACAAAATCGGCCTGAGTAATAATTCCTGTGGTGTGCCACTTCCCGACCTTTGACAACTTAGCGAAAGTAGTCTCTGCATGTGACTGAGTTACTGCCCCCTCTGTTGTTCTTCAATTTTCGTCTGCTTTCCCCAAAAAATTAAACTCTAGATAAGCATGGTAAATATAGATATAACGTGCGATTATTTCGATACCGTATATAATCACATTTCTAGGGAGCGTAGAAGGTCATACTTCATCTGCTTTTAATATTAACCCTCCATCAACTGTCTCATAAGTTATTACATTAACCACTGCTATCAATAGCACTCGAAGTACAGTGCTGATATTACTGTTCATGCCTCCTGATAAGTTCTGCGATTTCTCCTAGCTGCACTTAAGAAGGATGGATCCGAGTATGAGACGAGTTCCCTCCGAAGTCTGATGTCCTCATTAGCCACATATCTGCGACTGATCGATGATTACCAGTTTGCCATCATCATCATCATCTTTTGATCATCAACGATTATTACCAGTTTACCAGATGCAGGGAGACGCTCGAAAGCAAACAGAAGCAGCTCAAGGCAATGGGTAAAGGGAATAAGAGCAAAGCAGCAGACCCAATATCGAATGCTGATTTCGATAGATTACACGAAGTAAAGGTTCTCGGTTCTCACACTCCAACCTCGCCGATAAACTCAATGTGCACACAATACTTCGGCATCAGAACTGGGACGCAGACACATTCTCTAAAGTTGGGCGACATTTACATTATGGAAGATGGCAGCGGACATTATGCAATTTACACACATGAGCGTTAAACTAAAACAAGAATATGTGAAAACCCTACTGATGCGAGCATGATAAAGCCCAGGGCATATTCTACTGGTAGTCGTCTTCGAAATCCAGTCATGCGTTATGCGTTGTATTTAATAAAAGAACCCTGGCCACATTAAGAAACTATATAGTCCCTTCTTTTGTTGTAATAAAGAACTCACCCGTAAATATGTTGGAAACTTTGAACGACGAGGGAGTTTCTGCACATCAGATCAATCAAATCTGCGGACATCGCAACGTCAACAGCTTGCTCAATTATTTTCGAAAATAAACCAGTGACAGAGCAAGCATATTTCGTCCTTATTTTCTCGAGCCGACACTTCTGAGCTTACATGTGTTGATGATTCTCGCTACACTTCACATGATGATTCGGAAATTCACACGCACAATCTATTTCGGAATCTATCTTGGTATCCAGGCCCGCTGAAGTAATTAGTGAAGTTTCGAGTATTAATGTTTGTCAGTTGGAAAGGTCACATCCCTGAACCGCTTCAATATATGTTTTAGTGTTAACGATTATAGTGGCTTGCCCAGCGTGTCCACGGTGGACCTGATCTCATTTTCCTCCATTTTCCAAGGAATACTTTCAAGGGTCCAATCAATGTTTACATGTATTCTTCACAAAGTAACCAAGAGAATCCGCATTTCAAAATGTATGATTCGCACGGAAACTCAGACCAGTTGGATTAACGCCAAAACAATCATTGAAAGTAATTTGTTGACAGTTCTAAAAAAGTTTCTAAATTCGACAGGAAGTGTAAATTAGTTATCTGTTCTGTTATGTTTAAAACTAGAATGGCAAGCATGACCGAAACGAATCTGACTTGTTTAGACTAAAATAGTGTTATTATCTTGTGACTAGAATGTCATAATATTATTATTTGTGATATTACATTGGTATCCGTCGGTGATTATTTATCGCTTTTAGTGATAATTTGTGGGAACAATTCTCATAAGGGGACGACTAATTTCTCGCCATTTGAAAGTGGTTCGTTGGCTATTAGCTTGGAACAACAAATTGTCAATTATCAACTGAAGTTGTTTGTACGCTTTGTGATAAATTATATGGCATAAGTTAAAGAATATTATTAAATTAAAAACAGTTGTCGATATAGTTGAAACATACACACCTATGGTATTTGTATGCATCACATATTATTTCATTCGTGACTAGCAGTGGAAATAATTATGGTATTCACTCATAAACCACAGGTGACCTCTGTGTAACAAATTATAAATGTTGGCCCTCCTCCCATTATTTTCATTTCGTTGTAGTGCCACACCGAACGTACAAGTGTTCGACTAAATGAATGGTGCTATATAGTAATTGGCATACCCCTGTAGCGAGCAACGCATGTGAAAACGCTGCAGTTGCATACGGACAGAAATACCCCATGTATTATATCCAATAAGATAATGACAATTATTTAAATGGCTGTCCATAATTAAATGGTTACATTGAACTGCAAAACCAGTTTCTTGTTGATATAGAATCAATACCATTGTTATATTTCCCTACCCAGATTCGAAAAAGAAAATCGTCACAATGTGTTAGTTGTCCGTCTGTCTGTTCACGCTAGTAGCACACAATCGTGCAACGATCGAATTCACGGCTTTCTTCAAACATTACCTTTTGTGAATTTCAACCTGTCCATGAAGCTGATGTTGAGAAGATTTTGAATAAAATGAAGAGCAAGTCATGCACATTGGATCCGATACCTACACGATTCCTGAAATCGGACAACGTCAAACAACACATTTCTAGTTTTTACTTGAATTATTTCTAACTCTTTATCTACTGGAGAAGTTCCGGAAAACATGAAACCAGCGATCGTAACACCCATCATTAAGAAAGCCTCTCTGGATACTGACATTCTGAAAAACTACAGACCGGTGTCCAACCTATCATTTCTGTCAAAATTGCTGGAGAAAATTGTTAGTCTGCAGCTATTAGAACATGTTAAGACGCATAATTTGTTTGATTCCAGGCAATCTGCATACAGAAGTAATCATTCTCGAGAGACTGCGCTTGTTAAGTTTAAAAATGACATCGATTTATCTTTAGACCAAGGAAAGTGTGTGTTATTACTTATGCTTGATCTTAGTGCGGCTTTCGACACTTGTGATCACACCATCGTGTTGGGCCGACTTAGTGACCATATAGGTCTACACGGTACGGCGTTGCACTGGTTTTCTTCTTATCTGATAAATCGAAAGCAAAGGGTCGTGATTGGAGAGTCATTCTCAAGGGAAGTCAGCCTAGATATCGGAGTGCCTCAGGGATCTATATTAGGACCGCTCTTATTCCTCATTTACACCTTGCCACCTGGACGGATTCTCGAAGGTCATTCGGTTAAATACCATCTGTATGCTGATGACACTCAAATATATGTAGAATTTTCTAGAAATGATCCGAATGGCTATAACAACGCGATAAATTGTCTGGAAGAATGTTTCTGTAAAGTAAAATCTTGGATGCAGAATAACAAACTTAAACTTAATGACGACAAGTCCGAGTTCATGGTAATTCCCTCCAAATATTCCATCAAAGAACTATCGCTCTCTGTGGGTAAAAACACAGAGCCAGAGTTTGAAATTCAGCTGGGCGACAGCGTTATTCCACGTGTAGTGAACTTCGGAACCTTGGTGCGCACTTTGATTCTACCATGTGTCTTGACAAAATGGTATCTGACATACTGCGAACATGTTACTACCACCTTAGATGCCTGCGCAGAGTTCGATGTCACCTGAGCAAAAAAGCTATGAAACGCGCAGTCTTATCGCTTGTCATGTCACGTGTTGATAGTCTGAATTATCTGCTGACAAATATCACCAAGGAGAATATGCACCGGATTGATGTCTTAATTAACAACTGTGCAAGAATTATCGACAATAAAAGCAAATACGACCATATAACCAAGACGTTGATTAGTGAACATATAATGACTTTTCAGTTTAGAATGGAATACAAATGTGCGGTCACAGTATTCAAATCGCTAAATCATACGGTTCCTGTGTACATTTCTGACATGTTTGTTCTGAAAAGCGGGGGTGTGACACGATCATGTACCAGTGGGAAAGATATCCACAGAGCGACCAGGAAGCCTAACATCAACTACGGAATTAGGTGCTTCCAAGAGACTTCCATCAACAACTGGAATAGACTTCCAATGGACATCCGGAATTGTGCTACTTTCCCCAAATTCAAGTCAAAACTTAAGACTCACTTGTTCGAGATATGCTTCAATCTGCCAAAAAAAGGTGTTCTTCGATAGCTGTTTACCAGAGTCTGTTATGTGCGTGTGAGTCTAGACCGTTTAACCCATATATTAACTTTTATTTTCACCATATCATTTTAGCTGTGATTCAATCGTATATCTTCGTGTATTTTAAATGGTCTAGCTGTTAGTATTGCCTCACTGCGGTTGATTATTAGGTTAAGTTGGTATTATCTAGTTAGGTTGTTTGTATATAATTTTATCCATTTGTGCATTATTATTTTAGGATGTGTGCCATGTTTGTATTGTAAGCGCATTGAAACTAATTTATTGTATAATGCGTTCTAAATGTATCTATAATGATAATAATAATAATAATAATCGTCTGGCAAATATTGTCACGACATTCCTCATATCTGGCTATCAAATTTCAAACGTTTGGGTGATAGACTTTGAAATTACAGAATTTGTGCCTTCAATTGTGCTATCGCTTAATTATTAGAGCTGTGAAATGCATGTGTTAATCAAATGAATTATGTGTTAACTGAAATGCCATGATTGCTGACCCAACAATATGTTGTCGCATGATTTCTTCAGAAAGCTCAGATTCCCATGCAAATCGGAGGAGCAAAAGGTACAATGTTACAAGAATTCCCAATTGTGACCTGTTGTGGTATTGGAATTAATTGAAATGTATCCGTTATAAAGTTTGTGTATTTATTTTGATATACATGTGTTTTATTTATTTTTCAAACGTTGGTCATGCTTATTTCTAGAAAACGAATTGTCATAATATTTACAAACAATGATAATAATTTTACCTAGCCAACATACCATTTACATGCAATGAGTGTTCAGTTATGTTGGCTTTCGTTCATGGGCGCCAACTGCTTTCTAATAATTTCGCGTTCCGCGTGTATCATGTTTCGCTGATTCTTGTAATAGATGGGCAATTGGCGTTTTATTTATAGAAATGGGAATGTTTTGACCGATTAAAAGTCGAACTGCAATCCGGAGGTCGAGTCCGGTAAACGGTGTGTTGGGAATAATTCTGGTGAGATGCATGAGAAACCTTCAGAGATAAGCCGTATATAGTTGTTGTAATAATTTGAAGGATTTGTGGAAATATGGAAATATTAGTTGGCCATTCGTGAAACCAATATGTTTTATTTTCTATAATTACAATCATAGGTAAATAATATATGATCTTGAGCGCGTTACCATTTCTGACATTGATTTTCTTGTCACTTATAATTCTCAGATCTGCAAAGATATCTCCACTCAAAATAGATCACGTGACATCCAACCTAACTCAATATGACATTTAAGCTCATACCACATTGTGTTAGTTAACTTACCTGCTTGGAGTTCACGTTTCCCAGCGAACGCGCATGGTTGTTCATCTAGAAAATCGAACAGAAACTTTCCTGACCGCTGCGTGAGTATTCCGTAACCGGTGTTGAACAGAATCCCACGCGTCTTTGCGGCGCCGAATAGTTTCGTATTATACTCGTCAACAGGCACCTTTTTAAATCGTATGGATGAGTCCGCCCAGATCATGAAATGATGCTCCATTAACGATTTCTATAAAATAAGAACGTTTATAAGATTTAACGATTTACATAAAATAAAACAAATTTTCGAGTCACCTACTTTCTCCAACACGAAATGGTCCTTTTTTGAAACACGAACCCTTTCAACTGGCACATTAAAATCAACATGCACTTAAGCACCATGACATAAACATATATCCCTTTCTTGACGGGAGTTGCGTTGGTGCATTAAAGACCCTGTGTCAATGCATTCTAGTATATATTCTTTTATATATTTTATCACTTTTCTTACATTCTCTAACAATTTATATATATATTTTGTAATTTGTTCTTGGAAAACATCAGATAACTTGAACAATAACTTGGATGTCTATGTGAGACTTTGTGTTATACAATATGCGGATGACACGGTTCTGCTATAGCCGAAACACCAGTGAAACGTCAGAATGCTCTCAATGTTTTTCAAAGATATTCCCAAAAATGGATACTGACAGTTAATGTCGAAAATACTAACACTATGCTGATTTCAAAACGCAGTCTACCGAAAGGTAGGGAATTATGTTATGACGTCATAGAAATTGAATATGTGAAGTACTTTAACAACCTTGGAATCATACACATTAAATCGAGCTCATTCTCTTTGGCTAAAATACTCAATGGGATAAGGCCATGTACTCGATAGTATCAAAGTATAGAAAGCACTGTCTCTCAGTTAAAATATACTACCTATATACGAGCGCCCGTGGCGCATAAGATACTATGGGTGGCGGGATGGGGTGGTGGGTGGGCGACACGTGGTACCGTTAGTGGCATCATGTGGAGCAGTGTTTAGTCACCTGTTCTCTTTAAACTGAAGCGAAGTTCAATTTAATCCATGGAGTTCGTTCGTACATGATCCAATGTTTTCTGCATATGGTTGGTCATAGGCCTGAGCTTTCCTGTGGTTATAGTGAAACTTTTCCGCGAATGCAGTTTAGGCGAGTACAGGGGAGTGTCGTTAAAACGAGTAAAACATATACATTGAAAAATAATTAAATTCAAAACAAGCGCGCCACTTTACAAAATGCGCGCTCTTGTTAAATTTTAACATTTTGTAATTTATATGTTTACTCGTGTCAGCGACACGCCCCTGCACATGGGGCGACACGAATCATGTTCATGTGTAGTTTACCGTGAATGCAGTGTAGTGACATGAAACCTTTTGAATTTCCATCTTCGATGAAATGAGCTTCCAGCGAGGTTATATATGCTTTATTCTCTGATCCGTACACACATTACAGGATATTGAGAACAATAGTGTATATACACAATAATGAAAGAAGGGAGGTAATTGTATAAGATACTATGGGTGGCGGGATGGGGTGGTGGGCGGGTACTACACTACATATATACGAGCGCCTGCGGCGCATAAGATACTATGGGTGGCGGGATGGGATGGTGGGTGGGTACTACCTATATACGAGCGCCTGCGGCGCATAAGATACTATGGGTGGCGGGATGGGGTGGTGGGTGGGTACTACATATATACGAGCGCCTGCGGCGCATAAGATACTATGGTGGCGGGATGGGATGGTGGGTGGGTACTACCTATATACGAGCGCCTGCGGCGCATAAGATACTATGGGTGGCGGGATTGTATGGTTGGTGGGTACAACATATATACGAGCGCCTGTGGCGCATAAGATACTATGGGTGGCGGGATGGGATGGTGGGTGGGTACTACCTATATACAGCGGATTCAGGTTATGGTACCGATTGCAAACTCTGGGACCATCCCACCATATGACTATGTTTATCAGTCTCATCTTTAACTTACCCTTAGTAAAATTGCCTTCCAGCTGTAGAATCTGAGTTTCTTGACGAACAGGGGATATGGCTTGGGTGCGTCTCTTCTTATCTCGCACCGAGGACAAGATACTATGAGTGGCGGGTTCGGGTGGTGGGTGGTCACTACCTATATACGAGCGCCTGCGGCTCATAAGATACTATGGGTGGCGGGATGGGATGGTGGGTGGGTACTACCTATATACGAGCGCCTGCTGCGCATAATATACTATGGATGGCGGGATGGGGTGGTGGGTGCTTACTGCCTAAATACGAGCGCCTGCGGCGCAAAAGATACTATGGGTGGCGGGATGGGGTGGTGGGTGGGTACTACCTATATACGAGCGCCTGCGGCGCATAAGATACTATGGGTGGCGGGATGGGATGGTGGGTTGGTACTACATATATACGAGCGCCTGCGGCGCATAATATACTATGAGTGGCGGGCTGGGGTGATGGGTGGGTACTACCTAAATACGAGCGCCTGCGGCGCATAAGATACTATCGGTTGCGGGATGGGATGGTGGTGGGTACTACCTATATACGAGCGCCTGCTGCGCATAAGATACTATGGGTGGCGGGATGGGGTGGTGGGCGGGTACTACCTATATACGAGCGCCTGCTGCGCATAATATACTATGGGTGGCGGGATGGGATGGTGGGTGGGTACTACCTATATACGAGCGCCTGCGGCGCATAAGATACTATGGGTGGCGGGATGGGGTGGTGGGTGGGTACTACATATATACGAGCGCCTGCGGCGCATAAGATACTATGGGTGGCGGGATGGGATGGTGGGTGGGTACTACCTATATACGAGCGCCTGCGGCGCATACGATACTATGGGTGGCGGGATTGTATGGTTGGTGGGTACAACATATATACGAGCGCCTGTGGCGCATAAGATACTATGGGTGGCGGGATGGGATGGTGGGTGGGTACTACCTATATACAGCGGATTCAGGTTATGGTACCGATTGCAAACTCTGGGACCATCCCACCATATGACTATGTTTATCAGTCTCATCTTTAACTTACCCTTAGTAAAATTGCCTTCCAGCTGTAGAATCTGAGTTTCTTGACGAACAGGGGATATGGCTTGGGTGCGTCTCTTCGTATCTCGCACCGAGGACAAGATACTATGGGTGGCGGGTTCGGGTGGTGGGTGGTCACTACCTATATACGAGCGCCTGCGGCTCATAAGATACTATGGGTGGCGGGATGGGATGGTGGGTGGGTACTACCTATATACGAGCGCCTGCTGCGCATAATATACTATGGGTGGCGGGATGGGGTGGTGGGTGGGTACTACCTATATACGAGCGCCTGCGGCGCATAAGATACTATGGGTGGCGGGATGGGATGGTGGGTGGGTACTACATATATACGAGCGCCTGCGGCGCATAATATACTATGAGTGGCGGGCTGGGGTGGTGGGTGGGTACTACCTAAATACGAGCGCCTGCGGCGCATAAGATACTATCGGTTGCGGGATGGGATGGTGGTGGGTACTACCTATATACGAGCGCCTGCTGCGCATAAGATACTATGGGTGGCGGGATGGGGTGGTGGGCGGGTACTACCTATATACGAGCGCTTGCTGTGCATAATATACTATGGGTGGCGGGATGGGGTGGTGGGTGGGTACTACCTATATACGAGCGCCTGCTGCGCATAAGATACTATGGGTTGCGGGATGGGATGGTGGGTGGGTACTACCTATATACGAGCGCCTGCTGTGCATAAGATACTATGGGTGACGGGATGGTGTGGTGGGCGGGTACTACCTCTATACGAGCGCATGCTGCGCATAAGATATTATGGGTGGCGGGATGGGGTGGTGGGTGGGTACTACCTAAATACGAGCGCCTGCGGCGCATAAGATACTATGGGTGGCGGGATGGGGTGGTGGGTGGTACTACCTATATACGAGCGCCTGCTGCGCATAAGATACTATGGGTGGCGGGATGGGATGGTGGGTGGGTACTACCTATATACGAGCGCTTGCGGCGCATAAGATAATATGGGTGGCGGGATGGTATGGTTGGTGGGTACTACCTATATACGAGCGCCTGTGGCGCATATGATACTATGGATGGCGGGATGGGATGGTGGGTGGGTACTACCTATATACCCCGGTTTGGATTCAGGTTCTGGTACCGATTGCGAACACTGGGACCATCTCACCATATGACTATGTTTATCAGTCTCATCTTTAACTTACCCTTAGTAAAATTGCCTTCCAGCTGTAGAATCTGAGTTTCTTGACGAACAGGGGATATGGCTTGAGTGTGTCTCTTCTTATCTCGCACCGAGGACAACTTTTCTTCACCTTGAACAAGAGAGAATGTTATACTAAATAATATTAACCCTTTCGTGAGGTCCATAACGGGACATATCATGTGCCAGTGCATTATCATAATTATATTTGCGATTATCCCACAGGGAGCCACGCATATATAAAACAAGAAAACCAAAATCAGAAATGGTAACGCCACCAAGATCATGTTATTAGCCATAAATATAAATTATAATATAAAATATATTGGTTACATGAATGCACCGCCTCAGAATTCCGTTAAAACAACTAATCCTTAAAATAAATATAAAACACTACGGCTTATTGCTGCAGGTTTCTCTTTCACCACACCAAAAAGCTTCTAAATTCGAATACAAAAATCGGAGGCATTGTATTCCCGCCAAGAGTGCATGGCCCAGCCATTGTTCATACCTAAACATCGAAAGCAATTAACGCGGTCATAATAGTTGCATACTGCAACTATACAACACCCAGCGAATACACACTCCACGACAATCCGAATTTGTTGTCCTGCGAGATATCCCATCGATATAGCTCAATTTGACACGGCCAGATTACCCTTTCTACAATATCCTAAAACAATAAAGCTTCTCAAAGCATCGGCATAGTCAATATAACTTTCACGAACTTGAACATTTCAACTACAGTTTTACCGGTCGCGGGGTCGCTGTACAATTTTAACGCGTCCCAAAATAACCGGAAAAACCGATTATCAATTTATAAAATGTCCATGGGACCACAACTTTCTAAAATTTGTAGAACAGTATACACCTGTGGATTTAATAAATAAACTAAAGTAAAATAAAGTAAAATAAAATAAAATATAGGTCTTACAGATTATTTTTTGGCATATCTCATCACACAAAAAATCAACATTATTGACATAAATAACAACTACACCTTGTACCGCATTCGGGGTAGCACTACAGCTTTTAAGGCGACCCAATCTATTTATAAACCTAGATAGGACCAAATATTTATATAATTTGACCAACAGGATACACCGGTGGCGTTAATAAAGCACTGCCTTACACGGTCAATGTTATGCCAATGTATTTTATTATATATATTCCGAGAGTCTCCATGTGAGACTCGCATATATAAGATCATTAATTGGCACAGGTTTTTCGCGAAATTCCAGGAAGCTCCCGTCATGGAAGGGTTATAGTTTCAATACGATTTACATCTAGTTTTATCGCTGTCATTGAGCAGGTCACACCCGCCACACGACGAAGAAACCCAAGCTGCGCATAGTGACAAGACAATGCAGCTATCGACAATCGAACCGTTGCAGTGACAATACGGGCAACCCAGGTCCCAACTAGGAGCCATATTGATATAGCATACAAGAGCTATTGACAAAAGACTGTGCTAGCCCGGCCAACCGAGGCAGCCATGTTAACCGAGCTGATAGAGCAATGTGTTTATATGGCAAAACGATACCAAAGCCGGACTGTCCGGAGAAAAGAATAATTGTGGATCTTATTGCCAACCACATGATGTCGTAATGCCTTCGTTCCGATATGAATGTGCTGGTTTATGTGCTTATTTTATAATTGCTCAGAATTAAATCAGATAAACTGAATCTATAAAATCGCGAACCATTTCACCATATGCACGTAATAGAGGATCGGTTCGAGAGAATTTTGGACACACGAATAATGTATATATCATACGAGGGTACAAGATGTCAGCGTCATGTTCCGGCCTGCTGTACAATTTGAAAGTGGGCGTATAAACAAGACACGGACAAATTAAAAAAGTCACTTTAACAACAAACATAATCATATTCTAGAGACTGGAAACGATAATGAAGAAACTAGTTTTGGGGTTATTTTCTCACAAAGTCAATGCTTGAAATATTCCAGTATGAAATAAGGTAAACAGTTGTATTTTATGCGGATTATTTCGCCATTTTGGCGTGATCATCCTCTCGTTTTGCTAAACAATAAGATACATTTGGAATTGGAACATTTATTCGATATTTTATTCGTCACAATGATAATGTTCACACATTATGACATATCCAATGGTGTACTTCAAACATCCTCAATAGAACTTCCAAAACGGACAAATATACACAAAGATATAAGCACGATATATGATTAATACCTTCTCCAACTCATCTGATTTCAAGCCTAGATCATAGTAGATACATCTCATCGACTTAAACGCATCGAATAATGTCCAGTTCCAGTTTCGGAGTGACGCCAGCGACTCTTTTAGATGGTTACTGGATGCAGCTGTTACTATAACAGGAATATCTGGATATTTTGTTAAGTTTACCAACATGTCCAACTGGAATTCAGCAACCCATGTTCGGTTTGCTGTGACTGGATAAGATGCTATTTTTGCGATGTCTTCTTCTACTGTTTTTCCGAGTCTGTGTTTGCATTGGCGGGGCATTTGGGAACCAGACATATCAACAGGCTTGTCTGCAATAAATATTTTGTGTGATAGGTTTAAAGGGTTGACTCGATATTTGGATTAAGCCATGTTATCTTTATCAAACACAAATCGACCGATCGGTGGTCAGAATGTCTGCCCTGGTGTGAAACGATACCATCTCACTAAACCGGATATACTGTAAGTTACAGTGTCTCCAATTGTCTGATATACAGTGCATGCTTGTCGATTTGAACCACGTGTGTTTCCCCGATTACCCCATTCAAGTTACAACCAGTTAGTTGTCGTTTTCATTGCAGGGACAAATAACGTCAAAACTGGATCGTTGTACTCATACTCCGATAAAGGAAATTAACACGAAAATGTTATAAGAAAACAACAATTCAATAGTCGAACAATAAATTCTCTGTCAATAGGACTTTGTTTATCACACAGATGTTAAATTAACTGTCTTAGCTAATACATGTACAATTGACGACTTTTGTTGGCTGACAATCTCCATTTAACCAATAGTACACATTTTCAGACGCATTGTAATTCTAACCGTTTGAAGTATTTCCTTTGTGTTTCCCTCAATACTGTTTTATCGAGCGGTTTGGAAGATATAATTATATGTTTGTGCTTATTCGGAATGCTGCAGATTTCGCAATGACCAACAATAATCTTTATTTGAATAGCATGTCTAAATCTCTTTTCACATTCGGTCGAGGCAGAGTGAAAAGTGCATCGATTCAAAATGGTGGTTACTAGCCTGATATTATGTCGAATTCCGGTTTAGTGACCTGGTATTATAAGTTACGAGACGCTTAGTGGTCGGATATGGTGTCATGTGAGGCGAAGAGAGATCAATATTAGGTGAGACCGTAGGCCAAGCCCAATATTGATCGCACTGAGCCTCACATGACACCATGACCGAACACTAAGCGTCATGTAACGTATGTATTATGTCAGTGAACAAAATCCAGCATATCCCTTTAATTAAACGTCGCTTTAATTTATTTTAATTTGGTATGTTAAATGTGTCGTCTATATGGCCATTAACTTATGTAACGGCACAGTGACGCGCCTTGGGCGTTAACAATCAACGCATTGAGTCAATGGCTAATCACCAGAAGTAGGACAACTTGTTGAGTTTAGTAACTTATGAGTCATTAGAATTCCTGAAATACATCGCATGCAGGTTTTGGTACGTGGTACTATGTATTTAAATTAGAAAAAAATAATTTCCGACAGATATCACCTTTCTTGGCGCCAAAATACACCAAAAATAACCCCGAGGCGACAGAGTATTCTGAAAAACAACATGGTAGATAACCACGTAATATTGATTTCATATGGGGTCATATGCCGTCACTATTTATCGACGCTGATTGGCTAATCACAAGAGCTGATGTAATAAAGTCTCATATAAGGTGAGTAATTCTTGTCGCTGATCCGTCGATTTGAATTGGATATATGATAATTAGACACATGATGATAGAAACTGATGATCTTTGGAATAAGGAATAGTCCAGGAGACATTGGTCGGCACTTTCACCCACATGACTCAACTTCACCCAACTAATGTTCTTCATTAAGGTCTCCTCTAATTGTATTCACATGTCCGATGAAACGCCTCTTAGTTAATTTTTCGTTGTCTTCGGATGGTAAAACATATATGATTCGAGTCGAGGAACCCACAAATCAAAGCTCAGAGTTACTATAAATCGATTTTTGAAATATATTATTCTTCACCACCGGGACTTTTTGGCGGGCTGGCAATAGTCGACGAATGCCGACCGACTTACTCAGGATACCAACTTGCGTTGAACAAAATATTGATATATGACACTTTTTGGGCAATTATATACTATATAACAGTGGTTAGCATTATTTATTGGCAAATAATGAATTATGATAACTGAAGCGGTATTCCATGAAATGTTTATGCTGCTGAAATTATGGGGACAATCGAATCGGATTGAGTACCTTTGTCAGGACAAAAGTGGCCGCAGATACTCCAGATGGCGTCCATAATGGCGGCAACTATACTGTCACATGCGTTTTTATTTTTCACTCCGATTTGTTATACCAACATACAATTCTTACAAACTAGCCCAAACTGACGCAGTATATTTTTGCACGATATCACGTTTTTTAATAATGCCGGTATAATCGGGTTAAAGCCAAATCGACGCTAATCGTGTATTGTCTATTTCGCATGAGTGTGTGTTATTGATATTATGACCCGACACATGCATGTACATGTGCATGAGATGTCCGGGCTAGGAATACTATTATACTTTGGATAAGGAATATTCATCCAAATCCAAGATGGTGGCCAAAATGACGACCAGAAAATGAAAAATCACCAACAATTTACAACATTGAGCGTCATTGTCAACTCAATCAATGCTTACTGTTGTGATTTGGAAATATTGTGGCAATTTATTTTCATTATATCTCATCCATCACAAACATCCCCAAATCCAAAATGGCGTCCAAGTGGCGGACAGATTTTCAAAAATTACCGACAAACCCTCATCTTCACATTAGTGGGCGTTATTGTCATCAAACTCCATTTAATCCTTCAATGCTTATAACTTAGTTGTGAATACTGAGGCGAAGTAACTAACAAACTACTTTCCCTCCATGAAACAACTTCCCATTTAAAAGATGGTGGCTAAAACGACGTCCGAAATTAGAAAAACGTCGATATACCTTTCATTTCTTAGAATGTCTCTCATTTTACATGTAGATAGGGAACATTGAAACGAAGTATTCGTTTGAGTTGGGTAATTGATACTCAAGCCACGATCGCGGCCAAACTTTTGGCCAGAAAGTGAAAAGTCGTCAATATTTTCACAATATATTTTCCACTCTTGTCAAAATATCACGACATATATATACACGACACGGTGTGCAAAAATCATATATGGATTCATCTTTGAAACGTACCCAGACGTCTATCGCAGCTACTGGTATATTAGGAGGACAAAATAATCCGGGGTTGGCATTTCGAAATCCATTATCCAGTAAGCGTCGAAAAATGTCCGTAACCGTCGGTGCGCCGAATAGTTATATTATGACTTGCAAAATTCAGAACAACTACCTGAGTGTTTTACCCACAACGGCTAATTATGATCCTTGATTGAGAGTAATCTTGCTAGATGCACTAGAATGGCATACGGTCGATGACTATACTAGTTTCAGAAGGTCGTCTTTATATACGACTGTCTCAGCTTTGGTGACCTGTTGGGGCTACCAGCATGATCACCTGATGATTGTCAGCTAGCCACTTGTCAATAAATGGTTCGTCAATTACCAAACTCAGCGAACGCATTGTTGGCGTACCTAGACAACCGATTAATGGTTTCGAGGGTTGCTAACTTTCCCGCTGACGGATGCCTTTCTGCTAAGGTACTAGAATACCATAACGTACCCATAGGATAGGATAATTTATTTACAATATACATGAATTATACAATGGCAGAAATACATAATAAGGTAAAGCAGTATATTGTCGGGGGTAGCCTAGCCCTATCGGGCTGTCTTCCTGCTGCCCCCTAAAACAGGTATAAATAATAGAATATATAGATGCTTGTATCCATATCCACGCACACGTACAGACTATAATCATATATGAAACTTTGTAGAATCCAGTACTTAGGGCATAACAAACACAAGTATTGGTGTGGTTGTGAGCCAATCCAGACGAGTTATAAGATCGAAAATGTATTATCTCTCCATATGAATGTTTTGAACTGTTCAGGTTTTCTAAACATATGACTATTTCCGTTCCAGTTCCAGTTCCATGGGTTTATTAGGAACAAAACAGTTAGTTTTGTGTTGCTACAACGGATTCAGGCGAGAGATACCACCATTTTTGTTCGGTAACCACAATGAGGATCTATAAGACCGCCGGGAAGTCTCTTTGTTGAGTGAGGTTCTGGGATAATTCAGATTAATAATATTACATATATGTAATGTTCTATGTATGTCTAGCGGTATAGGGTCATAGCCACGTTAGAGTAATCATAATAATATACGGTAGCATCTATGATGTATGGTAGTGTATGGGCATGCTAGGAACGAGAATGCGATGTGTGTCCACTTACAGGTACGTTGTGAAGAACATTATTCGAGTAGATTTAGGATTATGTATCGCGTATGACTATTAATGTTCGTTGTATTATAGAGCACAATCGGGACATCCTTTGTTTTTACAGCGTACATTTTCTGGGTAATTTCTCAGCATGGCTATCTGTAAGCGCTTCTTCAATGTGTGCCTGCTTTGGCAAGAAGTATAGACTTTTTCCATATTGTTCCATGTTGTGGGGAAGGCGTGGTGGGGTAGGTTTCCTGACCAGTCAGTTCTAGGAAGTTCCAACAGTACGGGATTCGGGTGTCTTGGGGTTGATTTTGCTCGTTTGTTGTACATCATTCCAAAAGACGCAGGCAGACGGTTATAACACCAGTCATGCATGAAAATTGAGGAATTGAGAGTGTGTAAGTCATATATTTTTAAGATATTCTCTCTTTTAAATAGTGGATCTGTGTGACTCCTGTACTTCTTATTGCATATTATACGCAATGCTCGTTTTTGTAATAGGAATATTTTCTTGACTTCCGGAACATGACCCCATATTTGGATACCATAAACTAAGTGGCTTTGAATCAGAGCATAGTACAATGTTTTCAATGCTTTACTTGGGAAAAAGTTTTTCACCTTATTGATGCAGTAGATTGCATGTGATATTTTGGAGCAGATTACGGATATGTGCTTTTTGAATGTCAAGTTCTCATCAATGTGGATACCTAAGAATTTTGTCGAGGATTCACGCCCAAGATTTCTTATTCGGTTCAATTCAATGTTATTTAGCTTTAATTTCAAAGTATTCCATTTTGTGTCATTGTTTTGTGGGTGTAAAAGCATATAATTGCTTTTATTAATATTAATTGAAAGTTTATTGCAGCAGCACCAATCGGATACATTGGCTAATTCATTGTTGACGTAACTTTGTACTAGTTCGCCATCTTTACCGCTTGTGAACAGTGTGGTGTCATCGGCATACGATAATATGTCCATTGTTGTAGAATTTACCATATCATTCACGTATATTAAAAAAATAATCGGCCCAAGAATTGAGCCTTGGGGTACCCCACAGGAGGTATTCATTAGGCTAGAGGTACTTCCACTATATTCAACGTATTGCCTCCTCTCATTCAAATAACTATGGAACCATGACATTGCTACACCCCTGATGCCATAGTGGTCAAGTTTCGATATAAGTATGTTGTGGTCGATCGTATCGAATGCTTTAGATAAATCAATAAATACAGCTAAGGTGGAATCCCGTGACGGTGTATCATTATTTTTAACGACATGATCTAGAAGGTGCATTATCGGATGAAATGTTGAGTGATTTGGTCTGAATCCATATTGGTGTTTATACAAGATTTCTTGTTTATTTAGAAAATCTACTAGTCGTTTTTGCATAATTTTTTCAAGCAGTTTAGAGAACGATGGCAGGATACTGATTGGGCGATAATTTGTTATTTCCTTAGAATTATTTATTTTAGGAATGGGGACTACTTTGGAAATTTTCATTTTCCTTGGGAATATTCCCTCTTCAAACGATAGATTAAATATATGCTTAAGTGGTGGGGCTATTATGAAGATACTCTCTTTCATAAGTGCGGTCGATGTTCCGTTGTGATCTTTGCTCATTTTCCCTTTCATAGTATAACATGTCAATATTATTTCCTGTATCGTTGTTGGTTCAATTTCGAATTCCTTTGTTCGCCTATTTCGAAGGTAATCAGTGAATTTTTCATCATTTCCAGTGTGTATAGAGTCGCTGGTGTTTCGACCGATATTTGAAAAGTAGTCATTGAATTTTTCGGCTATTATGTTCGGGTCAGATATCTCGGTATCGTTATCTTTAAATGTCTGTGGGTAGTTACATGATTTTTTAGATTTATTGATGGCGTTTTTGAGAATTTTCCATGTGTTTTTTATATCATTCTTATTTTTTTCTAGACTATCGCAATAATAATTATTTTTACATTTCCATATTAGTTTGTTATATAGTTGACGATAATTTAAATAGGCGATTTTATTTTTTTCTGAAGGTGCCTTCAGTTTATTAGAGTATAATTCTTGCTTAGTAATAGAGGATTTTATTAGTCCAGATGTCATCCATGGTTCGCGCTTTATATATTTTTTGGGTACATTTCGTGTTATTAATGGAAAAGCTAGATCATGCGCGTTCATATATATGTCTAAAAACAATTCATATGCCTTATCGGGGGAGTTACAATTGAGAACTGAGTCGAATTTACATGATTTTAACAAGTTTTTGAAAATATTGACATTATTTGGGTTGTAGTTCCTATACGTGACTTTTTTATGAGAGGGTTTTATGGGTTTGTGTTTGTTTGATTCGGAAAGGAATATGCCGAAATGATCGGAGATGTCACAGGTAATTATCCCTGTTTGGTGTCCACCTTGTACTTTGTTGGTATAAATGTGATCAATTAGGGTAGCAGAGTGTTCAGTAATTCTTGTCGGTTTTGTTATCATGGGCACGAATCCTCTACTGAGTACATTGTTTATGAAATCGTTAGTTTTTTGATGTGTCTCGAAATTTAAGAGGTCGATGTTGAGGTCTCCTATTATGTAAGACTTGGTATTGTTCACTTGTTCTAATATATTATCGAATTTTAACATAAATTTGTCCAAATCGGCCTTTGGTGCTGTGTTTGGTCTATAAATACATCTTATTATATAATTATCGTTCGCCCCTCGGTGTATTTCTATAAATAATGTTTCTATTACGTGTGGTATAAATATTGTTAAATCAGGTCTGGGTTTATATTGAAGATTCTCCTTTATATATATACCAACACCGCCTCTGCCATCGTCGCCGTCTGGTCGAGATTTGAATTATAAGGGGTGATATCCGGGAAGTGAAAAATCTGAGGAACTATGCACTTTGAATATTTCTGTTAGGGCGATAACATCAAACAAATTTTCTTCTGTTTTCAAATCGCAAAGTAAATTTTTTAGATCTCCATAATTTGCGTTAAGGCTTCTGCAGTTTAGGCCGAAGATAGAGAATTTTATATTATTTGAGAGCACTTTTTTACCCTGTGTAGGCGAGAAATATTGGCTTGTATTTTGATTCCAAAGTTGGATGCTGTCGGGATCGAATTCATCTCCTTCTATTTGAGACCATTTTGCCGCGAAATCATGTGTAACCCCAACCTCACTCAAAGTTATGCTATTTGCAGACGTAGTTGAAAATTTCTAAATTGCTGTAATATGCGCCCTTGGTTGTCGCCATATGATTTTGTCGTGCGGAAAATCGGTACTTATGCGTGGAAATTAATACGAATATCATTTTACTATTATGAATTCAAATTTTGGTGGGATTATATCAATAGGAAGTTTATCCGCGAAACGCTTATGAAAGTATAAGTATAGCATACGCTGCTTGACCATTGTCCAAGACAATCCAACTGTCGTGTCGTCGAAGAACTCACAGTAAATAAGAATAACACAATCGGTTCTAGTTAATGGACATGCGTCATTATAGTATGTTCCAGATACAGACATGATAACATGCGTGACGTACCTGTCTTTATATGCTAATTTATTATTTCCACACCCGTTTGTCCCCTGTGGGTCTGGGATAGAAAATGCCTACCGCCCACTGCGAGGGGTAAGTATCCCCTAATGTGGAACCCTGTTTGCCGTGGGGTGCATCCCGTGATGTGTGATGTAGGAGCCTTGGTGGTACTAGGGCGGCCGCACCACGTGAGGCATCGACCTGTGGATATGACTTAGTTGATGTTCATCTTTGGTCCTTCATCTCTTCAAGACGGGTACTTTAGTGACCCGGCTAACACAATCGGCTAGTCACGCCTTACCACAGTGTTTCAGATTACATTTCTGCCCTCTGTTGTATTATGTTTCTGGTTTCTAGTTATGTGTTCGGTTTCTCGTATATGTTGTTTCTGTCGTGTCATGTCTGTCTGCATTTCGTCTTCATGTTTCAATCTTGTACTGTTCACGCATTTCTCACTGCGGAGAAGCACCGGGAGGCTGCTATATGCAGTGACCAAACGGGTCACCACTTCAGTTATGTACCAGTCTTTGGCCAGACCATAATACGAAGAAGGGTCCGATACGGCTGCTGAGTTAGTTGTCAATTATTTGCATTGCATATGGCAACTCGTAACTTGCAAAGACGTAATATTGACCACTCGCCAAGTTCCGCCTGACATCAGTACATGGTACTTGGTTTTGATCCAAATTTCAAGAGACCTTCTCAATTTGTGATTGCTAAAACCCTACTAAGCATAGTCGGACAATTAAGTTATGTCAAACCGATCAGGACTGGGCCACTGAGTGGCTCTCTTCCGGTCGAATGTTCAAGAAAAGTTCAAGCTTACACTCTTGTGCAGTTTACATCTCTTGCAAACACACCAGTGTTGGTTACGCCTCACAATATATGAAACAGTAGCAGAGCTGTGGAGAGTACTCGCGATATAGCTGATTCTTCATGGTCAGATATATATTTGGTCCGTAGATGTACATAAACAATTGATGGGCAAAGAGCTCCTCTGAATAGTTATCTTCTGACTTTCAATCGGTGCGAACATTCACCGACATTGAAAGTTGGGTATATGAATATGGATTTAAGCACATATGTTCCAAACCCATTGCGATGTTCTAAATGCCTGGGGTGTGGTCATGGCCAGGAACTATGCAACAGTAAAAAAACCATATATGCACGATGTTCTATTTATGGTCATGGTCATAATGAATGAACAACCATTAAGAAATGTTCACGCCGTCAAGGTTCACATGATGCAATGGGTCGTTCTTGCCTAATTCGGGACTGTACATTCAAGATTTAACGATGTAAAGCTGAGAAGCATCTGTAGTAAATCGATGATAAGAAAATAGTTGGACCTCGACCATCCATTCCATAGGTTACGTACGAGCACTCAGACACAGTCAAACCAAACTCGTTAGTATATTACTACATGTAGCAACACACATTGAGGTGACTGATACTGTTCCTGTTCCAGAACCTGTAGCGCATGTAATGGATACAGCTTCTGTCGTTGAGACCTTTCCCCGAAATCAGTTTATGCAAGTGGATCTCCAAGGTATAGCTGGTCTTTTGTCTCTCATGAACATAAATTGATCTCTGATGGTTCACAGTTCCATACCATATTTCAAGCAAAATGGTCAACTTGAAGGGGAAACGCATGTATGTGCGTGGAGGGAGGGTGGCCATTGAGCTACGGATCGCCTGTTGTGTCGGCCGCCCAATTGTCAAATTGATAAATTAATTAAGATTCACGCCATTTTCATCAGATATTATAAATATGCTATCAATCATTCAGGATGCGGGGTTGTCAGCTACCCCACATATTTCGATATGTAGAAGACTTATTACGTACAATTATTTATATTTGATGATTATATTCCAATGCAGCTTTTATATGTTGCTGCTCTCAAAGCAGTATTTATATCAGTTTTGGTATTCTGTTTTATACGTGTTTGCATAATGGTCAGTTTCTTGATGATTCTGACCTCATTCGAGAACTCTAGCTCCTGAGTTGGGTGTTATTATTTGGGTATATTTTGTTTTGGTTCAGAATAATTCATGGTTATGTCTATACACGGTTGCTTCGCTTCATCTTGATTCAGTTTCTGTCTGTTGTGATATTAGTGGCTAAAGCGACGTAAAACCATAACAAAACAAACAAACAACACCCGTTTGGAGACAGTGTGTACCCTCGAACAATACTACGAATAGGCCTAACGATAACTGATGTGCAGTCTTAAAGAACATACCGTTGATAGTTTGCTGATATGCAATTCAAATAATTAACATATGCGGTATTAGCATCCTCACTTTCGGTAGTGGAGTTTGGCATTGTTCAATAAAATCTTAATTACATCACCACAAGGAAAACATGTTCAACGCGAAAAACAGCTTATACAGACGTCGGTTACCCCACCATTCCACCGTGGGCTTGAGAAATAACAACAGCAAAGTGAATTCCGTTACTCATTCCTTATTCGAAACAGTTTGTAATTGTGGCAAATGACCCCAAATTCGTGATAGGCCAGCTGGGCGGAAAACAATCGGGCCAAAACTGTTTTGGGTCGAGTTTGAACAAATGGTCCGAAAATTACTGGACCTTGTTCTCGGTCCGAACAAATTTAAATATTGTGGAAAATGACCACCGGAACATTATTAGTAAAAACTAAGTCGGAAAATGAAGGGAAATTGGTCCTAATATACATATGTTAGGGCATATCTGGACCTTCCTGCATCTGGAAACGACTTCCTACATCGGTATAGCTGACTTAGGTTTTTTTATGCACAGCTCCAATTAGGAGTTCAAACATTTAAGGGCTCATCATATAAAATATGAATGGGTTCATACCTTTAATTTGTGGGCATATTATGTGGTTGCTGTGATGTATCTGGATCCTCCTTCACCTGGACATGACACAAGCAGACTGAGGATATTTATGCACGGACTCCAATTTCGGGTTCAATATTGTATGGGCCCATCATGGATAAAGAATAACTAGGCCTTGATAGCTACTGCCTGACGTACGTCTGCTAGTATTAAGAGTGGAAAATACCTAGGTTCAATATTCAAGTTATCAATTAACATCTGTGCCTATGAAATGAAATGATTTGAATTATTGCTTGAAATAGCTTTTAAAAATAAGTCAACTCAATACCTACCCAGCTGGGCTAAACATACCTGATGTTATTGGTGGTCCCGTTTGGTGTTAGTTCGTCCATAGCCACATTAGAACCAAATCACTGTCAAGAAATACCCGGGTACACCATTATACCCTGGACAAATATGGGCTTAACTGGAGTCTGGCGACCAAAATGGATCCCAAAATATGGTTTATTCCCGTTGTGAGATAGCTACGATGTTGGTGGCCACTTTTTGTGGTGAATACGCCCATAGCCACCATAATACTGCCAAAATATACACGACTAGCCCATTATAGTCGGTCATAAATAGGGCATAAGAAGAGAACCGGATTTGAGACTGTGAGAGATCTATGTTATTGATTGCGCAGTTTAGGGTGCTTTCGTCCATAATCATCATAGGGCCAAATCACTGTCAAAAAAGTATCGGGCTGTACAATTACATGACCTCAAATTGGGAAGGGCGTAAATAGAGTCTGGAATCCACACATGCCCTAAAATATTAAAATGCTGAATTCCCGATTGTGGGAGATTCAGCTAGAACATTTTATCAAATCCCATTTGGATTCAGGTGATATTGTGAAAATAGCATACCCAGGTACTTTTTGACAGTGGTTTTCCCCTAGGATGGTTATGGACGAATTCACACAAAGGCATAGATCTCTCACAATCGGGAATGTAGTAATATTTTAGGTTTCGTTTGTATTCACGACTTTACTTACGGCCAGTTTGTGGCCGGGTAGCCTGATACTGTTTTGACAGTGTGTTGTTCCCAGGGTGCCTATGGACGAATTCATCGCAAACATGCTTCACCAATAGCATAGATCTCTCACACTCGGAAATTTAAAAACATTTTAGGGTCGGTTTGGTTAGAAAAAAGTAACCAAACATTGGGTTATGGTAACCCAACTTTGCACCCAAACGTTAGGTTAAATTAACTTAACATTCGCTTTGAAGTAACGAATCAGTTTTGACCATATACTAAGATATTCAGGTCATTAATTATGGTTTTCCAGAAATAATTCAAATGAATGGATTTAATGTATTTAATATTTGCGCATTTTAATATCCCTCAAAATATTCCTCCAGACGACATGCATAAGTTCATATATTGACTTAGCAATCGTTCTTCACAGACATCGGTGCATGGCGAGCATAATTATGTCACACTGGATGTGTGTCCCTATTCGCAACAACAGCGAAATTGTGTATAATTTCATGGCCGTTGCTCCCTTTGCCTATATGGCGACGAAATGGACTTGTTATAATAACTAACATATTGTCGTAATATTGAAGAAGTAGGAATGCTATGCGTATGGAAACTTTATACCTGCACATTCCATAAACAATTTGTTTTGCTTAATTCTGGTGTGATTCATATTCTTGAATACAACAAACTGGTAAATTTGTCTGCACTTTAACACAAATTAGGGTATATTTTACGAATAGCTGACAACGTCTTTACACTTCAATTAAGTCATAACACTTTACATTACGTGTCGGTTAATTAAGGCGAAATAATGAATCGTCCAATATAACAATCGGACAATAGAGTTTTCACTTGTGACACATCCAGATGATAAGGAGACAGTTTTAAATGGTCAGATTTGAATACAACATAATATGCACAAATTGATGGTATATACCAAATGGGAAGCGAATACAACACCCTAGATAGTTCCTATCCGAAATCATGACACCGAACTTAACGACTATATATGGGGAGGCAAGGTTGGGGAGTTGGACGGGATACGCTGACTCCCAATCGTTCAATTTAAAAATAAAATACATTAACATGGTTTTGACTATGTGTGCGGATATGAAATAGTTTCAATAAATTGTGAATTAAAAGCGCATAAGATGGATTGTGTTTGACGAAAACGTGGGCCAAGCGGAAAAGTGTGACAAAATTACATATCTGAAACCACAGTTCCGTTATTTTTCAAATATCAAAGTCTAGAATTTTCATTGAAAAAATTGACCGTTTTAAAAAAGTGAAAACAGAATAAATAACCGACAAATTAGTATCGTTTGGACTCAAAATACTTATAGGGGGTGTTCGGGGCAGGTCCCACACCCATGCCATAAAATTGTACAAAATCCTTACCATTCTCGAAAATGGTCCATACACCATTTTCACCCCTCGTGTGGGACCCCCGTGGTGATGGTGGTGTAGGGTTGTTACCAGGGGGTATTTGGGGCAGGCCACCCTCCCATGCCGTACAATTGGCCGAAATATACATTTTGGAGAATAAGGAATAAGGAGTAGGGAATGAGTTCCAAAAGTCATGTTCGTCTTTCCGACCTCAGATAATTTGTTTTCGAGGAATTTCGAACTTTTTGACCATAATATTGTTTGGCCCAAATATTTGTTATTTTTTAATAAGTACGTTCCCTAGGTCATTTGCCACATTTTCTAAAAAAATTCGGACAGATCACAGGGTCGAGTCATATTCGGACACTTTTTCAAACTCGACCCAAACAAATATTATTATCGTATTAGTTCCCTGCGGCGGGTAGTGAACAGCTGGTGAAGTGAGGCTAAGTAAGTTGACGATCTGCGGTGGCTAGTGAACAGCTGGTGAAGTGAGACTGGGTAAGCTGATGAAAATCAGCTGTGGGATTCGAAACATCGATCGGAGATTGTTATGTGGGCATTTATTGTTGTCAATGTTGTAGTGGTTTGTTTAAAAAAACGTGCATGGTAAAACGAAAATTGAATTGCTCTTATTAAGTAGAGTATGTCATTTGTGATCGAGAAAACATTTTCGGTATCCACTCTAAAATACTAGATATCATCTGCGGATCAATAATGTTAAACAGATTATGACATTACTAACCTATGTTCGAGGATAGAGTTGTCTCCGTTTCCCCCACTGCGTTCATCTCCCTTGTTAATTTGGAGTCTATAATTTTCGTGTGACCAGCTGTACTCTTGTTCTTAAAATTTCCATCTCCTTTAGCCAGTTTGCGTTCGAGAGCTTTTATCAGTTTCAACCGCTCCACGAGTTCGTCAGACAATGTTATTGTCTTATCCAGAAGAGCAGTAGTTTTCACCAAATCACTGTCATTATTTCCTGAAATAAATGTGGTGTTTTATTCCTTTATCAACGTTTGCAAAGTAATACGAAACACTACTCAACAGTTCCCGTATATGGTGTAAGTACAACATGCATGTGTGTTATCGATTCAACATAATGTGTTTCCTCCTTTTTCTGTGCATTTACATGTATGAACACTATTCTTCAGCCATGACACACTTTGATAAACTGGAGTGCTGCTCAACCTGTAATTTCTTGTTCATGTAAACACATGTAATTGTATCTGGTTTACGATGTGTGTTGCTGCACTCTTAGAAAATAAAAAAATATATAAGCGTGTCACGTGTTTTATCACAATCGGTATATAGTGTTTGTATATATTACTACTATATTTCATCGCTCGTGTTATAATCAAAATCACACAATCACGTATTATTATTAATGCTTTATATCCGAAAATTATGTCCATGGTAATACACAAATACACAGTAAAGTAGAGTACAACCTACATGCACGTTAAGCATATATACATTCATAAAATGGTACATGTAATTAATACTGCATCAATCTCACCGGGGCAGTAGCACATTTAACCTCGTATACAATCATGATATATACTGAATATCCGATTTATACACTGCACATTTAATATTGTTTTACTGACAAACGCCAACGCATACAACAGGAAGACATTCGATCATTCACAAACATACCACTTTCACTACATTTCCTTTCATAGCCCAGAATAATTACATAAGTATTATAACAGACAGTGTGTTTATTAATTGGTGTTTTAGCATAATTTGACCACAAATGAGCACTATAAAACGAAGAAATATAGCAAATCAATATTGTTTCGCATCCTTAGAACAATAGAAAAACTATCTGGAAATTAAATTTGCTCTAACATAGATGCATCAATGTTGTATTAGAAGTTCCGCATCGTCGGTGAGGTCGTCATTCAGCACGTGACAGAGATATGAACAGGATTTAACGAATGCGAGTTCAATGCGATGTAGATATATTTTTGGACAAGTTATAATGTGCAACGTTTGGGATCATCGTCATTGCAACTATTTTAGTAGTATTAACAGTAAGACCAATATTAATGGCAACTGACTCACATACGTTGAGAAGACGACGAAAACCATTCACAGACGATGACATCAGACATATATCATCAGATTCATCAGCGTAACACAAATTATTCGAAGTATAATTACAAATCACTCATACCATCTACAGATTAAACGATAAAGGCTTAGGATATCGCGCTGTCTAACCCCAGCATCAGAACAGGAGCTGTTTGATAGCTGGGATCCCCACCTGACTCTGAATTGCTGGTTTCGGTACCAGCTAATTAACAGCCTTACAGTTATCAGAGGCACCTAGCGTGCTAACAGTTTTGCTTAACAAGACATCGGTTTGAACAAGTTCGAATGCCTTGCTGGCGTCGAGGAAACAAGCAAACATATAAGTGTTTTGGACACATAATACCTTACAGCTTCTTTCAGTGCAAAAACGCACGTGTCAATAGGATGTTCACGCATAGGTCCTGACATTTAATAAGAATTCTAAGACTCCAACATTTTTGATATAACAGCGGATAAAGCAATAGGTCTATAATTATCTTTTTTATTAATTTATTGTTAGTAATTGGAACAAGCGTAACTTCCAACATCTTAGGTTGCAGTTAACTATGAGTCGTGTAAAAGTTGAAAAGTCCACACAACCATTTATGTACAGTATTTCAAGTGCTCCGAAGTAACACCATCCGGTTCAGCAGATTTACAACTCCTTATATTTGTTGTGGCATTGCAAATATCTTCAGAACAAGTCGTTACTCCGCTCTCATGTGAAGAGATGGCATGAGAAGACGACATTTCAGAATCCTGACACAGAAGGTTTTTGAAGTGATCGAACCACGTGTATGTTATTTCAGGGTCGCCTGTTCCGCCATCAACAGACGCAGCGCATCCTGGTTTGCGGCCTGAAGATAACTTCCTCCAGAAACTAGTAAAGTTCATATAATTAAAATTTCCGCAAAGCATACTTAAACTGAGACCGGGAACGACGCATCGATTCATATATGTTACAGTAAATCAGTGAAATTATACACACAGCGAGGTCGACCTTGATTGATCCATACACCGACACAGTGACGTCCGTAATTACGGAGTTTTTCAACAGAAGAATTCCAGCCCGAAATATTGGAGTAGCTGTTCTTATTCGGACCTTTTAAATTTGAGACGACGCAATGATTAGCAGCCTCTACAAGCGCTGCAACAATGTTGCTATATCATTTGTCAATGAGGTCCGAATGTTGCAAAGTCAACAGCCTGAAAAGGATTCGAACTCGAAGTTATAGGTGCTAACAACAAAGTCACTCATCTGATTCAACTGTTGAAGTTGCAAAGCATCCGCTCGTTTCCAATTTTATAAACAGATACATGAGATTGGTATTCTTTGTGTATGCTGGAAGGTTATCAATGACAACAGATACATAGAGAGCAAAATAGTCAGATGTAACAGCTACATTAGTGGACAAAGTACAGATACAGTGGTCAAACGGTGGTCCAACCAATAATTAAGTAATGATTCACCACATAAGTGATTAAGCTCACGCATATTATTGCTGTCTTTCCTAGCATCCACGTTGAAATCTCCAAGTATAAACACACTGTGGGTATCAAAATCATCATCGATAGATTTAATATTTCCGAGGTAATGTAGAAAGTCATTAGCACTGTCATCACTCTCTACTGGCAGATATCCACACAATATCAACTCCGACGTATATTAGTCTGTTCGACATTAAGACCAACTATCTGAGAATCTCCATATGAAACGAATACCGCGTTGTGGGCAAAATAATTCCTCCAAAGAATACCAACACCACCGTTAAGTCTCCCGGCAAGAACGCGATTATCACATTCCACAGCAGATACACCACAGCTTCAAATTTCGGATGGATATAACGCTGAGAGGGTTTTAAAACTGGGGTACCAAGAGACGTCGCTTCCACACCCAAGGTTCTTGCCAGATCTGGCTCAGACAATTGCTGTTAATTTCGGGCGATATTTGTCCTAACCCCGGAACTGGAACAGACGGAGAACGATCAGTGTTCCACTTGAATGTGCAGAGTATTTTCCCGAAACTTTATGTTCTTTCCACCGAAATCCAAAACTATGACGTGTGTGGTTTTACGGAGTCATGGCTTAGTAGAAACAATGAACACGATTTGCCTATACCTGGGTTGCACGAACCTGAACGTAGAAATAGAGTGCACACCGATACAATAGGGGCTGTGTGAGTGTCTATGCCAAGAACAATATAGCATTTAAACGTAGAAATTACATGGACAGAAGTAATTTAGAAAATATATGGATCGAAATTATATTAAATGGAATAAAAGTTATAGTCGGTACCTTTTATCGCCCACTAATTGTACAAATGCTGGGGCGAAATATTGGTGATGTTGTCAATTCCCATCCATCCCATAGAAAAGTCATATGTGGAGATTTGAATGAAAATCAGTTTACTCCAGCAAATCCCAAAGTGTCCTCCATTCCAACGTATTTCACCCTCCAGCAAGTTATCGACGACTCGACAAATTTTACTGAATTCTCAGAAACACTCATATATGTTGTATTGATCAACGGTAACTGCACCCGAAAGGAAAGTAAAAAATTAGAGCATTTCCTTTTGGCTTCGTTCGCTGCCACGTTTCGGTTTACGTGGAAACCTGCGAAACAACTTGACCAACAGTACATTCCAAATGCACCGTATACTTCTTTGATCAAGCAGATTTCTCCACAATAAACAAACAAATAAATTAATCTGAATGGATCCAGGCATTTAACAACTTACCACTTGAGGCACTCTGACGAACAAACTCACTGAGCTTATGCATAAACATTTTCCACACAAGTTTATCAGTTGCAAACAAGACGAGTCCGATTGGATGAACCCACGGATTAAATATTTAATAAGACAACAAAAAAGGATTCATAAATCGGCAAAAAGAAGAAATACTTCGATTCGTGGAACAGATATAGACACATTCGAAACGAAGTAATTTCCAAAGTTATATCGTCTAAACAATTTCATTTATTAAAAGTGCAAGAAATCCTCAATGATCACAAGACAACAGCTGGCAAATGGGTGGAAACATTTAATCATCTTTCAACAAAAAGGGCTGACACTTGTCCCCTTTAGCTTGTTACATCTCTCTATGGAGCAATACAACCTCCACCCCAACAACGGATGGTCCTAGTCTGACCACACTCAATGAGATAAATATAACTGAGCTGGAAGTTTGTGGAATGCTATAACAGAAATCCAACCCGATAAGGCATCTGGACCTGATTTTATTAGCCCGCGTCTGTTAAAAAACTGCACAAACTTGAGTAGGCCTCTTTCCAAAATCTGCAATCGTTTTATTTGAGAATATCATGCTTTCGCAATGGAAACGCGCAAACGGACATAAGCATAAGAACGTAGATCGAACTAATCAGGCCAATTACCGACCAATCTCACTTCTAAGCCGGATAAGCACCAAACGATTCAATTAGCAATGGCCCCGAGGACTCGTCCGTTAAACCATATCCGCGCATAATAACCAAATCAGATCGAATGATATGCAACGATGATCAACTTTACAACCCGATCACATAAGAACACACTCCGCGTTCGAATTCATTTCGGCCAATTTGGCCGGTTACTTCATGTGACTTTTTCATCTGACGTGTGTGTCGGATAATTGATCTGGAGGATTTATGTAAATGTTAGCCCAAACTACATTTCCAAGTAACGATGGTTTTGTTGTTTATTTTGAGGAATAATACCGCGTCAGATGAATTCAGCCCAAATATGTTAACAGTTGTTGTGTCAAACATTCGGCAGTAGGTTAGCGTTATTTAGTATTTGTGGATGTCCTTTAACATGGGGAAAATAGACTACTGCGCTTGAACGAGCATGTGAATTTGTCGTTTTTAATGTACAGCAACTTGATAATCAATAACAGAGGCATTCTCTGTCAAATAAGGTCGCTCTATTTACGGTATTAATTGCGGAACTTTCTAAAGTAAACTACGCGTAAACGGATACATACGGTAAATTATAGAATGTGCCGGAATCGGCCTAATCGCCCCATGGCCAACTCGCCCAGTCAACGTGTGTCAATTATTGAAATTTGGTGTATATGTCCGGGCTGGGACATGGAATACAACAACGTTTGAATTATTTTTAAATTTACAAATTTGTTGATTTTATTCAATTTTTTTTCGTTCTGAAAACACACTATAAAGTGTATATAATATAATAAAGAACACGAGACATACATAATTTATAAACTGTTAACAAAATATATCAAATTCAATACATGACAAAGATGACTCAGTGGAGTTTATAAAGTGAACATAAAAACATTGAGGTAAGAATCTTTTTAAGGAATGCAACTTTATTTAATGATAATAAACACATAAATTAAAATAACAAACATGAGACATACATGATTTATAAACTGTTAACAAAAGATATCAAACTCAATACATGACAAAGATGACTCAGTGAAGTTTATAAAGTGAACATAAAAATATTAAGGTAAGAATCTTTTTAAGCATTACTAAACCGTTTAGCAGAGACCACAGTCCACTTCACTCATCCGATCATCACCAAACTTCATATTTATCTTGATATTGATCTATCAGATGAGAGCTATCAAATATTTTTTTAATTTCATAGGAAAAAATGGTCGCCAGCAGCCATATTGCATTTACGTTATATTTTATCGCGTCATGTCGATATCTAGTATTACTTAGAAATTTCACCTTTCCAGATTCATAATTGCTCCATTGACTGTAACAGATGAAATTATTCCCCTCTTCGGATAGAGTGTCACTGAAACTTTATTTTGTCAGACTGTCTGTATAATCACTGATTATATATGGCAATAATCTGTAATAAGATGTAGCACTATTTTATTTTATATTTACATGCAGTGCTGTTTTTATACATCAATTCTAATCCCCCTAGATCATCATGTGATCGATCATACATCGCGCGAGGACCTGGTTGAATTAAGGGGGGTTTTATGGATCACTTCTGTCCTCAAGCTAGATTATACTTATGACATTTAATGGCATGTTTCTAACGTGGAGGGTTAGATATGCTTGAGAAACCACCACTCTTTAATTCACACCAAGTTCTCAGCTGTCATGTTCGGATATTAGAACCCATAGCCATGATATATGGTTTATTTTGTGTATACTAGTAATATAGTTATTTTCAGTACCTTTATATACCAGTACTGTGAATAACAATGCATATAAATTAATCCATGTATACATGTATATTGATTCAACGGATTCAGTGGTTTTGTCCATCAGTCTATCAAATTTGCGGGGAAAACATGGCCACAAGCAGTACACCCTGCTAAATTTCGAATTTGAATCAATTGGCGCACCCTGCAGCCAGCTTTTATTGGAGAACTTTTTCTTATGTGGATATTTTGGGTCACCGCTAGATGTGAGCCATATTTTGTTCTCAAACTGTCCTTGTTGTAAACTGTTACCGTGGTGCGAAGTCGGCGCAGAGGCTATAGGCCAGCTCTTCCAAATATTCGACATCAGATTATCCACATATCATTAAATGATCTTCTATCTCAATTGTCACTATTTAACTCTCCCTTTTCTCCCACTGATATCATATTAAATTATTTATTAAACTATCAGTGATGAGTAGTTATCTTATTAATCCTCGCTATATTAAAGTATCATTGATGAGTAGTTATAGTATTAATCCATCCTATATTAAAGTATCATTGATGAGTAGTTATCTTATTAATCCATTCTATATTAAAGCATCATTGATGAGTAGTTATCTTATTAATCCTCGCTATATTAAAGTATCATTGATGACTAGTTATCTTATTAACCTTCGCTATATTAAAGTATCATTGATGAGTAGTTATTAACCCTTTTTATATTCTTGGTCTCATCTAAACCGTTTATTTCATAAACTTAACATCGACACATCTATCGAATGAACCCACTACGTGAGTTGAAAAGAGACAAAAATAAATAAACGATAACTGCGAACATCAAGTTGTCTTAAATAGATCGCACTTAATTCAAGCACACTGACGTTGTGGGGTCGGTCACACCATAATAGAGCGTAAGTTATTATGCGAACAGTTTTCGCAAGAACCAACAGCCCTATGAAATGTCAGTTCAAAATCGGGATAAAATAATTTCATAATAATTTCCATTTATAAATCGGCAACAATTACAAAAATTTCCCGGCCACTTGTGTATGTTTGAATTAAAGCCGCTCAATAATAAAGCAAGCGAACACTCGAGTAAGAATGTTGGTAATGGAAAATAATGAGATTTAGTAAAGGTTGAGAATATATTAGATCGCAATGACATACCTCGCGTGATGTAATAATTAGATTTAGTAAAGGGTGACATTATATTAGTCCGTTATGACATACCTCGCGTGATGTAATAATTAGATTTAATAAAGGGTGACATTATAATAGGTCCGTTATGACATACCTCGCGTGATGTAATAATTATATTTAATAAAGGGTGACATTATATTGGGTCCGTTATGACATACATCGCGTGATGTAATGATGAGATTTAGTCAAGGTTGAGATTATATTAGTTCCGATATATGACATACCTTTCGTGATGGTATAACTTCCGATGAAGAAACCAAGTCCGAATATGAGACACGTTAAAGTTGCTTGCCTCCACCAATATCTTCTTCCTGCCATAGTGTTTGTCTATATAAAGAGTACAACATGACAAGACTACTTACTATAAGATGTACATAAACTGAACAAAACTAAACTGTAGAATAACATAATTAATAAAGTTTGATATAATCCATATTATAATCAAAAATGTTGGGGGGCTTTGACATGAACGATTTGGATGAATATCAATGATTACTGCTTGTCACCTTCCTATTTCCAATTGGCATACATGACTTACCTGACAATTTAACACCAACAATCGGGACTTATGTACTCCAGTTATTTAAAGTGTTTACAAACAGAAGTCAACACAGACCATGTAAACGTCAGAGTATGGGCTGAAAGAGAACGGGCGAACGGATGTCTGGTTACATTCGATCCTGTCTGCACTAAGTGGATTATCACAGTCGGTTAAAAAGTTTACATCTGAATGGTCTATTGTTGATTTGGAGAGATGTTCAGGCGGTGTTTAGATAATAAGTTCAGTTGGTTGAATTTATTGTCTAAACAATTCATATGGGGTTACTGCTCATCAATGATGCTTTGGGCACACCTCCTCTGCAAATCTCCCTCTGCATGTGTTTCCCCCCCCCCAAATTTGTGGGCCTTAGCAGTTTAGAAATCAGTGGTATACGTCCGTCCAAGATGATTTCCAGATGATAACATTATTTTTATTTATCTGATTGTTTTAAAATACTGTATGTGGATTAGACACACGAAGATACAAGTCAAATTCGAAATTGGGTTCAGTCCACTCACTTTTACCAGAGTTATGGTTCTTGTTGACTTGGAATTTGACCATTATTTTGGCGTCCGGGTGATACATTTACTTTTTGTTTTCTAATTTTCTTAAAATGTTGTATGTGGTCAAGTTCAAATTTGGTGACGGCGAGACACCCACGATGGAAATGGTATGTATAAATATAACTTTTATTTCATTTTTAAATTGAACATGATATTTAGTTAAATACAATAGTAGCGTTCGTTTGAGAAATATTCATACGTGTTGAAACCAGGGATTTCTTTGTGTATTGTTTTTGAATTCGAACAATTTATATAGTGTACTTGTATTCTGTCAGCGGTGCGATTTTATTGGTTTTTAATTACACAACCCCAAACGCTCTTTATTATTTTCATATAGGGAAAACAGTAACTAATAACGCTCTTTACTATATCCGAGGGCTAAAGGAAAGACGAGTTACTTGGAACACGATTTTTATAACATATTCATGTAAAGCCTATATCATTATAACAGGCCCTAAAATAGTAAGGAACCATATTGATAACCCAACATTGACACACCTTCGTTAATCACTCGTATCCGTATCATTTTTTTTTTTTGAATCCGAACGTCTTTTCTTCTGTTTCCAGTCAAAGAACTTGGAAGATTTGAGCAATTGGGACGATTGGGAGCTGAGCGACGAGGAAAAGACAATGACTTCGTGCACGTGGGACAGCGATGACGTAGAGCCGCCGAATTTTTTTGTTTAAAGGGGACAATAAGGATTAACGCCCCTGACAATTTCTATAATAAACGGATTAATGTTTTATCGGATTTCGTTCCATTCTGTGTAAAAAGGGTATAGTATACATATATATTTTATTCACTATAATTTGATGTACGCATTTTATAACTGTATGCGTGGGGGTGCGTTCATACACTCGCAAATTTTACGGCAAACACTAAAACATTTCGTATATATTAATTTATGAGGGCGGGGATTATAAATAAAGTTTACCTGGCAAATTTGCGAATTTATCAAAGTACCACCATAGAACAGAGATATATGTCAAAACAATTTTGTATAGAATATATACTTATACTCACATTATATCAAGCGTCCCTTGTCGTATCTATTTTCATTGAGCCATCTATGATATCACATCGAGAAAGACCGTGTATATACCTGAGGGGGGTCGACGAAAAGCTATATATAATAAACATGTCCGTACGTGTTTATATATTTATAGATGGGGGATCAAGTCCGAACGTGTTATAGCGAATCGACTGGCCTGCAGAAAGCCGCGCGGGTCTTGTCATGACACGTTTTAATCGATAATTTATACAGACGCACACCATCGTCGAGAGTAAATCGATATTGACTCGTAGTATGTGACGTGAGAATGCGTGTCTGAACATGTCCGGCCAAAAATATCCCCTCCGTATAATAATATGCTAATGGGGATCATAAACCGCAAATAGACCGACGCGTGGGCGGAGAATATAGGTCAAACTGTCTAACGGGAGTACTGCATATAGGTCGGATAGAGTTATCGTTCCTGAAATGACCCCAACTGGGCCCTGTATCATCACAGGATAGCATTGGGCCTACTGTGTCTACCGTAATGCATGGGGTACTCCGACAGGGTCAACAATTCTAGGCGGCTTTCATGAGTAAGATTAACACCTAAAAGTGACAAAATATAAGATGTTGGGTCAACCAGGATAAGGGCGCGTACACATGGCCAGCAAGAAAATATCAGGTATGCCCCATGTGACTTACTTGACCAATGAAATAAATAATACCGGAAAATATCCGACGAAGGCAGCGCGCTGATATTTTATCGCCAATTGGTGATATGTGTTCACCTTGATAGGTGGCCATCGGTATCAGTTAACTAATCTCGCGGGGATATGATCGTAACAATTCATGCGCCTGAGTTATCATCCATCAATAGTATCGTCTGTTTCAACATACTACGTATTTCCATTTTTTATTGGTTGTCAAAAAAAGTCGGGGGGGGGGGAATTAATTTTGTTGGACCAATATTTGCATATTTTCCTATTTTTGGTAAAAACTATGGTCTGCAACTTTCCAACTTCATGCAGGGGGGGGGGGGTGACAGGTTGGAAATTTCCAACACTTGGAAAGCTTGTGTCCTGGTCCCTCCCCCATGGCCAGTCAAAAGTAAAAAACTGCTAATTAATTTAAGAAAACAATATTGTCATACATTTGGTCAACATTGTCATTGGAATTGTCATCAGTTGTAAATTTTCCAACCTAAGTGGGGTGTCAGGTTGGAAATTTCCAACTCTCGGAATGCTTGAGGATAGTCTAGATGGTAGGATTTTGCGATTTTCTTGTTAAGATTACAAAATTTTCGCACACCAGACCGAACCATGGTCTAATATTACGCCTAAGAGCAATGGGGTGCAAAGGGGTGCAAATGGAATTATGGAAAACTTGTGTTTGGTCTGATTCTGATTCAAGGGGGGTGCAGTTGGAATTTCCCAAGGTGGACACACCCAACGAAAAAACGGAAACCATCTAGCCACGTCCCTGCGTGTATGGTGATGCTTTATAATTTGGTACCTCACATTCCTTGGCTTAGTTGGTTTACTTTAATTTGGACTGTATGTACGTTTCGAATAAGAAATTGTTGGCGGCTTCTCGCTCTTCTCGCATGTGGGATGTGGCCCAGAGCCGAACACATCAACGTCTGTTTAGATGTCGTTTCGTGTGTTACGAAGAACACACATCCCAACTCCAACGACGAGGGCGCGTTCCCTTCTCGTTAAAATAGGTGGCATCTTTAATTTTCCATAACACTTTATAACTCTATGAATATTCGATATGAACTATAGGTTGTTTGTCAGCAGTAATTCACTTCAACAAACACGACTAACACTAGTCACATTGAACTCAATCAACGCCATATAAGCCGCCGCTTTCTCACGGGCGTAATCTTTGCAGCAAGAAAATATCAGAGTACAATTTTACCTGATATTTTCTTGCGGATATTTTTATGCAGCTTCATGTGTACGCGCCCTAAGATAAGAGTTTGAGTAAGTGGGTATTTGGCCTATTTAAAATAGTTGCTCTTACTTATTGGATCCTCAGCAACATTATGTTATTTTTGTTTCCCTCAATTGGACCTCACCGACCATGTGATGGGATACCATGACTGCGTGAGCATGCTTTTTGAAAATTAGAATTGTATTTACAAAGGAAAGACAAATTCAGACTGACATAGAATGTGAGTGCACTCTTTTTATTTATTTTGTCACAAACGACATGTATGTATTACTGAAGCCACAATATATGTTTTCATTGTTTTTGATCACGACACGAGTATTTTCCCGAATGTTTCAAATCAAATTTGACATCACGGTTTCGCGCAAAGTTGAAGGCAACCATCTTCAATATGATGTTGAAATACTGATTCTAAACAGGCTATATATGTGTGAAGATAATACGTTGTTTTGTGTGTGTCATCGAGTTATCGCCGTCCAAACGTTCATGTCGAGATATCGGTTCCTCTCCTAATTTCTTGCAGAGGTAAACAAACTCGAGGAACATGTTTTGAAAATGTGCTAAATGGACAGAAGGGTACACAAGGTTTGCTATGGGAGCTCATGCAGTTACGCCAACTGTGTTCCAGAATGTCTGACGCCAATCAGCAGTTTGTTTTCACTTCATTTTAATCTTCTTTGACAACGTAATCAGTTTTGTTCTGCCATCAATCGTGACTTACACGAAAACTAAACGTCATTTCGAATTAAGATTTCAAAACATGAGGCTGTGCACCCATCCTAAGAGACCGGCGCGATTGTTCTCGCACCCGTATGCACTCGCTATTTTCAATTGATGGGTGTGAACATTTGCATTCGGCCCTCTTGCTTTTAAAAGCGGACCATGCACAATGCGATATAACAAATTTGACATCACAGTTTCGCGTAAAGTTGAATGCAACCAACTTCAATATGATGTTGAAATACTGATTCTAAACAGGCAATAGCGAGTTTGCGATACCTGTCCGACTGGAACGGGTACGGGTAAATTGGTGAACATCGTCACGGTCACTTGGGTACTCTAAATGCAGCACATAAAGCGATAGCGAATTCAAACGGGTAGATGTTTCCCATTGACCGGTAGCCTTTCTCTACGATTTTCTCACTCAAAGGTCCATGCATTCCATGACATTCCAGTCAGCTATGCGTTAACCTATGTATTGCAAGATTTCATGGGCAAATATCATTATTAAAGTTGTCAGTTTAACCCACAATTTGTGTTCAATTTCTCGAGGCGGCTTCTAGCACTTAGATAAATACGGAAGGCCGATCTTTTCACTAACAACTTTGTTCACTGCTTTAATGACAGGTTGTGATTAATAGAATGAGTAGATGGTGCTATAGACGCAGTCTCGACCCATTGCAGGGACATGGCTGTTGATGGTCTCCGCGTTAGGTAGGGTGTCCACCTTCGATTTTCTAAGTTAGTTTGCGCGTAATTCCATTTGCACCCCCCCCCCCTTGGATGGATGCCATCAAGCTTTCCAGTTGTTGGAAATTTTGAGACCTGACAACCCCCAAAAATTTCCAACAGTTTCTGACAGCCATTTCAATCCAAATTGTGTGATCAATAGGAAAATATGCAAATGTTGGTTTAAAAACTAAACATTCTCCACTAATGAATTGTTGGAAAATCAAACTACGAAAACAATTTCAACCTATTGTTCAAAATATGTTGTGACAGGTATATCAAATTTCCAAATGTTGAACATTTGACCAAAGTGGGGGGGGGGGGTTGAGACACCCCTGTCGTCACGTTCCTGTCTCAACCCATTCAACCCATTGTACAAAGGCATCAATATATCGTGGATTTATCTATGTATTAGGTGGGGACTGATATCTCATTTTAATATATATTTACTATCTGAACGGACATGGCGCATTTGAACCACAATACTGGTGTATATTGTAGTGGAGATAATATAGGTCGCCAAAGACACGACATACATGTACAAACTCTACACAATATAAGCATAATCAGAGTAAGTTTCAGTTGTTTTCTGTGTTTCGCACAGAAGTGAAGCAAACGCTCTTTATTCAATACGTATAGTAAACAGACTTCATTTTGACCCCTTTTATTGTTGTTACCAAGTTTAACATTTCAACCATCCTCCGGGTTTAGATCCCGACAAACATCTCAATTCTTGGAATAAATATTCCCTTACCCCGACCGGCCGACCCTTCGATCTGTTGAAAGAATCCAAATAAAGGTTTACTTAAAGGTACTCAAACCGATCAGACGCTCCCCATATAATAAATTTACGACAACAACATTTCTTCAAAATGCGCTTTTTGTTATCAGAATCGATTAATTACAACAAAATAATGCTAACTGCTGTTAACTACAGTATACAAATTTGGCCGTATTACCACTTGATTTTAGAGTTAAGCATCTTCATCCGCAATTTTGTTCGAGACCGTCGGTTTTGACCACAGGTCCCCAGAACAAAAATTGACCCCACCCCCAATAATACTTAATCCTATAGAAAGGTATCCAACTTGGCCCGGCCTATTTTTAAAATTATTTTTACAATGTCCACAATCAGGTTAAAATACAACAAAATAATTTTTGTAACATAAATGCCTCATATATAGTTAAACATATATGTTATTACTCTTCAATTTTATGCATCCCCTGTAAAAATTGGTTAAGAAAACCTCTGGTTATGAGCACAGGTCTGACGCAACCGGCTGTAACATTTCACTCGTTCGACATGATGTCCGCTAAACGGTGCGATTTTTACACCGACTTGGGCTTCAAAAACACAATCTACGGTTAGTAGAATATATATATTATACATCATTAGCAGCGGAATTGTTTACTGACCCACCCAAACCA